>CACTHL010000579.1:1200000-1800000 GCA_902712375.1 Dioscorea dumetorum | reverse complement strand
TAGTGGCCATTTCCACCGTCTTCACTTGTGTGTCTTCTTGCGCTTCGCTTCAAGCCACAAACTCAGGCTCTGATACCAGTTTTCACGGCCTCAACCGATTACCTTCGGCTGTGTGGCACCTGACATGCAATATAGCGACAGGTCAGCCTTCCTTGCAAGAATAGTTAGTGAATTCCTGTTTGCAGTACAAGCACAACAAAATAATATAAAGCGAGCAAAACTGAAAAACATCTAGGGTACGAGAAACACGACACATGAAACCTATTTTGAGAGAGAAAAACATAAACTCTCTTAAATTGAGAAATGTTTACAACCATGGCCAAAACCAACACTAAGTGGCCTTGTCTCCTCCCAAAGACAC
Organism: Dioscorea dumetorum; assembly: GCA_902712375.1. Taxonomy (NCBI): domain Eukaryota; kingdom Viridiplantae; phylum Streptophyta; class Magnoliopsida; order Dioscoreales; family Dioscoreaceae; genus Dioscorea; species Dioscorea dumetorum. The sequence goes on along the minus strand of CACTHL010000579.1, from coordinate 1,799,639 downwards.
ATTAGACCCTATTACAAGAGCTACCCGAAATCAAAGGTTGATTGAGCGCCATGCCCAATACAGGTCTGGTGTGAATTCCCTGACTTCACTTAGCTTGCAGTGTCCTCTGACACAACTGTAGCTTTAACCAGCCACCCTTGGTCACAGCGCGCAGCAGTACCTGTCACGCGCGGTAATACCACGTGCCATCCTCGCCCCTGGCTCGGCCACGCTCCCGACCACGTTCACACTTACATATGCCTGCGTAAAACCTTGTCAAATCCAGAATTAGAGCTCGGTCTCCCGGCCTTATCAAGTGTCCCGCCCCGTCTAGACTTGCTAGAGATCCAACACTCTACATGATGAAGTCGTGCGACACTTGACTCTTGGTATGGGCGCGCTTGCCCCACACACTCATCGGTCACTCGCGCGCGCGTCACGGTCTCAGCCAATAATCGTGCGAGATATTCCACCTGCTCTTGGTCCCAACACAACACGCGCGTCGCGCTAACCGCACGCGCTACCAAATCCACACAGCTGTGCGCCCTCGTGGGTTGGCCTATGTGATAATGTATGCCCGCTGACCAAGTGTAAGGTCATCAACTCTTACAATTGGGCTATAGAGGCTTTGTTGTTAACTATTTCTTACCCATTTTAGAAGGCGTGTAGAGAGCCTGGATAGGACACAAGACTAATTGAGACCATCGCGTCACCGCACTAGACTCCCAATGGCCAATGCCAAGGAGGGCTACATATTTTCCTACTAAATGATAAAATAGCCTTGATGGGTTCAAAATCCTACTTGTGGCCACAACTAGGGGAAACATTATTTTAGGCTAACCCAATGAGTTTGAAAAAGGTGGATTTTGACATTAAAATGTGCTTTGCGTTGAAATTTATAGTTTGGAACTGTCTTGAATTAAATTTTTTATGGTTTAATTATGAAAATATTTGAAAATGTCTTTATGATTCTATGTACTCGAATAAGTTTCATTTCATCCCTTTTTGAATTATGTGATTTATTAACTCACTGAGTAATGTTATTGCTCATTGCTCTTCTTTTCCCTTCCTTAAGCTGAGCCGAGCAGGCTCTCATTTCTCTTGTTGGGTAGTTATCCCTGTTGATTTCTTTTGCTAGGTCTATTGATTCATGTTGGATATTTCAAACTCTTTATATAGACTTGATTTGTTAGATTGTAAACTTATGTTAGTGTGTGAGTGACTCTTTTGACACAGATGTTATTCTCTCTCATTTTCTCTCTCTCTCTCACCCCCCCCCCTTTTCTTTTTTCTCTCTCTTACACTCTTTTTCTCACAGACATATAACTTGAGCTAATAATCTATAGAAGGAGTCATGAATTGCAAACTTTCTACTGGTCTAGACCGCATGAGCACTCTTGACACCATGCATAATTTTGCAGCTGAGCATCTCAAGCTCAACAACGAGGCTGACATTATATTCATGAATTGCAAGCTCTTGGACTTGGTTCATAACCATTTAGAAAAGCATTATGGTGATCAAGCAAAGATGTCTATAAGTTAGCTTAAGCTATGTCTCCTCTGGTGGGAGAATCATTCCCATAGATGGGCTCCAGCTCTGTGTAGATAGGCATCGATGAGTCCTTGTGCTTTGCCATTGAAGCTATATATATATGTGTGTGTGTGTGTGTGTGTGTGTGTGTGAACATGATGTGGCATAGCTGATATAGCATAAATTTAGTTAATATTATTTACCATTTGATAACTCTAATGAGAGTACCATGAATAAGTGTTTGTCTGTTTAATAATTTAACCATAAATGAATAAGATGTCCTTGAGGTTCATCCAAAATACTGTTAACTATCTTGTAATTTTGTGCTAGATTAGCCTAGAAATCAACAAACCAATTCCTTTTGTATATGTATGACATATCTTGGCAACCAACCCTTCACTAATCAAAACAATAGCACCCTAAAGCAACACTAAGCATGGGTGAGCTATAGGAAGATCCTCCTTACGGAATTACATAATAACTACACCATCTAACTTAATAATTACTCTTGATTAACACATGTTCTTGGCTAACAATAACCACTTTTGCACACCCCAAAGCTCCATTGACAAGCTATTTGTGTGCCTAATATTCAATGCAAAATTCTTGGGCCAGTACTATTTTATATCTAATCTTTGGCATAAGCTACTCTGTCTTGCTTTGCATGCTTAGTTTGTGTCAAGAATGTAGTAGCCAAAATCATGAGATTTTCATTGCAACATTAGACTAAAATATGACCACCTCCTATAACCCAAAAAACGTCATAGGGTTCCTTAGCCCTTTTCCTTGCTAACACCCAAACACCATTTGAAGAAGTCATTATTTGCTCAAAGACAAATCTATTCATACATTTCCAAATGTACCAAAGAGTAAACACAAATTGAGTACACAAACTCAATCCATCAACATATTCCTGGTCAACAATTTGAATAGAACCAATGCTGTAGATTATTAGTAAAAAAGAACTCATCCTCTAACCAAGCATTAACCAACAATCTCATGCCTCCTTAGCAAAGGATCATTCTCTAAATAAATGAATACTTGACTCCTCACCAGACATGCAATGTGGACAAACCACATGTTTTGTTATATTGTGCTTCACATGATTAACGTTGGTACTCAAGCTATCCAAAGCGAGAGCCATATAAAGAAATGAACACTTTTGTTGTTTAGAATTTTCCAAGTCTATATAAAATTAGAGTAAATTATTCAAATATCCACCCAATTATTTGGGTATTCTTATTTTAGTCCCTAATTGGGTATTCTTATTTTAGTCCCTAAATTATAAAAAATTTTAATTGAGTATCTCGACTTTAGATTCATGTTCAATTTAGTTACTTGTGCTTACGCTGTTAACAGAAAGCTGATGTGCCATGGCATGCCATACGACTTATGCCACATTATTTATATCATGCCATATTCATAAGGAGAGGCCCTAGCTTACACCCACACCCACATACATATATAAGAGAGAGAGAGAGAGAGAGAGAGAGAGAGAGAGAGAGAGAGAGAGATATGCTAGTCCTTATTGACAACTTTTACATCAGGTGCTTAATCACCCTCAAATACCCCTTGGAGATTGTAATTTGTTTACACAGAGAAAGAGAGAGAAAAAGAGAAGAAGAAGAAGATGATGATGATGATGATAATTAATTGTAACTGCAAGCACACAGATCGTTCAAGGAGTAGATAAATATCGCTCACAGGAGGACTTTATTGCTCGCTATAGATTTATTACAATTAGGGTTATCAAGGTGAACTGATGTGTATGGGAAAATTAAAGAAAACAATGCTTAGTAAAAACTAAACCAATGAAATTAACACAATTGATGGCTCAGAGTAACTAATTCAAATGCAATGGCTTCTAGAGTTAGGGTTTACCAAAATGGTGGATAAAAAAATTCGTATCGACTCCTACTTGGTTAAGTTTAATAACTTTGAAGGTGGAATATGATACGCCCCTTGCATATCCGCAAGTGCATGGGTCGTTCAGATAGTAAGTATACCCAAAAAGATCGAGTAGTCGAATTCACAGGGACTGGTGTATTTGAGGTTGAATGAGACTGATAGGCCTAAGGATGCAGGCAAAGAGGAAGGAGGAAAAGGTAGCATGGAGATTTTTCTAGTCAATTAACTCAATTTAGGAGTAGGGCCCCAGATCGATCCTTTGGTGTCAATTGTACTGGAACTCTTGCAAGGCTTATCAGGTACATCCTATGAATTATTTGTGTGCTCTGGAAGCCCTGTTGCAACTATGGTTATAATAAATATCAAGGTATTGATTATACTACGCAGTTCTTGCGCTTCGAGAAAGCAATCACTCTATGGTGACTACGCTAAGGCAATAACACACGTTGAGTTTATAATCAAGCTATGCAAATCAAACACATCAAGCATGCAACACAAGATTTAACAAAAGAAACAAAGGACTCCATAAACATTGCAAGGAAAGATGTACAAGTACAAAATCAATCAGGTCTCAATCCGGGGCACCAGAAGAGTTTAGCCCCTCATGGTTCCACACAACAAGGAAACAATGGCAAAAACAAATACAAAGAAATTTGTGAACTCCCTATATAGATGCATTGTCATTGAGCTCCGAGGGTCTACTCTTGATGCAACACCACTACTAAAATTAGCCTTCAATTGATGCCCTAATCCTCGCTTGAATACGCTGGAAGATGATCCAGAATCCCCTTCCTTCGCCCCCAGCTGATGCCAGACCAGCCCCCGTTAAAACCTAACTTTTGGTGTTTTTATCCTGAGTTTCGACCCAAGCACGACCGTGCTTATGCCTTTCTTCCAGCCGTGCAATTTACAGGCAGTTGAAAAATTCCAGCAGCTTCACATTCTCGCCAGGCAGTAAAATACACGGGCTAAAACACGCCCGTGCTTGGGCCGTGCTCTCCTCTACACGCCCGTGCTCTGAGGGTTGTGCCCGTACTTCTGAGCTTTTTATTTCTCTTCAAGACTACTGTGATTTGCACGGCTAAGAAGCACGCCTGTGCTTAGGCCGTGCTTGCCTTGACGAACTGCCATTTAGGTCCTTTTGTGATAAAAACTTCTCCAAAGCGCTTACCATTGTTCCGGGACCTAAATATCTGCACTCTTAAAACATAATACCTTACATAGCACCGAATGAGGTAAATAATGGCTAAAAGACAAGAAAATAATAGGTATTCAATGTATGAAATATATGCATAAAATGCACTCATCAGAATATCTTAATGTACTCATTATTTACTTTCAGAATATAATAAGGTATCCAACTTAGAACAACTATTACTTTCATAGTAATTGAATCTAATTAGATCTTTTAAGTTTTATGATACCCAATAACCCTCAAGAAATCCTAATCTAGGCTTCTGGTTTAATTCTTGAGTTTCTAACACTTTGGTTGACCTTTTGGTCATACCCTTAGTATCTATCCTCGTGCAAATACGTGATCCGATGCATTCACAAGTATTAAAAATCATAGAATAAAATCAAGAGCAAATAAGCATTAATACGAGAGTAAAAGTTAACACATTGTCCAATATCTCAACTTATTCCCAACCTTAGAATAAAGATCTACTCACTCATGGTCGATATACAAGCCATAATATTCAATTTAAACATTAATTTGAATATGAAATGATTTAAGAAAAGCCATAGAAATTTAAAACTCTCTGATGAATCTCCACTTTATTTTCACTTTCACTTTTCTTTTGATGATCTTTAAGTGATGCCAGACCTTGAAGAAATCCCACTCTAACTCTTGCCAAAAGATCCCCTTTATTGGTGACTTATAGTCTTTTTATTGTAGAGAACTTGTTAGGAAGTATTATATCAGTCAAGGAACATGGCCATGTCAACTGACATAGGAAAGCTGTGTTCTTTTCTAGATTGGAATATTTGAAATTTACTAACCTAATCCTATAAGAAACTTGACTATGTAACCTGACACCAGCTACTTGTGTTTCTTGCTACTAAGGATTTTTTGCTTTATTTTTTCTCCAAGATTTAATTCGGATATATGCATCACTACTGCAAGGTAAGAAAATTGTGAAGTGTAAGTAGGTGTACAAGATCAAATAATTATTATGAGACAACATCCTCCTTGGGTATGCGATAATTTGAAGTCCAATCTAATATAGTGAAACTTATATTTGAAACTAGTGTAGTTCTAGGACATAATCACATAATTCATTTTAAATAATAAACCTAAACATGATGTAGTAGCCAAGTAATTAATGAGAAAAAGATAAAACCTTCAAATTTTACTTTTTTAGTTGCCAATACAATAAAGCTGCATATTTTTTGTGCTTACCCTGTGTATTTACTTTACTTACCTAAAAGTTGTTTTAACTATCTCTGCTAAGATTTGTTGCATTGTTGAAGATATGCTGAAAATTTGAAATGTATTGACTTTTCTCTTTCGTTCCCAAATTAAAGGTTGAGCTAAGAGTTTCTTCTCGTGATCCATTCAATGAGTCAAAGAGAGCATATGTTTGCCTGCATGATCATGAGGAATTTTGAGATGTTACAGACCTGAAAATTCTTGTATGTCAAATACAATTGTCCCTTATTTATCTAAACTCTTAACCAAGTTCTTCTGTTATGAATAATATTTATTTAAACATTGACAAAATAGAATCACCCTTGTCCTACATTATTCCATTAAAAAACTAGCCGAAACATCTTTTAACATATTCAAGTACTGCCATCACTTTCGAAAATAAGAGACTTTCGTGTGCAACAGCTGGATCAGTTGTAACCTGATCATATGAGGAAGCTAAACCCCACACCTTACAAGGTCATACAGACATAAAAGCAGGATCACAAACTAAGAGATTGTTTTTACTCTACAAAAGATAAATAAAATGACCAATCAATGCAATCAATAGTCTAGTTTTATGATTTTCTTAATCTGCCAATGAACTCATCACTTTGCAAAGTTTTGTTGGCAAGTTTTTATGATTTTCTTTACCTTTAGTTTGTAAAATTTGGACTGATATCTGCACACTAAGAAATAAAGTTCAAAGAGAACATTCAAAAAGTGTTTTTTTTTTACCTATCACATTTATTAAATTCTAAGTTCCAAATGTCAAAACAATCATTTGAATGGTGTTTTTGGTGAATGAGTGTCAGTTTGCTATTATACCTTGTGTCTTTTTTAAAAAAAAAAATTTTAATTTCTTTAAAAATAGCTTTTTTTTTAAAGAGTTCAGTAAACTATAGTTTGAAATTTTTGACATGAGTTCATTTTTCAATTTATTATTTTATGAAATCCTAAACGAAATATAATAATCAAATTTTTCATAATTTAAAATAGTTTTTTTAAAGAAACAATCCCTGAAATTGGGATATTAATTATGCCTCACTAAAAACATATTCTTATTGGTGAATATAAACGAGCAAAATAATAATTAAAAAAATAGAGTTAGGAAGGGTTTGTCCGTTTTTCTTTAAAACAATAAAAACAAAAAATAAATTATTAATTATAAAAATCAAGGAATAAGAAGAAGTTGACCATCTTTCAAAGTCCCTCTTAAGAAAGTTCATATTCTAAAAATTGAGATTAAGGAAAAACAATTCTAGAATTGAAAAAAATATGAAGCGAAAATCTAGAATTTGTCTCCCTCCTCTCAATTTCCTCTCAAATAATTGCAGCAAATTTTCATTTAAAAGAAGAAGCAAAAACCAACTTTGGATATGACAACATAGTCCCACATCGGTTATAGTGAACAGTGAGTACTGTACGAGGACCTATAAATAAGGCAGGAATGTCACCTCTCAACCTCATACCTTTCTCGGCCTTTTGGCTAAGATCAAGTGTAGTATCTGTTCTTATCAGTTTAATATCTGATACGTGGGCCATCGGCCCACTATGATATTAAATTAATTTCTTGTTTGGGGAGGGCCCACTCACACTAGCTTGCTGGTGGGGCCCTCAGGCGTCGCCCTTATGTTGCACTACCATTAGGGCCTGGCGCACCCCTCCAAATGAAAATGCCTAATTTTGTTATTTTTTGTTAGTAATTATTTTCACAGAGTTATAAACTAATGTTCAATAATTAGTTCCCGTTATTTGAAAAAAAAAATAAAAATCAATATTTCAATGAAAATTAGAAAAAGCAAGGCCTAAATTTGTGACTTAATAAATATTTAACTTTTATGTATTTTTTTCCTAAAATGAAAATTATGTAGAGTTTACCTAGAGTGGAATCAAGACCACATCCTGTCAGAGTTCAAAGAATTAATGGAATGATTCTGTTTTATATTTGTGAAACAAAAAGCATGCAATTTCACCTTTATGTTATGCTATGCACTCCAAATCCATTAGTCCATTAGTAGTCCACATTTGAAAGCTTTTAACCAAATCAATAATTTTTCTTCACCATTTCTAGTTAAGGTATAAAAATGTTTTGAAAGTCTGACTAGAAAGGGTCATGATTTTCTTTTTTCCAGAAGAAGATGTAATATGATTGCCTTTTCCTTCTCCATGAAATGCAATATGGGGATTACGTGTATGAAGATAACACCACAAAGACAGTGTACTACTTTCTTATGAATAAAAAGGGTTTGGTACAATGGTGGCTTACACATGAAGAGATGAATTAGTTACATTGGTGGTTTACACATGACAACATCACAGCATATAAAAAAAAAAAACATATGACAGCTACTTCAATCAAGATAAAAACTCTCTTGATTAATCAGGTTGAATTTGCCTCTGCATGTCAAATAGTTTCAGCATATAATGACATTGATCCTATTCTCCATCAAAAATAGGGTTTTCTATTGTTGGGAAACATCTCTTGAGCTTTTTTCTCTCTCTCATAGAGTCAAGATTGCTGCTACTGTTTTTTTATCACAAATAGAAGAGAGTTTTTGAAGAAAATGGATGGAATAGTAGTGGGCTTTCAAAATGGTTTCACAGAATGCCGTGCATAATCTACAAGGCTTGCATTTTCCTCATAAACAACAGTTGTTGAAGTTTCTCGGCGTCCTGCTGATTGTACTTTTTTGTTGTTGTTAAAAAATGCACCACAGCTAGGGGTGTATTTGAGCCAAGCCATTTATGAGTGGCTCGGTGTTTGGTTTGGTGAGGGCTCGTTCATGTTCAGCTCATATTGTAAACGAGCCAAGCCTGAGTATCTAAAAGCTCGGCTCGTTTTGGCTCATGAACATAGTTCACGAACAAGCTCATGAACATAGCTCACGAACACAGCTCAAAAACAAGCTCGTGTATATATATATATATATATATATATATATATATATATATATATATATATATATCACATATGTTGTTGTTGTTGTTGTTGTTGTTGTTGTTATTATTATATATTTATATACATGTATATTAAGGTGTATATGTGACTATGTCGTTATTGTCATCATCATCATGATTATTATTATGATTATTATTATTATTACCTAACTCACATACTTGTAAATTATAATATTTAATTAATAAGATATCTGTTTATATCATATAACAATATGTATAAACATACAATAGTGAGTAACAACTTAAAATAATAAGTATGTACAGTATATGATGTAATCCTTTAAACGGAAATGCCAAATAATAAATAGTGTTAGAGAAGGCCCATATACATTAGGCCCATATTTGTTTCAAAACATTCATACTAAAGTTTAGTACCACATTGCCTATTCACAAGAACTTCACCATTTTATATATAGTACTATTCTATATCTTTTAACCTTGCCTTAGTAATTATGCTCGCAGACACAAGGGGTGCAAATTTCAGGATTTGGATCCGAAATTTAGTTTTAAAATTCTAAACTCACGTAAGCGCATGATGCAGACACAAATGCGCCAGATTTGTTGGTGCAATCACTCAATTGGTTTAGATTTTCTTTCATTAACTCTTTTCACCTAAGCCGCCACCAGCCTTCAGTTATCCCTGACCAGCTTAATTGTTTATGTTTCACAAAAAAAATAAACCCTAGAAGCACTTTTCTTTCATCAACCTTTTTCACCTAAGCCGCCATCAGCCTTTAGTCATCCCCGACCAGCTTCTCATTCGGGAAAAAAAGGTAACTCTGCCTTCTTCTTTCATCTCTCCTTCCCATCTTTGATTTTACTTTCCCATTTTTTGTAGAATGTCTGCTCCTACTCCTGCATCAATTGATGAATCATTTGGTAATGTTAGTCCCATTGGAAGTGTGGGAAATTTCGATAATGCTGTTAATGAGGCTAACAATGTTGAAGTTAATGAATCTCACATCAATGTTAAAGATGATGAAGTCGAAGAGAATCCATTTACAGCCAAGAAGAGAAAGAAGACCTCCAAAGTTTGGGATGGATTCAAAGAAGTTACTCTCACGGATGGAACAAAAAAGCCAGAGTGTATTCATTGTAGGCATCAATTTGGCCTATTAAACTCAGTTTATTCGCTATTTGAAGGTGTGTGTGAGACGACAATTAGCATTGAAGGGACAAATGCAGCTGACTTTCTCAACAAATTTGGCAAAATTTGAAAGTTTGAATGCAATTCAAGCTTGGAAATATGACCAAGCAATGGTACGGCAAGTTTATGCTCATATAATTTTAGTGCATGATTTAACATTTTCATTTGCTGAAAATGAAGTTTTTAATCATTTTATGAGAACTGCTAGCCCTAATTGGGAAAGAATAAGTAGAGGACTTTGAGAAAAAAAAAAGTATCTTCATTGTTGAAAGAAGTTGATCGAGTTAGTATCACTACTGATTTGTGGACATCTAAGGTGCAAGATGTAGAGTATATGGTTGTTACTTGTCATTTTGTGGATTATGATTGGAAATTGCAAAAACGTATGTTATGCTTTCGTTCTATTGTCCCTCCACACACTAGTGTTGCTATTTGTGATAAGTTAGCAAGATGCATAGCTGATTGGGGTCTTGGAAAAAAGTTGATGAGCGTCTCAGTTGATAATGCTAGTTATAATGATCTTGCTGTGAATTTGTTAAAAGCTAATCTGAATTTGAACAATCAGAATGCACTTGTGCTTGATGGGAAATTATTTCATGTGAGGTGTTGTGCACATATTTTAAATCTCTTGGTTCAAAATGGGCTTGGTGAAATTAGTGACATAGTTTGCAATGTGCGTGAAAGTGTGAAGCATATTAGTAAAAGTGTGTCTCGTCTTACTATGTTTAGTGACATTACTAAGCAATTAAATCTGTCAAATAAAAAGCTTGTTCTTGATATTTGCACAAGATGGAATGCTACATATTACATGCTTCAAGCCGCTCTAGATTTGAAGAATGTCTTTCCTAGATATCAACTAAGAGATTCAAACTACTGTTACTTGTCATCCGAAGAAGATTGGAGTAAAGTCCAAACTGTTTGCACATTTATTGAAGAATTTCATTATGTTACAAATGTTATTTCAGGTTGTGAGTGTCCTACTTCAAATTTGTTTCTCTTTGAACTCACCACTGTGAAGAAAGCTTTATCTAGACATGTGGAAGATGATAATGATTTTATGAGACAAATGGCAGCAAGAATGATTAGAAAGTTTGATAAATATTGGGGGGACAATAATTTGTTGATATCAATTGCAGCTATTTTAGATCCAAGGAATAAGATGACTTTGGTTGAGTGGGCTTTCCCTTTTTTTCTATTCAATGGATGATGTTCCAAACAAACTGAGTTTTGTTCGATCATCACTTTACAAGCTTTATAATAAGTATGTGGAAGCTTTCAAGGCCAAGAGTGACATGGATACTCAAAGTCAACTTTCTGCTCCTACAACTTCTTCTTCATCCATTGCTAGTGTTGGTAGATCAAGAGGAAGGGCTGAATTTGATAATTTCATTAAAATGTGGGTTCTTTTCAATTGATAAAGTCGGAATTAGATGTGTACTTGGGAGAAGGTGTTCACATACACAATGAGAGCATTGATTTTCTATTTGATGTCTTGGAGTGGTGGAAAGCTAATTATTTGAAGTTTCGGGTTTTGTCAAAGATGGCTTGTGATGTTCTATCCATACCAATAACCACAGTATCTTCTGAGTCGGCTTTTAGTATGGCCCAAAGAGTTATTGAGTCACATCGTGTTTCATTAGCATCGGCTACAGTTGAAGCATTGATGTGTGGTGGAGATTGGTTGAGAGCTTATTAGGGGATTCAAAGAAAAGAAAAAGTAAGTAAGAGTAACTTATGTTTCCTATTTTTTTTAAGTTAATTATATGTAAGACCATTTTTAATATTTTTTACATTTTGTAGGAGACGAAGGAAGTCCTTGAATTTCCTTTAAAATGAAGGCATCTTTGACAAGAAGACAATTAGTAATCAATATCGGTATGAGTACTACATTTTGTTTTGAATTTTACATTTTCTATTTGTAATTAACACTATTTTATCTTTTTTTTAGGTAATTATGCTTTTGTCAAGATGCTTAGACTTGTGAGTTTGTTTGGAGTGTGATGAGTTTGCTTAGAAGGAAGGCTCAAGTGTTCTTATGCTTTGTTATTTAAGTGATCATGGACAAAATGCTTGTTATTTCAATATGGATGAATTACTTGTATTAGATTCTATGTTGTTGTTTGTCTCAAGATTGTGTTTGAATTTGTCATTTCATATTTTCAGTTTATTTATTGCAATTGATGATTTATTTTAATGTAAAAAATGCATAAGTATATTATTTGTGAATATATAGGTTCTATTCTTCATACACGAGCTTTGTAAACAAGCTTTGTAAATGAGCTCCATGAATGAGCTTTGTAAATGAGCTTCATGAACAAACTTCTAAAGCAGCATTTAGCAAACACGAGCTCAAACGAGCTTCTAAACGAGCATTTAAATGAACTCGAGCTTGAACGAACTAATAAACAAGCTTTCTTGAGTCGAGCTTGAGCCGAGCTCGAGTTCAATAATTCCTCAAACGAGCCGATCTCAAATTATATTTAAAGCTCGATTCGAGCCACGAGCCGAGCTCGAGCTCATCTTTTTAGTCAGGAGCCGAGCTTGAACACATAAAAGCTCAGCTCCGCTCGACTCGAATACACCACTAACCACAGCTAAATAAAAACCAACTTAAGAGCATCTCCAACCGGGGCTTCAAATAGCCAATTAAGGCATAGGATGGTCTTCAACGGAGAGTCATTTCTTGCGCCAAAACCCAAAAATGCTACAATGACACACAAAAACTTGCGAGTTACTGTAGAACACTTCTTTTTTTAATTATTTTTTTATTTAATTGTTTAATAGTTATGCGGTATTATATTTTTTTAATAATTGTTTAATAAAGTTTGAATCATTAATTTATAATTTTGGTCTATTTTTAACCACATAAATATACATCATTATAAAATTTGTATTTATAATATCACATTTTAATCAAATTAATTAACTTATAACTAAATTTATATTTTTTAATTAATAAAAAATAAAAAATTGGAGAAAATAATATAAGAAATATAAATTCATTAAAATTAAAACAAATTACGTGAACATTAAAATAAAAACATAAAAAATAGTCCTAACTTAGATTATCATCGATAACAATAAAAAAAACCTCAACACCTAAAATACAACTAATTAAATTACAAATAGATAGGGCTAATGGTCTGGTATGTTATTGCCACTTCCACCAATATTGCCAAAGAATTCATTAAACATAAATCGTTAAATTCAATGGTTAAAAGTGGAAAAGAATTTAAGTTGATTAAATTTGTTAATGGTAGAAATATATAATTGTGAAGTACGAAGAATATTGTTAGAATATTCTGTTTTAGAATTAAAAATATAATTGCTGGTTGGAGAAACTCTTACTGTAGAAACTGTATTTTTGTATAGTGAAATTTCAAATATAAAGTTTTAAGTTGAAGATGACCTAACTAAGCCAAAAGTGGCACAGATGTTCATCAATCAACAGGATGACTGTAAGGGTCGGTGCTCTTACACTTAGTCATTAGGATGACAACTTGACATAGGCCAAGACACGAGGGCGCACAACCGAGTGGATTGGGTAGCGCACGAGGAAGCGCGAGACATGTGTTATGTCGTGACAAGAGCGGGTGAAATATCCCGCATGATCATGTGTTAAGACCATGAGGCGCGCTCGCGCTGGACAGTAGGCGTGCGCGTGGCCGATGAGCACGTGGGGCAGGCACGCTCATACCAAGAGTCAAGTGTTGCATACTTAATTATTTAGAAAGTGATTCTCTAGCAAGTCTAGGCGGGGCGGGACACTTGATCATACTGAGAGACCCAAATGCTGATTCCGGATTTACAGAGGGATTACGCAGGCGTATGCAAGTGAGCACCCGGGCGGGAGCGTGGCCAAGCCAGGGGCGAGGAAGGCATGCGGTATTACTGTTGCACAGAGAATTTCATTATTGAACCCTTGTGTTCTTAGTTATTTAGGAGAATTGATCTCCATAGAGACCTTTCAGAACCTGTAGGGTCAATTTCAGGCCATATTCAAGATTTGTTAGGGTCTTGTAGTTGTAGCATGAAGAGATTCGTGCTTGTCTCTTTTGTGGTTTGTGCTGGTTTGAGCCTTTGTGGCTTGTGTCGGTGTAGGTGGTGAAGGTTCAGCCAAAGACAAGGAACCAGCTGAGTATTAGCACCGCAGGGGAATTATTCTTCTAAGTTGTGAGTGGTTGAAGTTTGACTATCATATTATTTATAGTATCTTAATGCTTATTATTATGTTTTATTTCCTAACTGCGAGTGTTGAATGGTATTTAATGTATGTCTATCAAGGTTAATTTTGTACCGATGATTTGGAACCATATACACATACATATGTCTCTACTTGCCTACTTGAAGGTTGTGTATACCTTGTAATGACGTAGAATGTTCATGTGATTGAGATTGAAATGAGGTTGGTTTTCATGTTCATATATTACATGTTAAATACATATGATTTGATAAATATTCATTGGATTTGCCGTGTATGTCGGATTGATCTAGTGCCGAAGAATTTTGACTGTTATATTTATCTTTTCGGCTTCGATGGTGACAACGGGCCATGGCCCCACCCCTGACTTTGGTCCGATACTGCAGTGTAGGGTTTCACAGTCCGACCTGATGGGAGGCGGCGTGGTTAACCCTGACATGTGTATTTGGTGATTGCAAACTTTAGTTTGACGCTGCAGTGTGGGGTCCCCATGGGTCGACCTAGTGAGAGGTGGCGTGGCTGACCCTGAGTTTACCCTTGTTGAGAGGTGCGTGGGGCCACTGACAGGGTTTGGGGAAGAGTACCCTTATTTTCATATAGAGAGACCCAGGGTCACCACACGGGGATCTCAGTGGCCAACGCCAAGTAAATATTGTGTTTTGACCCTATCTTTAGATTTCTTGGATTTTGAAAGCTACTTGGCGGTCCTGTATCTAGTCGCAGCCACGGCTAGGTCAAGAAAGATTTCAGGCCTATATACGTGGATCATCTTTTGTTCTATGAAAACATACTCGAATCCATATACGCATACTATTTAAAAACATATTGAATTACAACATTGTACTTTATTCATTATTCTATTGGTAAAGATAAAACTGTGTAACTATATTATTTTCCCTCATTTGTTATGTTCTTTATGTATTTATGATGTTACTACGGTTGAGGTAGTGTTACCAACCCTCACTGAGTAACATATATGTATGTTACTCACCCCTCTCTCTCTTTCCTTTCTCAGGGTGTGACGTTGGTGCGGATTGTGCTGGGTAGTCTCCAGTTTAGGTTTTACCCTCATTTAAGACATGGATGTTTCACTGTTATGTTTCATTTGGCATATGTAGGACCAATGGATCCACTAGTTTACCTTCTTGTATTTGTGGTTATATTTTGACGTATTTGTATTTCTACATCTAGGTGCTTGGGATTATGAATTTGTACGTGTGACTAAGTCTGTTTTCCTACAATGTGTTATTATTTATTTTGTTGTGGAATTTTAATTAGGTTTTGTTAAGCCTTGCAGCGACTCGAGAGTTGAGTGGCCGGGGTGTCCCTCCTCGGGCTGTCGCGGCGGTTGTCACATGCCGGTCCTGCGGGACGGGGCATGACAAATCTTCCAAACAACTAAGAAGGCAAAGGTTCAACAATGAAGTTCTCGGTACTACAGTAACTCCGAATTCAAGAATAAGGGAAACAAGTTTCATCAAGGTAGCAAGAGCTTGATTTCTATAATCAATTCAAGATATAAAGAGAATGAAGGTAAATGGCCCAAACAATCCAACAACTTCATCAAAAATGAATCAAGATACGAGATCTAAACCTAGGGCTAGTATGCTCATTTTAATAACATGAAACAAGGGAAGAGAGGAAGAAGAGAAGCTTACCTTCAAGAATCTTCAGCCAATGGGATTGGAAAAAGGTCTAGGAATGGCTTCTTCTTCTCAATCAAAGCAATGGGATCCAAGGGAAGAGGAGGAAGAAGGAGAGAAATCGGGAGAATTAGGGCTCAAAGTTCAGGATTTATATACCCCTAGCCAAACATGGGTCGAACACGGGCGTGCATAGCCCGGTTTGACCGTGCTTTACCTCGAAAAAGGTCACCCCGACATAAGCACGGCTTCAACCCGGGTGTGCTTATAACCATGCACTTTACAGACCACTGAAAACGAAATCCAGAACATCCCGTGAAGTGCACAACCAAGAGTATGGTCCCAAGCACGGGCGTGCTTACTTTGTGAACTGCGTTCTAAGCCTAAAATGACTTAAAACGGGCTCAAAACTCACAACACAACCATTCTAGAAAAGTTTGGATAACAACTCACACTAAGAAAAGTCGAAACACCACAATTATGTCTTTGAAAGGGGACAAGACTTCTTGGTAAGAATCTTTGGCCATGATTGTAAACGTTTTTCAAATCTAAGAGAGTTTATGTTTTTCTCTCTCTAAAATTGGTTTATTGTGTCCTTTTTTCGTACCATGGATGTTTTTCGGTTTTGCTTGCTTCTTTTATGTACTGTACTGGTGTTGCGAACAGGTGTTGTTTCACTGTTGTTCTAACAAGGAAGACTGACTTACCACTTGGTGCTTATCAAATGCCACATGACGGAAAATGATCGATTGAGGCTGTGATAATGACCATGCTGTCTCATTTCCTTTTTGCTTAAAAATTAAAATCTCAAAAAGACAAAATTTCCCTCCTCACCTTTGAAGTTACATAAAAAAAAAACTAATCAAGCATTAATATTAATATAAGTTCCGGTAGTTTGAGATGATTCTTTTAAAATATAAATTCCTCCATAAAATTTTTTTTTTTAGTGTTGATAGAATTTAATTGTTTTTTCATATTGTTTATTATAATTTTATATATATAATAATTTTTTTATATTTTAAATGATAATATTATATTTACATATTTACCCTACTTTATAAAATTATCTAGCTCCATCATTTCTAGTCTTTCTACTATTTATGATTGTTCATGCAACTATATATATATATATATATATATATATATATATATATATAGGGTTTAGGCTTTAGGTTGTTTATAGTTTTGTAGTTATGTGCATAATAGTTGAAACGAGGCATTTTTTTAGTTGTGGAACCAAAAAAGATGACTTTGTAGTTATTATAGATGGGTGTTGCGTTTGGTCCAACTTCCAACCAAAATCCTAGTTAATCTTACTATAAAACTTTCTTTACTCTTCAAAGAAAGGGCCTATGTTTAGGGCTTTAATCGTATCAATGTGTTTGTCAAAAACTCAAAGGCTTAACACGTCAAATGCTCAACTGGGCTAGTTTATTAAGCTAGCAATTCCTGAGCCTAATTTTTTAGATTGTAAGATAAATAAGTTGAGCCTGAAGGCCCCCAGACTTGTTAGTTCATTGAGGCTCGTGACTAACTTTTGTACTCAAACAACTTAAGCATTACATCACTAGTTATGTTGGTATAACTGAATGAGTAGAGTCCGAGTTTTTTCTATTCATTTGAAAACCGAGCCCAAGTCCAACAAATAAAGCTTGAAATAGGTTTTCCTTGAGGTTAGGCTCAATTAAAGTAGCGCAAGCCAAGTTTAAGCATAACAAAATTCAACTCGGCTTTGCCTCAATTAAAATTTTTGAGGTTGGGTTTAATTTTTATTTTTCAAAAATAGAAAACAGTTATCAACAAACATCAATCAAACAACCCCTTAGTTATTTTTATTTTTATTTTTTCTTTTTTTTTTTTTTTTTTTTGCCTATTTAATCAACTCTCTTTTTTCTATTTCGCATTGGATGTAAAAACATAATTTGAGAAACATGAAGATTTTAGGAAAAGAAAACAATAGAGGGACCACATTCAAAACTGAAAATTTTGAGGGATGTAATCGCATGTTTCCTTTAAAAAAAAACAATAACAATAATAATTTGTGGGAGTGTGAAGACTGAACAGCCAGTGGTGGCACATCAAAACGAAAAATGGCATGAAAAAATTGCTTTCTCCGCGTTTCAGCGATTTTTCGGGAGTCGAAGTGATTGGGATGGTACTGTGCACACGTGAGTGACAACAGCACATCATCCATTATTCAAGCAAAACTACGTTTATATCCCTCTCAGACTTTGTATTTACATATGTATAACTTGTTTGCAGATGATGATATAATGCATATTAAAAAATATTTTTTTATTTGGATGCTCTGAAAAAAAAATTAATGAGTTAGGGTTCATTGTACATGGGTGGTAAATGTCCCTCGTGCGTAGGGTATCATAAAGTCCTAGATGAGAGAGTCGATTTACGACTCAATTTCTGGACTACTTGATGAGATTGCACAACCAGATATTCAATTTCTGATTATGCGCATATCTTTTTTATCACCAAAAATTACAAGTGTTTTTTTGTTGAAGAAAAAAAAACCTATAAATTACCGGATTACTTATAAAAGTTACCTATTAAAAAACTAGTTGTTGAGATGATGTAAAAAAAAAAAAAAAAAAGAGAAGAGTAAAGATCAATAAGAAATTCATATGGTTTATATGATAAAAATGAAACAATACAAAATATTCATAATTATCCTAAATAAAAACTCGCAATATTTTTTATTATAAACGAAAATATTTATAGCATCTAAGGCATCTGTTTTTTAAAAACATTTAATAAAATTGATATTTGATTTCTTCCTAAATTTACAGATGAAGGTTTATATTAAAAAAAATAAAAATATTTGAATAAAATTGTCAATGTGATGTGCGGTGCATTCCTTTCATAGGTATAAAAAGCGGAAAAACGAATATAATATTTTGAGGCGTAAACTTTTCAGGTTATATATATAAAAATGCGAAAAAATAATTTTTCTCATCTCCTAAAAAAATTTTATTTCATCCTTACACCTGTGTAAATTGAGAATTAAATAAATTTTCTTAGCTGAACGAATACTTTATTTAAATAGACCCGCAGATTCATAACTTAACAACATATACATATAGAGAACCTGCGTGGCATCTTTTGCCAAAAAGTTTTCAAAAAATGTTAAATTAGTAAATAAATAAAGAAAAAAAATAGTTATTCCATTCCTCGCCTCCAGGCCACGACTTCTTGGGGGGCCCATGTCAGACATATGCTCTCACGCCTTTCTCAGCTGGGCCCCCACTCCCTCCACGTTCTGCTCACTCGCGGGACTTCCATACCTTACCTGATCCTCCCTCATTGCACCTTTTCTTTTTCTCTCCTTGGTTCCAGGTTAATTAATTCGTGTCCTTAATTATATCCAAATCTTCATTTGTTCTATTAACTATTTATCAAAAATGTTTTTACTATGGTCTTTCCGTCTTATATGATTTAATTAGAGTATCATGAAAATAATAAACTAAACTATGTATGTAGTGTTTTTTTTTTTTTGGGACAAAGTGAATGACACCTATCCAGGGTATTCATATATGAGTACATTGAGTAGTTAATACTTCAACCCACATATGTTCTCATTTTTTATGAACTAGACTTAAACTCATCTTCTTAGTAAGTACATAAAATCCTTACACAAGAAATTTATTACTAAAAAACCTAGAGATCATTAAAGTTATTTATATAGTCTAAAGAGCTAAGTGTTGCTTAGCACATAAAATAAATATTTTTATGTAATTGAGCATGAAATTGATAAAATTATAACAATTACTAGTTAATCTAGTGATATGTTATTAAGGAGTGTGTGGGCAAAGCGCATGTTGAAACCCTGAGCAAAGAACTATAGTGCTATTATTCATATATTGTTTTGAGGCCCGTATTGTTTACTGAGTTTAGATGGGTTTTTTTGTGGGAGGTGATGTATCCCTCCTTTTTCGACAATGTTTGGATAATGGGATATTGTATTCCATGGATGAAATATCTATTGATGGAATATTGCCTCCACCCGACACCAAAGGAGAGGGATGAAGGATCACAGGATGAGCGACATCCCACCGATTTGGTGGGACGCCACTCATCAATTTTCAAGGATGGGGGCCATCCCCATCCAGGCCCATCCAGGAAACCAAACAACGTGGCCCTTGGATATTCCATCTCCATCCCTGGATATCCAGGCTTCCAAACACTGCCAAACAGAGGGTCTTCAAGTCATCTGTAAGGGTTGATGACCTTACACTTGATCATCGGGCATACAGTATCACATAGGCCAAGCCACGATGGCACACAGCTGCGTGGATTTGGTAGCGCCTGCGGTTAGCGCGACGCGTGTGTTGTGTCAGGACTAAGAGCGGGTGTAATATCCCGTATGATCATTGGCTGAGACCGTGAGGTGCGAGCGCGCTGGACCGTGGGTGTGCGCGTAACCGATGAGCGCGTGGGGCAGGCACGCCCATACCAAGAGTCAAGTGTTGCAGGATTTCATCATGTAGAGTGTTGGATCTCTAGCAAGTCTAGGCGGGGCGGGACACTTGATCAGGCCGGGAGACCGAGAGCTAATTCCGGATTTGACAAGGTTTTACGCAGGCATATGCAAGGGGGCACGTGGTCGGGAGCGTTATCGAGCCAGGGGCGAGGATGGCACGCGGTATTATCGCGCGTGACCGGTACTGCTGTGCGCTGTGACCAAGGGTGGCTGGTTAAAGCTACAGTTGCGTCAGAGGACACTGCAAGTTAAGTGAAGTCAGGGAATTCACGCCAGACCTGTATTAGGCATGGCGCTCAATCAACCTTGGATTTGGGGTAGCTCTTGTAATAGGGTCTAATGAGTCTTTGGGAGGAGACAAGGCCACTTGGTGTTGGTTTTGACCATGGTTGTAAACATTTCTCAATCTAAGAGAGTTTATGTTTTTCTCTCTCAAAATGAGTTTCATGTGTCGTGTTTCTCGTACCAAGGATGTTTTCCGGTTTTGCTCGCTTGTTATTATTTTTCCTGTGCTTTGTACTGCAAACAGAAATTCACTAACTATTCTTGCAAGAAAAGGTTGACCTGTCGCTATTGTGCATATCAGGTGTCGCACGGCCGAAATTGATCGGTTGAGGCCGTGACATCATCTATGGTGCATCTCAAGAGATCTATAAACCATAACAAATTAGCTTTCATGAAAAAATATTGATATAATTAATTTGTGTCAATATATATACAATTAAAAATTAAAAATATAATTAAAAATTATTTATGAGAAATTTACTTATTATTTATATATTTATATATAAAAAAAATATAATATAAAAAAATTCATTTAAAATGATGATTTCTGGAAACCTATTTTTGTTTCTTAATTCCTTTTATTTATAATAATATTCTAAATTATATAATTTTCTCTAATTGGTCTTTTTGACAATATTAGACTATTATTATTATTACTTACTTGTTCCTACAGGACAATCTTCAATTTAGTTACAGTTAAGTCAAATATACTTAATTTTACCCATAAAAAAAATATTTAGAAGATAATTGTGTAGCATCATGTGATTTATTAATCCTTGAGTTATTTTTTAAGCCCCTTGATTTAATATAACAAAATAAAATTCATATTTAATTTATGTACTTTACCTCAGCATTCATATTCATCCCCATATTTTCAAAATATTTTAAATATTTGTTTTATTAATGTGATTTTCTAACTTTCACATCAACTCAAGTAAACTAAACTAATCATATAATAACTTTTTTTTTAAATTAAATATGATAAAATACATAAAATGATATAATTACAAAACCCCTCCTTTATAATATTTAAAAACATGTTTAAGTTGTGGATTCCAATAAGAAGAATTAAATACATGTGTTAACTCAATATCTAGGTGTTATAAAAGCAGGGGGTTTTCCACAAAATTCCCTTGCACTTTTGTGAAGATGCTTGCCGCGAGTGACCAGACCGCGGTGTCTGTCGTGTCTGAAACCGAAATTACAGTGTCTATTCTAATAAATAGGCGGTAAGTTTACCTTCGAACTCTCTTTACTCACAAGGCTCTCGCTTCTCTCTCCTTGTGAGAGCTCCTTGCTTCGCCTCTAATGCCGCTCTTGCTTCTCTTCTCTCTCTTCTTGGTTGCTCTTCTCGAATCCTTCCAACACACTGTGGGCGCAGGGGGTGAGCTCTTTCTCTCCTTACCTTTTTTTTTGCGCATTTTGATGTATTATTTTGCATAAAAATGCCACCTTTGTCTTGACTGCATTGTTTTGTTGTTTGTGTTTTGGTTTCAAGGTCTTATTTGTGGTCTGGGTTCTCCGAAAGTTTGGATTTTGCCTTGTTTTATGGTGGGTTTGGGATTGATCTCATTGTGGAAATGTGCGGAAATGGTGGGAGTGGAGAGGGATGTGTTTTGCTTATTGGGTGGAGTTGAATGTTTTGTGATTTTGGGTTTTATTGAATGGAATTGGTTTGGTGTTGCATTGATGAAGTAGGTAAGTGTTTTATTTTGAATTTTGATCTTCTAGTTTTTAAGGTAATGGAGGATATGACTTTACCTAATTCGTGCGTACTTTGTATGGACTGCAAAATAAGTGGATGTAGCAATGCAGAGAAGATGGAGATTCATTGCTTATATCATGCATGAGAGGAACTTGTCCGTATGGTTAGCCTCTGCTCAAGTTACCTCTTGTTTGAGTGTTTTGGGAGTTGGACCATGAGCATGGATGTTTCTTAATTGTTTGTCTATATCCTATCAAGTTATATCACAGTATTGCATAAAGTTATTGTTTGACCACTTGCTAAGGTTGTATCGTATGTGAAATCTTGTTGTTGTTACCTGAGGCCTTACATTAATTTGTCATTTTGTTACTACTTATTGAGCTAGTATATGATCTGTTGTTAAGGGGTGGGATTTACTTTGGTGAATGGGACTTTAGCAATCAGAAGTACAAAGGCTTTGATGAGATCTTGATGTCAATGTTATGTTTTCTTATACGCAATATTCTTGATGTTTCATTATTTGTGTGGAATGCGGACAAAGAAATTATAATAGTAAGACACCCTATGCATTAACACAGGCTTGCTCGCTATCTTCAATTTTGCCTACGTTTGGAATTTAGTGTAATAGCAGTGGTCAACTTCTGCAGTTAGTGGATAAATCTTGTGCTCAAAATTTTACTTTACTTGATAAAAAAAATATAGATGTTGTGGAATCAACATTAATGGCATTAAGCAATAATGATGGGTTGATGAAGCAGAGAAGTGCTTATGAGCTAATTGGTGATGATTGCATGGTTTTAAGTCCCAAAAAGAAGTTTACGTTTTGCATGCTATCTTATACTAAAAATTGGGTGTTAAGAAACGCTTGAGAAAAAAATAATTGTTCTCTTGAAAATGACAATGTGATGGTGCATGATAAAACCAGCCATGCTAAGAAAAAAGATCAGTAAACCGGAGCAATTTTTGTCATCTATTGTAAAAATTGTTGAGATGCCATTGTACATGAGCTAACATGGGACCACTAGTATGGGAGGCTGTAGAAGGAACTAAGGTTTTGGATTGTATAAGATGGACATTAGCAAGTGTATTGAAAGGATTACAATGAGACAAGTTCCTACTTTAAAGCTTGTGTGCAGCTTTGTTTACCCATCATATATATATATATATAACAGCTAGTTTGAGGATATGCTGCTGTGGAGGTTCTGTTGATGTTATCTAATATCTTTCTTCCTACTGATTCACTTGGTATTATCTATTTTTCCTCCTTTTCATTTAATCTATTTTTGATATTACTATTTTTATTTTTCATGCAGATTGTCCTTTGGATTTCAGTTGGTCAAATCTTACTTTCGCAGCTTCTATATGTTCGAATAGAGATGAAAGGGCCCAATGTTGCCGCTACATTAATGCCTTTGTTGCTGTCTCAGTTGCTCATTATGCAAATGCAACTGGAAAGCTTGGTGTTCCATCTGCATTTTCTGATACCTGTCTTGATTCTGTTTCACAAACATTGGAGTTAAATGGAGTTTCGCCTAATGCCACTGCATTTTGTGGGTTGGGGCCAAAAATTCGAGTTTCGTTTCAATGCGAGGGAAGAGAGACGGTTTTGGAAATGCTGCAATCACCTAATTTTAGTGATGTCATTGGAAGCTGCAAGATGCCACTTTCATTGGATGCCAATTGCAAGAGGTGCTTAAACTCTGGAATTAACTACCTTCACCACCTTATTGGAGCTGAAGATAATGTGACATTAAGCATCTGCCGAAATGCAGCTTTTGTTGCACTTGCAAGTCAAGGTGATAACATGTTGGCTGTTGGCATGTCCAGTTGCTTCTTTGGTGTTAAAGGGCTCAGCAATCTCACAGGTTTGACCATTCAGACAATGCTTTTAGTAATATCTATTAAAGTCAGCATTTTTAAAAATGTAAGTGTTGTTCCAGCACAGCATCCATTTTTGCAACAATAATGCTCATTCCATATATGATAGGTAATATTTTTTTTCTATCATTTTGGTTTAATGGTAAATAAAGAAATGTTTCAATACAAGGTATATTGCTCAAATCTTATATTTGTACTTTTTTTATAATAATTAAAGCTCAAGAAGCTATTGAAGTTTCTTGGAAAGTTTAAATCATTTGTATCACATATTTATTGTGGATAAATCATTGAGAGTAAGTAAAATTATAAGAGAAGCTTCTCTCAGAGAATATTATTATGAGAATGAGTGTACTATACATCTACCATTTCTAATGGTTTGTAAAGCAGTATATGCACATGATGTGTTTGATGGCCTCTATCTAACCCAAAAGCTTAAGTTTCTGGGATCTTTAGATTGATTCCATTTGACCTAGAAAGGTGAGACTCGTGTACTAAAATATAGGGCAACACTCCTAGGGTTTTTTCATGTGAGATTAATTCTGAACGGTATATGTGGCTTCCCGTCATAATTTCTGAGAAGAGCTGCTCTCAGCATTGTTATCAGTCTTAGAAACTAACCTAAGAAGAATGTCATGCTATCAGGCACTTATCTTAATTTTCAACATTGTTATATATGTTCTTGGCAAAGTTTATTTATGGACCTTCCAATCTTGACTATGTTATTACATACATGGAGATCGCTTTAAATCACAAAAATTTTAAGCCTATAAATCAAATACAGCAAGGACAATAATCAACATGTGATTTCAGGTTTTACATGCCTTCTTTTTGTGTGATGCTTTACACTTATTTTACATACTGTTTCAACCATTCGATTCTCCCAGAGATTATGTGAGTACTGTTTGTTACTTGTGAAAGAGTCATATGTCAATTGACCATTGTCATGGGCAGATGACAGAATCATTGATCACATGTAATTAACTATGTACAAATTTGCGCCATAATCATTCTTTTTTTGCAGTATTATTTGTCCAATTATGTGTAGGCGACTATCATATATGAATCAATCTTTTCCTTTTGAATTTGTTCAGAGCCATCATCACCCACCTCACCAGCGCCTGCGGCTCCTCCAATTGCTGTGCCTGCTCAACCTCCTATTCAGCACCTTATCGCAACTCCTCCTAAAGAACATCATAAGAAGCATAGCCTCACATTGATCCCAGTCATTGGGATTGTTGTTATAGTGACTGCCATTCTTTTATTGTTGATCCTGATATTCCTTATCCGTAAGAAAAGCCGGGAACTAGAAAGTGCAGACACTAACATGGGGACCTCATGGAATGCCTTCTCTCCTCCGCAGGTCAGAAAGTGTTCAGAAGGTTGTTATCCTGCCCCCTTCTCATAACTTGCAGATGCTCAAATCGGTTAAGGAAAACATTCAGGAAACACATATCGTAGATGTTTTCTCTATTAGATGCAAGTGAGAAAATTGCCTATGTAGATGACATAAAAGTATAACATACACAAAGTAATAGATCTTTCGAAAAGATAACTAATTGAATAACCTGCCTTTGTAGAAGAAGTAAACAATTAATTTTATTAGATGGATGTCCATTACTGTGAAGTAGCTTTAGGATCTTGATGTGTTGTTTCCATGTTATCTAGCCTGTTTTGTGTCAATCCTTTTGGCCTTATGGGGTTTTGTTTTGAGTTTAATGATTCCAATAACTCCTCTCTCCTCTTGCCTTCTATTAAGAAATACATTTAAGGTGATTCATAATGCTGGTTTCCTAAAAGATAACTAATTGCTGATGTTTGTGATGCTTGCTTTGTGTTTGCCATCTTAGAATTGAGAGCTTTCAGCAGTGATCTGGCAGCTTAAGGCAAACATCTTCCTCACTGAAGCCATTTTGCAGGTACATCACCGATGTTTCGAAGATTCAGCTACAAGGAAACAAAAAAGGCGACAAATGATTTTAGCACTGTCATAGGAAGAGGTGGTTTTGGCACTGTTTACAGAGCACAATTCAGTGATGGTTCTACAGTTGCTGTGAAGCGGATGAATAGAGTTTCACGGCAAGGTGAGGAAGAGTTTTGCCGTGAAATGGAGCTTCTTGGTCGGCTTCACCACCGCCACCTTGTTGCTCTTAAAGGATTTTGTGTTGACAGGCAGGAGAGGTATCTGTATTTATTTGTTTGTTTGTTCATGCCTGTGCATCTTTCTCTCTTTTCCTCCATTGAAAATATAATTGATATCTTCTTTTGGCCTTGATTTAGGTTCCTTATGTATGAATACATGGAAAATGGAAGCTTAAAGGATCATCTTCATTGTAATTCTTTCTTTTTGCCAGTGTCCTGTTATTTACTGTGACATTATAAATCACAATTTATCTTAGACCTGTTTTTTATTTGTGCAGCCCCTGGGAAAAATCCTCTAAGGTGGCGCACTAGACTTCAAATTGCCATTGATGTGGCTAATGCTCTGGTAATGGTTAACTTTAATAAGATAGCAACAAATTAACCATGTCTAAACATACAAATCCATCATCCAAGTTCAAATAAATCGAGTGAAATCATTTTATATAACACTTATTCTATTCACCTATTCTATTGATCCTATCACTTTTCTCTAGTGGATAAGTTGTGAGATGTCTGAAATTTGAATTTCTCAACTATTTATTTAGGCTTAGAAAAAAAATCAAATGCATTTTCTGAATGGATATGGAAACCTATGAGTACCTTGTTATCTGCTAGAATAAACATTCTTGATAAATTATAAAATCCTAGTTTGTGAATGTCAGTAGCTAAATGATCAGATTTCAATTCTTCTATAACAATGCTTGTCTTTTGTTTTACAGGAGTACCTTCATTTCTATTGTGATCCTCCTCTTTGCCATAGAGACATAAAATCAAGCAATATTCTCCTGGATGAGAATTTTGTTGCAAAGGTGTTTATATTGATGAATTCCCTACGACTTCTCTTATCTACTTTCTTAGTATCTATAAATTAGAACTTTTCTGACATGTAGGTTGCTGATTTTGGCCTTGCACATGCTTCCAGAAGTGGTGCTATCAGCTTTGAACCTGTGAACA
This sequence comes from Dioscorea dumetorum, assembly GCA_902712375.1. Classification (NCBI taxonomy): domain Eukaryota; kingdom Viridiplantae; phylum Streptophyta; class Magnoliopsida; order Dioscoreales; family Dioscoreaceae; genus Dioscorea; species Dioscorea dumetorum. The sequence goes on along the minus strand of CACTHL010000579.1, from coordinate 1,772,409 downwards.
CAGATATCCGTGGAACCCCAGGTTAACATTTCTTCTTCACTCAATTATGTATGAATGAGACCCACAAATACCAACTCGTCACATCTTCAATGAATATTTTTACACTTTACAATTCTAGTTTAATGATATAAATTCACTGATTTAATTGCATTTAAATGTAGTGCAAGACTACATGCACTTTCATTCACCAAGCACTTGCGCCTGAAGAACCAAGTATTATAATGGGAAAAATTCTGATAAAACTGGTTTATAGTTGCTTGTTGGTATGGTACAACACCTTTATTGTTACTTGGTGATCCAATATTAGCTCAAATAGAGAGTTTAATGTGCACTTCTATAAGTTTTGCTTCTTGAATAATTCATTCACATTTTGTCAAATGGAGTGTATGATATTGGCATCACTGTTTACAGGATACATGGATCCTGACTATGTCGTGACCCAAGAGCTAACCGAGAAAAGTGACATATATAGCTACGGTGTTTTGTTATTGGAACTTGTCACTGGGAGAAAAGCAATACAAGATAACAAGAATTTGGTGGAATGGGCTCAAAAGTACATGACTGAAGATACTAATCTGCACCAATTGGTAGACTCCACCATCGCCGCCAGCTCAATCGACTTTGATCAGCTCCAAACAGTTGTCGAGATCATACAATGGTGCACGCAGAAAGAAGGCCGGGCTCGGCCTTCAATCAAACAAGTTCTGAGAGTGTTCTCGGAGAGACTAGACCCCATGCACAACGGTTTCACAGAAGCCTTTGAAAATGGGCAAGATGTCTACAGCGGGGGACAGACTAGCAAAGTGATGGCATATCGGAGTGAGTTCATTTACCATAGCGGTGACGCAAGGTGTCTCCAGTCATCCTCGAGTACAACAAGATCATACTGCAGTCGGAGTGTTTTACTCGAGACCAGCTCCCCGCAATCACCCTCAAACGTCCTCTCCGTTTAATGCCTTTCTTCAAGGACTCCATGAATTCAAGCAGAAACTGGTCAAATACTTGGCCAGAGCGATATTCGGCAACTGTGGTGTTTTGCTTTGCTTCCATTTTGAATTGGTATCTGAAGCAAATATAGGCCTCCTGACTTTGAAGATTGCTTTTTGATGTTGTAAAAGTTTTTCTGCTGCTGTTGTTGAGAATGTGTGATTAGATATAATCTAACATATTATTTATGTTGTGCAATTGTGTTTAAGCTAAAAATTGTCACTAATTGGATTGGGCTTATGTATGAGTTCATCTATTTCATGTTTATATACTGAGTGTGCCTGTGGTGATCTTCTGTGGTGGTTTCTGCTGAGCTTGAGACTGTTATCTTCAGGAATGTCTGGCCTGGAACTGTTTGATGAATGTCAAAAGGAGTGATTCAAATGTGTGTGGGCAAAATATATTTTTATCTAGGAAATGGTGATTTGCTGCAAATTAAATTTTTATAAATTTTAGTAAATAATGAAACTCTACTGTTAAAAACAAAGTAGTGTTAGTATAACAAAAGCCCATTATTTATTATTTACAAAATCACCTAATAAGATAGATTGCAACTTGCCGGGTTAGATCTCAATCGACTTATAACCCTCCAACCCTAGCGTTCATCACTTCTTGACTTAAAATAATTGAGCATGGGAAATATCTGCAATTATATATATAATTGGTTTAGAGCTAATGACTCAAATAGATAGGTCACACATCAATTTCTGTGATTTTAATAGTGAAAAAAATTCATAATTGGGCAATTAATTAAATCATTCATACCATATAAATCCATCAAGTCTTATTTAAAAAATACACCACATGTTTTAGATAACAAGTGGTCCACTAGTCCAACTTGCTTTTTATGTAGTGACAACAAGACAAGCCAACAAAGTTTAAGCAACAATAATGTTCCTCTCTCTCTCTCTCTCTCTCTCTCTCTCTCTATATATATATATATATATATATATATATATATATATATATATTCATAAGATTATTCCAAGTTCACTCCCACAGCAATGCCCATGGCAATGCTTCTTCATTCCAGGCTTCACATTTTGATGCTACTTCAATTAGCATCAATAGTATCATCATCATCATCAACATATGAATCAACAACTTACATCATCCACATGGACATATCAGCCATGCCCAAACCTTTCTCTAATCACCAAAGTTGGTATCAATCCACCATTGCTACAACTACCTCAACTTTCTCCAATCTAATCTATGTCTATGAGCATGCATTGCATGGCTTCGCTGCACGCCTCACTCCATCTCAGCTCAAAAAGCTCAAGAAATCTCATGGCATCGTAGCTGTATACAGTGACATGCTTGTGAAGAAGGACACTACTCATACCACAGACTTCCTCGGCCTCGACACCTCCGCAGGCCTTTGGCCGGCATCAAACTATGGTGAAGACATGATTATAGGTGTGGTGGATACCGGAATTTTGCCAGAGAGTAAGAGTTTCAATGCCGATGGTTTGTCAATCGTGCCGCCGAGATGGAAAGGCGAATGTGAAGAGCCGTCAATGTGTAACGGGAAAATCATCAGTGTGAGGAGCTTCTATAAGGGCCTTCTTGCTAATGATCCTAATCTTTCGGTCGTCCGCTCCCCTCGGGACACTGATGGCCATGGTACTCATACTGCTTCCACTGCTTGTGGAAATTTTGTCCCCAATATTTCTTTTTTTGGCTATGCCTCTGGCACTGCTCGGGGCGTGGCACCTCACGCTAAGCTAGCTGTTTACAAAGTTCTTTGGGAAAAAGGTGCATATGGGTCTGACATCATTGCTGGAATTGATAAAGCAATCACCGATGGTGTCGATGTGCTTTCAATATCATTAGGAGTAAATAACGTTCCTTTATACAAAGATCCTGTCGCAATAGCGGGTTTTGCAGCGATTGAAAAAGGAATTTTAGTTGTGACTTCAACGGGAAATGATGGTCCTTTTTTGGGCACTCTACACAATGGCGCACCATGGTTGATCACAGTTGGTGCGAGCACGGTTGATCGGAATTTTGCCGGCATCATTGAGCTCGGTAATGGGGTTATCGTCATCGGGCAATCACTTTACCTGGGGTCAGAAATTTTGCCAAGTAAACTACCCTTGGTTAATATGGAAGGATGTGATAACCAGACATTGTTAGACAAGGTTGGCTACAAGATAGTAGTGTGTCAAACAAACACCTTAGGGGATGTTATATCAAGTGTAGCATCAGCAAAAGTGGCTGCAGCACTCTTTGTATCCAATGATCCCTTTGCAGAGTTTTCCATCCATCTGACTCAACCAGGGGCGATTTTGAGCCCAAAAGAGGGCACTATGATCTTAGACTACATCAACAAGAGTCCAGATCCTAGAGTCACATTGGAATTCAAACAGACCATTTTAGGCACAAAACCAGCACCTCAGGTCAGTATCTATAGTTCTAGGGGTCCGTCGATGAGTTGCCCAATGGTGTTGAAACCCGATGTAGTCGCCCCTGGAGCTCTTGTGCTCGCATCATGGGTAGAGAATTCAACAGTTGGTTTTGTTGGTTCAGATCGACTTTACAGTTCTTATAATATTTTATCTGGATCATCAATGTCATGTCCTCATGTTTCTGGTTTAGGCATATTACTTAAATCTGTGCACCCAGATTGGTCTCCGGCCGCTATTCGGTCAGCAATTATGACTTCTGCTAGTCCAATCGATAACTCTGGCTCACCGATTCTTGATTTAGGAGACGGTGGCCAATTTGCTTCTCCGTTCTCTATGGGATCCGGTCATATCGTACCCAACAAGGCACTTGACCCAGGGCTCGTTTATGACATTGAACTTAATGACTATATAAATTGCTTATGCACTATGAATTTTACCCATGAACAAATCAAGACAATTACAAAAACATCGACGAACTGCTCTGACGCTACTATCGACTTAAACTATCCATCATTTATCACTTTTATTAAAGTCGCTGAAACATCTTTGAAAAAATTGATTATTCAGGAGTTTGAGAGGACTGTGACAAATGTCGGTGAAATGACGACGACGTATGTGGCAAAGGTGATGCCATTAAATGGTTTCAGAGTTAGAGTTGAGCCTGATAAGTTGATATTCAATGAAGAATACAAGAAGCAAAGGTTCAAGCTCATTCTTGAAGGTCAAATGGAGAACAAAGAGAATGAGGTGGCTTATGGTTCATTAACTTGGATTGATATAGAGGGAAAGCATAGTGTGAGAAGCCCCATTGTGGCAACCACCATTAATTAATTAGCTAGCTAAGCAAATGATGTTGTATTATTAAAGATGAAATCAAGAGAAGAGTGTATGAAAATGGTAAATAATCTTTTATATTATCAATAATAAAATATTAATAAACTCTTTCCCCATTTTATTGAATATATAGTTCTCTAAGTGCATTTTTAGCCTCTCAACTACAAATCCAAATATTTATTTTTATTTTAAAAGAATACAAAATATTCATTTTAATTGAAGGATTAAAAATATACATGAAAGAATGTCCACAAGTGGTAAATTTTTTTTATGATTTATGAATTGTTCATGTATTTTATTCATTTAAACTTACTGATATCGTCTTATTTCAATTAATGTACAAGTAAAAACATAAATTATGTTACATTGATTATAATGCAAACTTTGAACCAAACAGCATTTTTATTTTTTGACAAAACAAATAAATCATATTTATTAAAAAAATTAGTATGAACAGAGTAAGAATACAACAAGCAACAACAACAAGATCCACAAAATGTTGGACTAAACAACATTTTGATCAAGTTCAAAATCCATTGAGTTTAAATTAAATTTTAAAAGTAAAATTCAAATTGGGTTCGTTTATTATATTTCACTTCAAAACTTTTGCAACTAGTTTGAACCCCCTCATTTTCTTAAACTAAACTCAAATTTTAGCATAAAAAAAAACAAAACAATAAGTATAATAATAAGAAGCATATATGACAAAGTGACCACAAATAATTGAAAGATAAAAAAAAAAAATTAGAATTTTGCTTAAATCAAAGCAATGAATCTCACATGTCATCAAATGAAGACTTGGTGGTCCTTGATTGAAATAATACTGATAACTTTGGACCCCATGATTTGGAAATGTTATGCCATTTGTCTGCTGTGATCTGAATAGAGTCACTAAAAACCAGCAAATCATCTGCATGCCAAGACTCATCAAGACAAAGAACAGCCTTGGTTCTGTCCAATTCATGATTAATTAAATAAGTGCTCATTAAAATTTTTTTTCAAGGACATTGGATTGTTTACTTTGAAAAAAAGAATCAATTTGGTTATTAAAATTTAGTCTGTTTTAATTTTTAATTGTTTGTTTAATTAATTAACTAATGCTTTGTAATTCATCAATGTTGGTTGTGTGATAGATAATAATAATAATAATAATATTCATAAGTTTAGTTTTGTAATCAATTTACTCAAATCTTATTAAGACTTGTTCAAAATTATTTAGATAAAAAATGCCTAAGTTATGTTGAGTCAATCTGAAAAGCCCAATATGCGACTTATGCAATTTTTTAATTTATGAAAAATTTTTGGATATTCATAATAATAGCGCAGAGATCATATATATATATACTAAAGGAGAGATAGAATCATGCCATACTCAGATTGAATTCTGGTTAATCTAACTTGTAATTAAATTTAGGCCTATTTTAACATATTTTTAAAATTTTATAATGATAAAATTGTTGGAAATAAACACTCTAATTTACTTAGGGTTATCAATTACTATTGATTGATATTTAACCAATTAATTAATTACCAAAGATTCATCACATGAACATATGTGATAGATTAGAGTTAATTCACAGAGATCTTACAAGCGCAAAATCCTCAACGTGAAACAAGCAATGCTCTTGAACTTTTGATAGCAATAGTTTTTTTGGTAGGAAAACCCTAATCCCATAACACACACACACACACACACACACATATATATATATATATATATATATATATATATATATATGAGTAATCGAATAAGATCAGAGCATGAGATCCTACATCTTTAGCAAATTAGTCCTTACGAACTTTAATAATCACAATCATACCAATCAACAAATTACAATTTAATTCAAAGATTAGAGATGTTTATATGTGAAACCCCCAATGTGATATTTTACATATTAGTCCCTTTATCAATTAAATATTCTATATAACTGGGTGTGATTAGACCACTAATGACATTGTAGATCCTCACTTATATATGTGTCTCTTTATAGTATTGGACATAAAGCAATTATCAAAATATGTATTATAATATCTATTTTATATAATAAAATACTTCCAAAATTATCTAGCCAAATTTTCATCCAATACATAATAAACATAATTTAGAATATTCTCTCCTATAATAGGAGTGATAGATTCCATTTTGAATGACTATAAATCTTCATGTATTTTATACAACTCAAGGTGTCCATGTATATCCCCAGTTAGACATCACCGGTTGACACCATCAAGGCAGTATACTTTATGCATAAGATTTAATAACACACTTAGATAATAAGGACTTTCTGTAATAAAATAACTTTTTCTTTCTATTGACAATATGGTTCAATTCAATATTTGTTAATTACAAATACCAACAATGTTCATAAAAGTCTTCACTCGAGTGAATGAGACATACTACTTTATCACATAGGAGTACAACATGTGATAACTAATAGTGAATACAAAATCATATTTTATGGCTTAGGTTATAAACTTTTTTAGGTTGCAAGGAGTATAAACAACCATGTCTCATTGAATGATCTCTATCATTGACTTGATTTCTATACAATGCAACATAAGAATAAAATATGTCATTAAACACAAAATACAATAATACCCGTAATTATGTATGCACCCAAATAAAACTATTTTAATTATTAAATAATAACTGGAATTCGTTTCGTATGTTTACAAAAATAACTTCTATAAATTGAGTTGTCATTGTTATTCTCAATTTTTAATATAATAATTATTTTTTCTCTATCCATTGTTTTTCTTGTTCTTAAATTTTCTTATTACATTTACGTGTTCTTATTTTATTTTCTTTTACTTATTATCATTTATTATTTTTTAAATATATATATCATGCAAGATCCATAAGAAAGTAGAGCACCTAAAGTTGATTATTCAAAAATACACCTTAATGTATTTGGAAGTTTTAGCGAAATGAATATTTCACAAAGCGAAATGAATATAAAATTAAATCAAATTATTGTAATAAATCCACAAGAACAAGTGACACTTGATTATAGACATTTGTTTTTTGAATTTCAAAGTAATAATATTATACTAAACTTACACTATTAAAGATAGGATGGAAGGCATCGAATATATATTAATTATTAGATATAGGACAAGTTTGAAATTTGAAATTAAGAAATAGTTAAGTTTTGAACAAGTTTAGGAATTGGTCCATGGTATCTAAAAACCTAGAGCGCATATTTTTAATTAAGTATTATTAGTTTGAATTGATAAAATATATTATAGTGTTTGTGAAGTTAAATAGATCCACTCATTTCAATTATTCTTTAATTGATATAATGGAAGTTAAAATTTTAACCATTCATTTTAACTTAATATTTTATGGTTGAAAATGAGTTACCAAACACCATACAAGCCATAGATATATCTAAATATATGTTTTTATTGTACACAAAATTTCAAATTATAATTAAAATAATTTTTTAAACAACTTAAGTCTCTACCAATCGGACTGATCATATTAGTAATATTTTTTATATAATATTTACATATTATATTTATAATCAAATGTTGACGGAAGATATTTATTGAATTTTTATATAGTTAAATAATATCATGAATATTTTCTCATGCATACGGTAAAGCCCAGGGAGTAATTTTGTTTTATTTGAAACAACATATACATTAGTATATATATATTAAAAACTTATAGTTTTAGAAAAAATACATAAAATTTTATCCATTGGTTTTTAACATTATAAATTATGTTATGTAACAACATTTATTTTTCAGATGTTTATTATTTGGCACCCTGGCTTTTTATTAATTAGTATATATATAGTATAAAAACATATTTATATAAAAAGTTTTGTAAAAATCTATTATTTACCCCTTTATTTTATTTGTCTCTCAGTAAATGTTTTTCACCTCAATAAATTGTTTTTTTTTTTTGGTTCCATTCCTACAAACAATCATAATAAATACAATAAAGTTAATATCAAAATTTTGTAAACTAGATTGAACTAATCTCAAGTTGGCTTATCAAGCTCAGATATAAAAAATAATGGCCATCACATCCTCAATCAAAGTTCAGATCTTGGTAAAGCATAGTTTGGAGGATTTCAATGACTATAAGGAATTATTTACAATAATAATCTTTTTAAGGAGTTATATATGAAGGCATGTATAGATTTAAAAGATTTTAAATTATATAAAAAATTTATTTCCAATAATAAGTATTTTTAGAGGGTTAATATAATTTAGAATAAGTGATAAAGAACAAATATGCCATAAAAACAAATATTATTAATATGCTAATTTATTTTTCACCAAACACAAACTGTTTGTTCTCTTTATAATTGAAATTGTCCAATTAAATATTTCTTTAAGTATATTCAAGTGGGATATATTTAATATACAAATTTGTTTTTATAAAAAATTATATTTTTCCGGGAGTATCAAGAAATTGTCATCCCCTAAATGCGTAGGATTTTTTAATATTTAAAGAATATATAAATCAAAGAGTTTTGGCTATTTCAAAATATAAGGAATAATACTTACAAGTTAATAAATATTTAAAAGTAAAACATATAAGGATGCTCATGAATTATCATCCAATGATTGTAACCCCTGTACTACAACTATATTTTTAAATAATACAGAGTGAAATAAATAATTACTATGTTTAGTAAGGGAAAATTATTTATAAGTCCTTGGATAGTTTCTTTTTTCCTCTGCAGTCCCTTTGATTTTTGCACTTCCTTTGCAGTCCTTGCTTTTCACATATAATACCTTTTAATCCCTATCGTGAGAACCGTGAGTGTACTTTTTTTAAAATGCCAAAAGTACCATTGCTTTTCATTCCCGTCCAATCACATCAAGCATTTTCTGGAAAGCTCTTCTGCATCATGTTCACTATACTTCATCTTGATCTCCATCTTCATTCTCTTTCTCCTCTTGTTCTTCTCTGTTTTCTCAATGTTCTTATCGTAATTCTGACAGATTAATCCGCAGGTAAGCACTGTCTGCATTTGGTCTCCATCATGTTGGTTTTTTTTTTTATTTTTTTTACCCAGAAACCGACGTCTACGCAGGTGTTAGTCACCATAGAGACATTTTGTGGTGTTGCTCGTTTCAAAGGCGAAGGACGGCTACTACAATTCACGGTCCTGACAGCCTGGGAGGTTGTTGTCGCAGAGATCTGCGAGCGATGGGCTTTGGATCCATCTCGAGTCGTTGTGAAGTTTGTGACACTCGATGTGTACAGCACGGTTTACCCAATTGAGTCAGATGTGGATTTCCAACGCATGTGCCACATACATCATACCTTCAAGAAGAATGTGGTGGACATCATCGTTGACGAAGTCAGCGGGGCAGCGGAAACAGTCAATAACATCTCCTTACCATCCACGTAATTCAGCAACAAAGATAGTTCTTACTATGTTCGTGTATTGTGTATTACTACTGATTTCCCGTAGTTGAATACGTTTCCTGTGTAACATATTGCTTTTCTGTGTAATATATTACCTTCCTGTGTATTATATGGATTTCCGGTGTATTACATTGATTTTCTGTGTAATATATTGCTTTTCTGTGTAGTATATGTCTTTCCTGTGTAATATATAGATTTCCTGTGTAATATAATGCTTTCTTGTGTATTCCACTGGTTTTGTGTATATTATATTGCGTTTTCTGTGAAATATTCGTGATTTACCTTACGCGTTGCCATCCGTAGGGAGTCAATCTCAAAAAGCATGAATGCGGACATGGAGACGTTCTTGTCCCAACATCGTCCCCAGGTGCGCTCAGTATTACTTCATGTTCACAAACATATGATGGCTTTACATTGCAAGTAGGGCAACGGTTCGATGGTGTGGATAAGTTCAAAGATGCAATACGCAACCATGCAATAAGGAACAATTTTGACTCTACATTCATAAAGAACGACAGACTTCACACGACTGTGAGATGTGCTTCTCCAGATTGCCAGTGGCGTGTCCACGCATCCAAAGAGAAGAACGATGAATCTTTCAGAGTGAAGACAATGCAAGGGACACACACTTGCGCGGGTGGGGGTGGGGGGGAGGCATCGGAATGACAGTCCACCCGAAAGCTAGCAAGAAGTGGGTTGGCGACCGTATTATGCGGAGACTAAAAGAACGGCCATTGTATCGAGCCATCGACATACAGAAAGACATCCTTCGTGAACACGGCATGCGATTACCATACAAACGTGCATGGATGGGTAAGGAGGTCGCTCGGTTCGCCATTCATGGTAGTGAGGTGAGCAGCTACGATTGTTGTTGTGGTATGCCAATAAAGTGGTAGAGACGAATCCCGGTAGCATTGTCACAGTTGACAAGTACGGAAAGCGATTTAAACGTGCTTTCTTCTCTTTTCGGGCTTCTTTAGTCGGTTTCAAAAAGACGTGCAGACCATTGTTATTTGTTGACGGAACTCACTTGCTCGGCAAGTACGGCGGGATTCTACTGGGGGCAACCGGCAAAGATGGGAACAAAGGCTTCTTCCATGTGGCATTTGCGATTGTTGACAACGAAACTGAAGATAATTAGACCTGATTTCTTGCCACACTCGGTGACGCAATATACGGTGAAGGCGATTACTCCGAAAATATTACATTTGTATCTGATCGGTCGAAGGGTCTTATAAACTCGATTGCGAGAATGTTCCCGTCATCACCGCATGGGTATTGCCTACGACATTCGGAGGCAAACTTTATGAAAGCGAATGCTAAAGTTGGCAAAACGTTGCGAGAGCAATGTTGGGCTATAATTGTCAAAATTGCGTACGCTTACACATCCAAAGAGTTTGACGATGCCGTTTACGAGCTAGCGATGACGTCGCCAGAGGCCCATGATTGGTTACTGTATAAGTCAGACATCGATCACTGGGCTAATTATTTATTTAAGGGTATGCGGTGGTGTGAGATGTACTCCAACGTTGCGAAGTCATTTAGCGCCTGGATCAAAGAGGCCCGCCATCTCCCAGTTACAAGCATGGTTGACTCGATAAGGTGAGCTTTCGCATGTGACATTGTTCAGTTCCCGTTTTCCATTCTGTAATGTTTGTTTAATATTTGACATTATGGTGTAATATATTACCTTTCTGTGTAACGTACTACGTTCCTGTGTAATATATTATGTTCATGTGTAATATACTAAATTCCTGTGTAATATATTACATGCTTGCGAAATAGTTTACGTTTCCGTGTAATATTTGTTTTTGATGTGTTATATTTACTTGTGTAATTGTTTTCACACACAAGACTAAGTGAGTAAACGTGTATTCTCACAGGTTCAAACTTATGAATATGATTGCCGACAGATGCGCACAATCAAAGGAGTGGGATACGGCACTATGTCCAGAGATACACAAAAAACTCGAACAGATTATTGAAGATAGCAGGTTCTTAAGGGTTGGACGTTCAACCCCTGACACTTACGAAATAGTTGACAATGACAACAATTCAGTCAGTCTTCAACAGCGGAAGTGTCCTTGCAGAAAATGGGAAACCCATGGGCTCCCATGCAAGAGCGCATGTGCGGTGATCATGCAAACAGACACGAACGTGCACAGATACATTGCATATTACTTCACAGTAGAATGCTACCGCCGTGCGTATTCTGAACCTATATATCCAATCCCCGACACAGACAAATCATCTGACGAGCACCGAGAACTGCGAATCCGGCCACCAATCTCCAGAAAACGGCCCGACCATCCACGAAGGAAACGAATCGAGTCACAGGGATTAGAAGTCCACGATTTACATTGTAGTCGGTGCCATGAACCTGGCTATAATCATCGTTCGTGTAACGCGGTCATAGCGGACTGAATTATTGAAGACCTACTTTTTTTTGTTGACGAAAGTTTTTTTTTTAAATGTTTTTCACCGATGCTTTCGTGTGAATGCAACGGATAAAACTATTGTGTAGATTGTACAACTAGATGTGTATTATACTTATCTAACTGTGTAAACCTGGTATGTTCCTGTGTAATATACATTATTACCTGTGTAATATATATCTTATCTGTGTAATATACATCTTATCTGTGTAATATACTCTATTATATGTGTAACAAATACCGGTATCTGTGAAGTATACATCATTAACTGTGTAATATATTCATTATCTGTGTAATATACATCATTATAGGCATGGCCAAGATGCACGCATATGTCAAGGCTAATGATATTAAGTAGATTACATGTTCACAAGGGTTACGACATAACTATCCACTAATTCTATTACATGTAATGTTTGACATGAATTGTTAAATTGTTCAGTTTGGGGGGGTTACTTCGTCCTCTGTGCGTTGTCCTTGTTCAATTTTGGGGGCGATGGCCACTTGCAACCTTGTGGGTTCGTTGTCCACCCGAGTCTGCCCGTCGTCCTCTGTGCCTTGTCCTTGTGCATCGTCGTTCTGCCCTGACTCAACGTCTTTCTGTCCTTTGTCCGTTGTGCTGGCCTTCTGGCGAATACCGTCGAGCAATATCCGCGCGACGTATTGAAGACGTAGGAATGGGACTTCCGGCTGGGTGACATCAAGCGTTTCGTTATCAAGGATCTGCTCCATGTAACGAATCAGGAAGACCGAGCAATCTACACTACCAGATTCTTGTTGCGGGCAAGACCAAACAAGGAGAAGAGAGTCGTAAGCGCAATATGGAGAAGAAGAAACAAAAGAAGAAACAAAAAAACTCTCTACTACGACCACCAACGCATATAAATATTAGACCAAGAGCCGCTTGAAATGTTTCGCCCGGTGGGTTATCTCAACCGTTCGGCGGTTCCCAAAGCCGTTGAGGGTATTCTCGACATTTCCACACTATTTTTTTGGAACTTGAACAAGGGGCAAAAAAGACATTTCCCCTCCCCGTTAGCTTCATCATAACGGCCGTTTCACGTTTTTGGATTTGACGGGAAATAGATTGAAAAAGAAGAACTAAATAGGAAAGTGAAACATTTCAGGGACCATCCGGGAAACTGCAAACTTGTGGGGGATTTATAAATAATTATCACTTATAAATAATATCGAGTAACTGGGATGAATCTCAACCATTCAATCAGTGATCGCATATTAACTAAATCAATCTCAACCATTCAATCAGTGATCACATAATAAGTGAATCAATTTCAACCATTCAGTCAACAATTGCACAGTACATAAATCAATTTCAACCATCTAAAATCATTTGCAACAACCTACCAATGAAAAAAAAAATTAAACATACCAAACATACACCCTTTTTTTTTTTTATGCCAGTAGACTTTATTCTTCCTGATTGTATGATATAAAAATACCACCGTAAAGCATCAAATAAAATAAAAAATTGGATTTTAAAAAAGGGCCCAACCGGGTTCGAACCGGTGACCTATTGATCTGCAGTCAATTGCTCTACCACTGAGCTATGGACCCATTTCATAGTCCTTGACTAAAATAACTTTTATAAACATAATTAGGTTGAAATATTTATTCACCAACAGATCTAGATAATATGAAATTTCACCCTCCTTTTTTTTTTAATTTAATTATTGACTTTTGTCATCTCAAGCATTCAAAACTCCATTGTTTTATTACATTGAACAATTACTTCTCTTCTTATTGCAGAGCATAAAATAAAATTCATATTATATGCATAGGGACAAAAACGGTCAGGTTTGCTTGGGGCGGGCCTAGCTCAAGTTCAGCTCGAAATTAATTAGCTAAAGCCCAAATGTCAAAATTAGTTTTAAAAAACTTAATCGTACTTAATTTTACTTTCAAGTTCATGTAGGTTTAGTTTGAAATTAAAATTAAACACATTTGATTTAGAAAAATCAAATATGAGTAGAGTTAGATTGAAACCAACTCGTGTACATAGCTTGATTAAATGTTTTAGAAATAAATAATATAAATTAAATATTTATTTACAATATAATAAATGTTTCTATAATATATACAAAATCGTAAGTAAGATAACAAGGTTTTTATATTTTAAGTTACTATTATTTATAAAATAATTATATTTTAAAATTATATTTATTGATATCATTTTCATATTTAAACATCGAAGAAACATTCTCAAGTGAACAAAAATTATTTAGGCTGTGTTTGATTGGCAACATGAAAAATAGGTGGAAAAAAAAATTTTCATGCAAAAATTTTCTATGGAAAATGAAAAAAATAGCCGTTCGATTGGTATTATTTTTTAGTTAGAAAATCAAAAATTTTCGATGAAAACTTCTTATTTTGTTGTTTGGCTGCTCTTATTTTCCACGGAAAATGTAACATTTTACATGGAAAAAACCTAATTTGTTCTTTGATTGCATCAATTTACCCTGAAAAAAGTCACATTTTCCATAAAACATTTTCTCCATAGAAATTGTATTTTTGGCTACCTAAAATGCTATCTAATCCCAATCAATCATTTTTTAAGATTTTGCAATAAATACTTTTTTATGTACACAAGAATTCAATCTCAAAATTGATTCAAATTTTTACCACGTGTATCACTCTAATTAATTCATTACTACATTACATTTTTTAAAAATTATTAAATTGTTAAAAAATATTTAAAAAAACTTTTGATAATTATTTTTATACCATTTGTTAAAACATTTTTAATTATTTTTTGAAAATATAAAAAAATTTAAGATGTAGTATATATATTAATTTGAGCGAGATTTTCATACTCACAAAAAAAATGATTTATTTTTATTTTTTTACTCAGGTTCCTAATTAAGCTTTGAACCATTGTTACAACTCTACACTTGCATATTTTTTTATTTTTTTATGGAGAAACAATTACATATATTATGTTAAAAATAGACTCAAATTTAAAAATATAAAGGCTAAATCTTGTATTTTTGGCTACCTAAAATGCTATTTAATCACAATCAATCATTTTTATATATTTTGTGATTAGTCTAACAAAAATTATTCCTACTTTAAAGGGCTATAACCGCATATATATAAAGCATTAGCCACACGTTATTTTTTCACATATCCCTTACGTTTTCTCTGAAAAACTTTTCCCATGGTGGTGGCAGAAAAAATTTTCCATTGATTCGAGGGAAAATAGGGTCACGTGATAGAGTTTGTGTAAAAATTTTTCACCAAAAATTTTAGCAAACAAACAACCTATTTAGCTGAAAAATAATTTTTCCAGAAAAAAAAAGACAATCAAACATAGCTTTAGTATTTAAATAAAAGGTAAAAATATCCTTTTATTCATGGAAGAAATCCTTTTCCGATCCTATTTACTTGTTATATTTTAGAACTTTTCTTTAATCCTTTTCATATGTCCATTTAAAACAATTATAAAATATTAAATAGTTTTTTTCCCAATTTTACAATTTATCTTTAATACACTCTTATATGTTTTAATATTTTTTTCAAAAACTTAAACAGAGAGAATAAAAGATACAATTAATTATAAAAAATTAATGAAAGCTCTGTAGGTTTTTAAAAGGAGATAATTTTGGAAAGTTAATAATATTTTTTAAAAATTTAAAACAATAACTAATTTTAAGTAATTGTTTAGTGAGCATCAGTAAAGTGCTAAAAGGGGCGTTCATTTTAGCGTAAATGGGAGAATGTACTGACTTCCTCAACTTCGGATGCTCATTTCCTCTGAAATAGGTTTTAGTTTAAACCCATTTCTGTATTTTTTACACCGAAATGGGGAAAATGAGTTCTTTATAAAACACACTTCCCCACTTCCAAAAACCTTTTAGAAGTGACACTACTTACACTGAAATGAATACCATAAGTGGGAAATGAGCACTTTATGGAAGAAATACTTCTTGCAAAATGAACACAGACAGTGGGGAAGTCATATCACTTCCACCACTTTCTATTACTTCAAGGAAGTGACACTTCTCCCATTTCCTAACTTCCTCCCATTACACCGAAATGAACCCCCAAGTTTAAGGGGTTATTTGGTTTGGAAGTGATTTTCTGAAGTGATAAAATCCTGAAAGTAGCACTTCAGTGGAAGTGTATAGTTCAGTTGTATAAATAAGAGTCCAAGGGGTCTTTGTAAGGATCATCAAGAAAGAGATCCACCACTGGTTGCATAATAAAATTTTCTTTCACCCCGATTTCGCTTCATGCTCCGCAGTAGCTTTAGTTCTAGTAAGCTCTTTGACCAAACACCCGGTAGCCCTTGCTATCCGGTGCATCCCATAAATCATGGTATCAGAGCCTTATTAAGACTCCGCATGACGGGGTAGATCATTTCGGGGGTAGCACCCCTTGCTTTAGAGGATGATTAAAATCTCTTGAGTTAACTTTCAGTTTCAGGATAGGTCTAAATGAAGCCTAAGATGTTGTGATATACTCTCTACCCAGGAAGAAGGACTTTGGTGATAGAAGTAGAAGAGAAAAGCTTTGCTATCTGCTCCCCTTTGAGAAAGGTAACCTTTAGTCTCTAGCGATTAGGGGTAAGTACCGCGTGAAGTCCCGTGCAGGTGGACAAGTGGGAATGCAAGGTCGTCAGGTGACTGGGGGTTCACTAATCTCTTAGGACCCATCCCGGAGTAGGACAAAGGTAAATCTCTTTTACAACTTAAACCATGAGTATTTTTCTTCAGATCGTGCAGCATAAAGCTTTACTAAAGAAGTCCTGAGAATTTGGCACAAGAGAGGATGATTCATTCCTCGCCATATTAAACAAGGGAGGCACTCCTAATTATTCTCTTATTGCATTACCAAACACAATTATTTTAGTAATTTCAGTCATGCTCTTCATAGTAATTTGTTTAGCCATAATAATTGTATTAATTACATTTTTAGTAGATACATATAACCAAATGAAGTATTTACAACAAAGACTTCTTGATCACTATATAGACTATGAATAGAGAAGTCATGGATTACAAGATCAACAGGGTGACCCAGCCTGGACTGGTAATTTCTCTGAAATCTAAAGGGATCCACTTGCACATCTTCTCGGAGATCAAGTACTGATGGAAGCTAGATGAAATAATTTAGAAAAACAAATTGCACAAGTAGAAAGACAATCGGAGTTAATCTTAAAAAAGATAGTAGCAATGGAAGCATATCTGACAAAATTAGAGGTAATCATGTCTAATATTGAGTATATTAAAAATTAGACACCAAAGACCAATATAGAGATAAAAGAAGTTTATGAATTATGTAAGTTAATGAGAAATATACAGATAGGAACATCAGAAAAACCGAAAAAGCAAGTCCCCTTAGCAGTATGGACAAAAGAAGAACTGAAAAATCCAAGTTACAGGATGAATTTCCCCAAAGGAACACTTTAATATGGAACTAGGTCAAAGTTCAGACCAAAATATGCAGTTAATCCATAGCAAGAGTAGGATAAGGAGTTTTCCAATTCTCTCGGTAAAGCACATCAACGGGCTAGAAAGTGTTATCTCTCCAGAAGAACAGGCGAGAAGAATGAAGAAAGAAAATCTGTCACTCCTCCCAGGTGAGTGTTTATACAAGCATGATTTCTTTGATTTCTCGAATAAAATATATGAATATTATGATGAAGTTCAAGTATGCTACCCCAATGATAACACGCAAGTAGAAGTAGATTTAGTTTCCCAAGAAGCATATGATAAGTTGTTAAAAAATGGCTATACTGTTATGCATTTGGGAATGGTATTATTAGGTGTCATCGGCATGCATAGGAAAGGATTAGGAACTAAAACAATGATAAGTCTAGTAGACATAAGACACATTGATTCAGTATCAAGATCAACTATAGGATTTGTAGAAGCTAATATGAATAATAATTTTGAGGTCGTATACATGACTCCAGATTACGTAGTATCGTTGAATACTCTCTTTAAATTCATAAATTTTGTTGTCAGAACCAGAGGATATAATATGATTGAAGGAGAACCTTATCTAGTCCTTCTCAAGTCAAGTATCCAAAAGTTCCATGGTTAAGTACACAATGAAGACAAATAGGGTAGAAAACATCACAAACATACTAGGCAGTCACGGGATAAGAGCATTGCCTGCAAAATATTATAGTTCTGAGACACTCGCAGGACAAGAATGGACGATGAGCCCAATACTACCTCATACGCTCCAGCTAGAACAACCAGAATATTATGAACATTCAGATGGTAGATTAAATTTTAGGGTTTCAAAATATAATAAAAGGTTTGCAATTGAAGAACACATTGAAAAGGATAATTCGCTAGAAGAATGAGAGACCTAGTGGATAAAAAAGAACTCCCAACAGTAATTAGGATGAGGTATCAATACCAAAGGCAATTAGAAAGAATGACCCCGACACACACACCGGATTTAGGCTTATTAGAAAGAAATATAACTGGTTAGAAGAGTAGAACGTTTTCTACAATACTCTAAAGCCCAAGATGCATATTATGCAGACGTACTAAATCGGCCTTTACGTATAATTGCAAGATAAAGGATGATAAGTGGGTATGTGATTACCACTTCAGAGGGGTATGGTTACCCTCATGTAATTTTCATGATTAGGTTTTAATTTAAAAAAATGAGTGTTTGTTTATTAAATTTATAAATTTTTTTATGTATGAAATTATGGTGTTTTTTAGTAGCCCAAATTTGCATTTGTGTGTTGCAATTTAATTTATCACAAGCATGAACAAATATTTTCTTAACATCATACACTTGTCCTTAATATGTGATGATACATTATTCGTAGTTTTTATATTATTCAATATTTATGACAAGCATGAATAAATATTTTATATGTAATGCCCCAAATTTTAAAATAAAATTCGACTAAAGTTGCGTCGTCAAACTCTAAATGGCAAAAATTTTAAAAAATAATTATTTCCATTTAAATGGTATTCATAAAATTATTAATTACTTCAAAATTGAATACATAATGCATGATTTCTTTTTTTCATACAACGGAGTTTACGTGTACAAATTCGGCGCAATTAATTAGAAAAACCCATAACCAACCTAGAGGAGGAATTCATGTATTAAACAAAAAATCGAAAAAAATTTGCTTGCAAATAGTGTCACCCTTTAGTACATGAGAACCTAATAAAGCACACAATAGCACTGTACATTATCCAAGAGAATACGAATTCCATTGCACATTATAACACTTTCACAACAAGGAAAAATATCAAGCTTTCCATCAAGTAAATATACATCAACAGTTTTACAATTAGAAGTACAAAAACCTGCAAAATTCAACACCACCTTACATGAATCACAAATGCCCAAGTACATTCATAAATTGCTCCTTGCAAATCCAGGATGAAAGCAAGCGCCTGCAGCTGAAGAAATCCCCCCATCCAATAATACAAGTGCACTTGACCATCAACAACATGGCTCAGGTCACATTACTTTCCAAATCGCACATCATTGGCCCAACTTGAAACCATTTTTTACTTACAACTCAACATACACACACTTGCGAAGAAAACAATATTGAACATACCAACAGAATGAAGAATCAAATAGTGCAGCCATGCAGCTACAACAACACAAAAAAAACATGTAAAAAATAAATGCAGCCAAAAATAAATAAATAAAATGACAATTCTCTGTCGGGATATTTGCGCATCGAAAACCTTGAATGATATGCTGGGTTATTCAATCTTGAAAACCATGGTCAATGAATACCAACCATTAGTGATCAATGCTAGATGAAACAAATTCATTCCAAACATGAAAATAGAGGATTAGAAGATTTGAAAGAGAATGTTTTCTCAATGATCCATATTCAGAGGGCTTCATTGTAAAGAAAGCTTAGTTGATACTTGATAGACCAAACAGAATTCACATTTACAAGGTCCTTAATAGCAAGAAAAGTAAATTCGCAGGCATTCAAGGTGTGGAATTATGACAAGCATGATGTTATATGTAGTTAATAGAGTTTGAAGGCAGATCGCAATCAATCAACAAAAATGCTAATGAAATCAGCATAACAAAGGAGATGCTTGAGAAGAATTTAAAGCAAAGAAACATGTGGTATAGACATACAGACAAATTAAATAAGGAAGTTGATCTCTAATAATGGGCATTCAAAAAGAAATATCAGTAAAGATGAAAACTTGGAACTGTCCAAACAACATATAGATGCAACCAAAAATAAATAAATAAATGACAATTCCATGTCGGGACATTAGCGCATCAAAAACCTTGAATGATATGTTGGGTTATTCAATCTTGAAAACCATGGTCAATGAATACCAACCTTTAAAGCAAAAGAAATTGCACTAGAATCAAAGAATCAGCTAAATGGGGAACAACACATGAGTCTTCATGATTTAAAAGGATGATGATATAGAAAAATATGATTATAATTGCTTCTTAACAACAAATGAGTCGTTTAAACCACTTTATTATGACATATATCACTTTACATGAAATACCATCACAAAATAAAATGTTTTACATGAAATGACTTTTATTATAACATATATCACTTTCCCATGTTTGAAACTAACTTGTTTAAACAAGTCTAATACTCAAGCTGTTGCATTGGTTAAAATCATCCCAATTAGGAAAAAAATATGGGAATGTGTCATGGTCCAACACCCAAAAAATAGGTTAAAGTGCTTGCACACACCACATAAATAAAAAAAAATTCTCAACTTGGAGAAACATAATCTATGGGTCAAATAGCTTTTCAATGAGATTTCATATCTACAGAAAGGCATCATATTTGTATGTCACCAAAAAAGCAAACATAGCAGAAAATGCTTTCAATGGATGTCGTGATACAGTGCAAATATAGCAAACATAGTAGAATGTAGAAATCACACAATATGCACACATGACCACAACAGCAAAAGGAATGTGTTTGATCAAAAACGTGGGTTTCTAAAAGCTAATTCAAGTCCGAGCACTATTAAGACAACAAACATTGTAATCTCTATGTTTAAATAAGGCATCATCCAAGAAAGCTCAGAGAAATCATCAAAACAAATAAGGGGAAAAGGAGCATGCCCACAACTAATATCAAAGTTTGCAATCTAATAAGGATAAAATAAAAGATCACCTTGAGGTCTTTGTCGGAGAAGAGGATGGTGGTCTTATGAGCTCAACAGATGGAATAAATTCTGGCAGTAATCTGGGCTAATCTATTTGTTCTTGTCAAGTGTATCTAGAAACAACAAAAGGGGATAAGGAGATGGGATTCATAGCATCAAGAAAAACGAAAAAGGGATCAGATGCCTTACCCTTGACAAGCATGGATCGTTGGAAATTCCCATATTGTGTAGACTCCGGGGACTGGAAAGCAAATTGAGGGACGAAGAACCTACAAGAAGAACAAGTACAAGAAGAAGAAGAGAAGAGATCACAGGCGCCTTGTGGAGTCACTGGTGAGGAGGGGTGTTTTCAACACCTAGGATTTGGCTGGCCGAAGTGGACCAGTAGAGTGACAAAAGGGCTGTGGGGATGCTGGGGAGAAGAGAGGAGTTTGGTGGCCAAAAACCCTACAAAAAACACGAATAAGAAGAAGAAGAAAAGGGGCGATGGACGGCTGGTGAAGTCACGAGGAGGGAGGTGTTTACAAGACCCTCATGCCAAGCTGGTCAGCGGAAGTAGATATTCAGCGAAGTGAGCAGGCCGTGGAGACGCTGGGGAGGTCCTTTGTAGTTGGCGACCGAAAACCCTAGAAGAAGAAGACTTTGGTCACGGGTGCTGCGCTCTTTGAGGTCACGGGAGATAGGGGTGTTTACAACACCCCCACGTGAAGTGGTCGGCCGAAGTTGGACTTCAGCCACGTCAGCGAGATTCGCTGCAGTCCGACTTCGGCTGATTTTTCGTCGAAGTGAAAACGCCAAGTGGAGCCTGTTGGAAGTGTTATGCACATCACAACTTTGGCAACTTACTTCAGCGAAACAAACGAGGGGAACTCAGACCGAACTCAGCACTTCGGCCACTTTGCCATCAAATCTGGTGAAACAAACAGGCCCTAAATGACCGGAGGGAGTATAACAATTTCGTGTGTGTATATATATAAATATAATATATGCAAAGAAGAGAAATTTATTATTTACAAAATTGATATAATATATAATTTCAGGATTTTCGAGGGCTTTAAATGAAAACAAAACCCCAGAAAATAAATATTTAAATAAATTTATTCTTCTTATCAATTTATTTAATTTTGGTTAAATTTTTCTTGGGGCATCGTTTGGTGCTTCGGGTTCGATTTCAATGGCGGGTGGGAAGGTGTCCTTCAAGGTGACCCTCACCTCCGATCCAAAGCTCCCATTCAAAGTGTATGCCTCTCTCGATCCCCTCCCCGCTCTAGGGTTTTATCTCTCCTTGCTCTGTTTTTGTTTCTGATTCCCTTCAATTTGATCTCAGTTTCAGCGTCCCGGAGGCGGCGCCGTTCACAGCAGTGCTGAAGTTCGCCGCGGAGGAGTTCAAGGTTCCCCCGCAGACCAGTGCCATCATCACCAATGGTATACTTAGATCTGATGTTTTAGGGCCTTCATCTGAAGAAAGTTTGATTTTTTGTTTTATTAGATGTTTGTTTAGAAAACTTTGGTTGCTATTTGCTTGATTTGTAATGGATTTTTTGGTGGATTGATCCTATTAATGTTTTGATTTTGGGAAATTAGTTCCTTTTGGTCTTACTGATAAATTATGATTGCATTAGTCCTAAAAGAATGCATAGAATGGACATAGATAGGGCTATCTAGAAAAGTATTTTGTTATTGGTTCTAAAGAATTATGCCAATTTGAATGTTAAAATCCGATTTCCAGTATATTGTTTTCTTTTGGCTTTTGAAAGGTATGAATTTTGGAATTTTTTTAGAGGTTTCCCTATAAAACTTTAGTTGCTCTTTGCTTGATTTGTGGTGGAATTTATTCGTGGATTAATCCTATTAATGTTTTGATTTTGGGAAATTAGTTCCTTTTGGTCTTACTGATATGACTGCGTTAGTCCTAAAAGAATGCATAGAATGGACATTCATAGGGTTTTCTAGAGACATACGTTTTAATGAGTTATGCCAATTTTGATGGTAAAATCTGATCCCACTGAATTGGTTTATTTTGGCTTTTGAAAGATATCAATCAATCTGTTTTTAATTTTCTATATTTGCTGGAAGTTCATACTGTTGCTTCCTATGCAGATGGTGTTGGAATCAACCCACAGCAGAGTGCAGGTTTGCCACTTGTTATCTTGTGATAAATCCAGTTTTTAGGTTCTTATTCCTTTTGATTATTGTGCCGCTTGCGTATCAGCTGCTACTGGTCATCCATGTCTTTAGAACTTTTGATGGTTGCGATATTTGATTGTATGAACACAAGTTTCTACCTTGATTTTACTCCTAATTCTTGCATGCATATGCATTTCAAGTTGATCTCAACTAGATTATTAAATACCCTTCGCCTGTCCTTGAAAATTATGTTGTATCTTCTAAATTTACACCTGAGTTTCTACCTTGATTTTACTCATAATTCTTGCATGCATATGCATTCCAAGTCGATCTCAACTAGATTGTTAAATATCTGCCTATCCTTGAAAATTATGCTGTATCTTCTCAATTTATATCTGAGTTTCTACCTTGATTTTACTTCTAATTCTTGCATGCAATGCATTCCAAGTCGATCTCAAGTAGAATTGTAAATACCCTCCTATTCTTGAAAATTATGTTGTATCTTCTAAATTTATACCTGAGTTGCACGTTGATTTTCTTAATTCATAGAGATGATATATGTCTACTTTTCTTTCAACTGACATTTTCTTTTACAAAATTTTCACTGTCCCTGTTTCATGTGGTGGCGTTTTGTTTGCCAATAATCATTATACAATTTGAGATATGGTTTATAAACAAAGGAGGATATACAGCAGCCAGTACATGAGTTGTTACTTAGTGTGCAATAATCTCATATCAACGTAGTACTAGTCTTTGTCAACATCACCATTCAACTGCCAATTTAGCTGAGGACATTTTGAGCATTTGGAGAACCTGACAACTCAGATGTGTTTACTTTTGTAGGATAGGACCATGATAGTGATGTAATTTTCATGACATTTTGTTGTAAGAACTTGTGTGTAGATGTTTGCCTGCACTGAAATTATCCCTGCCCTATGAGCCTATAGTGCATATTTGTTCGTTAAGTGTTGTCTGCAGACACCTTCTAAATTTTTTATTTGTTTTTATATCTTATAGTCTTATGTAGCTTTGAAAATTTCTTATGTCACTTACCTTGACCACCGTGTGGATCTGAATTTCCAATACCAAGGCCCTTGCTAGTTATAGACCTGCTAGAAAATGGCACTTCATTAATTCTAGCAATTTTGTTATCTTATGTACATTGATATGGTTACTATGCATTCCAACTTATCATCCATTTCCCATCAGTAACCTTTGCAAACTATCTGTCCATCTTTTTTCAATCTTAACCATACGTCAACCCACATCTAAAGCATTGGATAGTGGGTAGATAGCTGTCATAAGAATTCCTAGTGTGATTGTTACTACTTACTATGGACTCCAGCTGATTGTTCATAGCCACTACTGCAAACTGCCTGTTCTTTTTCTAATAACGGTCATCTGTCGACCTGGTGTCCACTTTCCATTTACCACACTGGTTTTTAAACTAAAGAATTGTGTAATTGATAGATAATATCTTTCATAGAACATCCCAGTTTGATTTTTTTTTCTTTTCATTTTCTTGTGGGCTGTAATTCCCCAACCATGATGTAGTTTGTGCAGTATGGTCACGATGAATTCTAACTTATTATCCATTGTCCACAATCCGCTGCAAATTATTTGTTTTGCACAATCTAAACCTTCCGTCAATCATCGTTCATTCTACATTACCCAAACTCATTTTGAACTAAAAACATGCTGAATGAATGGGTATCCATCATAACAGAACCTTGGTTTGAACTTTGAACCTTTTTTTCCTATGCTTGTCCCTTGTAAACCCTTGACTGTGATTTTCCCTATCATAATGGTATCATGGGAGGATTGTTAAAGCAGAACAGTAGTCATGGATACCATTTAACCGCACTAAGCACTTATTTTCTTGTTTGATATATGTTTTTCTTTTTATGAAGTCTAATTGTAAATCCTTAACACTATTCTTCAAAATGCACCCTCATTGGATTCAGAATCAGTTCATGCTACAAATAAACACAAAAAAAATTGTCATGATTTTGTTAATGACTGGATTTCATTCTCGATTTTCAGGTAATGTATTTCTGAAGCATGGATCTGAGTTGCGTCTTATACCTCGTGACAGAGTTGGGGCGAACAAACCATCTTAGGCATTAATTTTAAATATTTTATATGGTTAAATGTTGTCACTCCTTTGTGAGTGACAAAACTTTCAAACTTAACATCTCGCTGATATAGCCCAAATAACTTATGTTACATCATTTGATAAACAGGAATAAACGATGCATGCATACCTTGTGTTTTTATAATCGCTATTAGTTCTGTTAATTACTGTTTTTGAGTTTGTTGTCTCAATTGTTCTGATATGATGAATGGAAGCTGTGTTTGTTAGATGTTTTAGGACAAGTATTGCGGTCTGGGCATAAGTTTTTGTCAAGAAGAACGAAACTCTTAATGGGTCCGTTAAACTAAGACAGGGGCGTGCGTATGCCTCGACTGCGGCCTGTGGGGCCGCGCACACATGGGCGATGGTACCACCTACAGTTCGTGCTCACAATTCTCAGACATGCACTTTCACCCCGAGGATTCGAACTCTCACCACTTGCGAAGAGTCCTCACGGGGGACCCAAATGCCAATTGACCCAAAAGCTGTTGACCGGTCTGGAACATGAAACCCCTGTATTCCTAGTCACTGGATAATTACTGTATATTTTTTGTGTTTAAATATCGGATTGGTCTTAATTTCCTGGATTTTTTTTTTCTTTCTCCATTTTTGTTTGAAAAACTACTTTTGAACCAGAGCTTCCTGATTTCTAGAGAGAATTACTAGGTATAATCCCTTGGTCTGCGTTTGTTTTTTATTTTTATTTTTATTTTTTTATGATTTTGATGGGTTTGAGGTAGCATTATATATAAGTAAATGTTTTTAAATATAAACAAAGTATTTTAATCAACGGAAGTTCAACATCATGCATAGAATACTTATGAGAAAATGAGTAAAAAATATAAAATAAAAAAATAATACTGACTCTCTTATTATAAAAATTATCAAATATGAATGTAAATTAACTTAAGTCAAGGGCACACCAACCTTAAACATCACTATAAAATTTATGGGGAAAATTTACTTCTTGTTTAATATTAGGAACAAAAGTTTTCTTAATGGTGTTAATTTTTTCTTTAATTGATAAGGGAAAGCTTTTGTTTTATTTAAAATTTGGCCCATGTTCTCTCACTCCCATAATTCCACTAAAATATAAAAAAACTAAAATTCTAAGATCCAAAAAGAAATCATATTGAAAATTATGTTTTTTTAATTTACTTAGCAGATTTTTAACATTTTACTTCTGCCAAATAAAAAAGAATTAGCACCATAAACTTTTCTTTGTTTTTGAGCACCCTCGGAAAAAAAAGCTTTGTCCTATTTTGCAAATATATGAAACCATAAATTTTTTTAAAAAATTTCCCAAATTAGATTAAAAAAAAAAAAGAAATTTTTTTAGACTCCAATTTCCATGAACCATCTCCATATCAAAATCCCAAACCATGCAACCTTTTCTGAATTTTCAACGATGTATCTACTTTCCATGCAAAATCTTTGTCCATGACTACCAACCCAATTCCTGGGTTTTCCATTCCAACTGAAATTCAAATATATCCGACCGTTATATAAAGAAGAAATCGAAAGCGAGAGGTAAATGCTATAGATGGCTCGTCACTTCTCACGGGCTCTTGATTTTGAATCAATTATGAGAGTTCTGAGGGAATTCAGGGGAGTTGGAACTATTAATCCTGGGAAATCGCTCCATTCTCAGCAGATCAAGCTTGGGATTTGTAATAGTACCTTCATTGCTAACAATTTGATGTCCATGTACTCTGAGTTTGAATTGCTTGGTGATGCTCGGAAGATGTTTAGAGAAATGCCTGAGAGGAATGTTGCTTCTTGGACTGCTTTGATTTCAACACATATTCATGCTGGAGAGCCTTTAGAGGCACTGTGAGTCTTTGATCAAAGGTTGGAGTTTGGCTTGGAGCAACCCAATGGGTTTACATTTTCTGCAGCATTGAAGGCTTGTGGTTTGCTGAGAAATATCGAATACGGCCGGTGGATCACATGAATTAGCATTTGCTCTGTTCTGAGACATGATGAGTTCAAGTGTTGGATTAGGCCACTTTGTTGCTTCCGGCATTGTGAAAGCATGCCCTGTTTCATCAGCGATTCAAAGCGGAAAACAGGTTCATACTCTCTGCATTAAGAGCGGGTTTGATTCGGAGAATGTCATTGTTGCATCTCTCATTGACATGTACTCAAAACGCGGGGATATTGATGATGGTCTTGCAGTGTTTGATTCTGTTAGTAAGAAGGATGTTGTCATCTGGACAGGAATGGTCATCGGTTGTGGGAACAATGGAAGAGCTATGGAAGCCATTAATTTTTTTGAAAAGATGTTGGAATCAGGAGAGAAGCCAAATGAGATTACTTTTCTTGGAGTTCTTTCTGCTTGTAGGCATGCCGGTATGATTGGAGAGGCATGTGCATTTTTTAAACAAATGAAAGATACACATGTTTTTTTTTTTTTGAAGGAATAACCCGAAGGCTGGAATTTATTGAACTAAAACAAACATACAATGAGAGTTTAAGAAAACAAACAACAAACATAAATGAATGAAAAGTTACAACACGCTGAATCCGAGCTGACTGAAATTCTTCATGATCCAACGAGGTAAATCACGCCCACAGTGGAACAGGCTAAGGTTGTGAAGATTCGGGCCATGTGAGGCCGTTGAAGAGCTGGTCCATTCCAAGCTTTAGGGATGATATTGATTTATGGGTTTCCAATGGAGTTGAGAAGCTGTTTTAGTGTTGGAATCCACTCGTGTAGTCGCCAGTCCCAAATAGTATGACTTTGCTTGAGTATTTTATAGAGAGCTTCGTTCTCAATGATAATGTATTGCGGGGTTAAGCAGTTGTCCATAATCATTTGTAAAGCATTCATGAGGGCCTTCGCACCGGGCGCTTGTGTCCGTGGGAGCTTGAGATGCCCAGCTTCCTGCAAGAGAGATCATGCAGTTAGTATTGGTCATGAAAAAGCCATTACCACTTACCTCTGTTTCTGCATTCCATACTGTAGACACAAACAGAAAGGTGGCACCGGGCTGAAAGTTATTTAGAATGAGTCTTTTGCCATGTTGACCCTCCAGAGCCTTGCTGTATTCGGTAGCCTGAGAGATAGCTTTAAAAGTAATGGAATTCCAATTTGGAGATTAAGCTTTGAAGATGTTATCACAGCGGGCTTTCCATATGAGCCAGACAGAGGAAGCAATCACTGCTTTATCAAAAGATGAAAAATAGGAATTGAGGAGCCAATCACCAGAACAGATCCCATCCCGGAAAGTTAGGTCTCTATTGATTTTGGCTCCAATGTTAGCCCACAAATGTCTAATTTTAACACACCAACTAAAAATATGATCAGGGGTCTCCATATCAAGACCACAAAAGCAGCAAGTATTTCTAGGACCTAATTTGATATAGTGAAGATAATCGCTCGTAGGGATACGGCCTTTGAAAGTGAGCCAAATAAAATGTTTAGCTCGTGGGGTAATTTTCAAATTCCAAATCATCTTCCAACTAGGCCAATGATCATTCTGTGTTCTACTTTGATTTAGGACCTGATAAACAGAGGAGGAAATTTTGTTGCTAGAGGCCTTTGGGGACCAAATCCAGCAAGTTGGGACAGAGTTGTTCATTTCACTTAACCTTTCAACGAATAACATATAGTGATCACCAAAGAGCTCCATAATTTTATGGAGATCCCAGTTATCATTACAGCAGATATCGGAAATCTGAAGAGCATCTAAGTCTAGTGTAACATTCAAATAAGTAGGATAAAAAGCCAGGGGATATCATAGCACCAAGGATCAAACAAAAATGAGGAATGATGAAAATTGATTAAAAGAGGCCGACAATAAACTTTGATTTTAGAGGCTGTATGACAATGACTTTTGAAAAAACTTGAGCAACGATTTGGAGCAAGATCCCTCCAAAACTTTAACTGACCATACTTGAGATAAAGAATATCAGTCCAAATGGCATTGTCTTGATTTATATATCAAAAAACATTCTTGGCCATAAGAGACGTTTTAGCAATTAAAAGACTCCTAATACTGAGACCCCCCTCAGACTTTTGAGCAGTAATAGTGTCCCAATCAACAGCATGAATACCTTTTTGATTGCTGCCTTTGTACCAAAAGAAAGCCCTAGTTAGATTAGTAATCTCTTGAAGAACTGAGTCGGGGACAGGGTAAACAGAAAAGTAATAAGTAGGATGGGACAGGATAGAGGAGTTAATTAAGACAGTCTTCGCAGCTGGGGAGAGCTTGGAATTATGCCAAACAGCACACAAATGTCGAATCTTGTTAATCATGGGGTTAAAAGCTGCAACAGCAAGCCTTTTAGGAGTAATTAGGACACCTAAATATGTAAAAGGAAAAGTAGCTATCTTAAAATTAAAAATATTGCTGATACTATTGGTAACATGCTTGCTAAACCAAGTAGGGAAATACAGAGCTGATTTGAGGGAATTAGCTGTCTGACCAGTAAGATTGCCATAAATGTTAAGACAGAGCATGATATTCCTAGCCACTCACCTAGAAGCATGCGAAATTAGAAGGAGATCATCAGCATACATAAGGTGATTAAAGTTGCTCTTTAGTCTAGGGTTAAAACCAGGAATCATATTGTGCCGAAGACCAAAGTTAAGCAAAGAGGTCAGGATTTGGGAAACTAAAATAAATAAATAAGAAGAGATTGGATCTCCTTGGAGAACTCCTCTAGAGGAACTAAACCAATGGGTGGGATGGCCATTAATCAGAGTCTAGAATGAAGTAGAAGAGATACAGGTTCTAATCCAAGAGATCCAGAATGTAGGAAACTTCATTTTGGTTAAGACAACAAGAATTGCATTCCAGCTGATAGAATCATAAGCTTTCTCAGTATCTATTTTTATAAGACTCCTAGGGGGGTCAATAGTATCATTTTTTAAGGTATGGGCAATTTCCTGAGTAGTAATAATATTATCGAAAGGGGTCCGACCCGGGACAAAACCAGCTTGCTCAATACCAATAAGACGAGGAAGAACAAACTTGAGGCGATTAGCTAAATTTTTTTTAATGATTTTAAAACAAACATTGCATAAAGAGATTGGACAAAAATTAGAAACCAATTTGGGATTATTTTTCTTAGGAATTAAGGTAATGAAGGTTTTACCCCAGGCTTTAGGAATAACAGAATTTTGAAAGAAAAATTGAATTGCTGAAA
The DNA here is from genome assembly GCA_902712375.1 of Dioscorea dumetorum. Classification (NCBI taxonomy): domain Eukaryota; kingdom Viridiplantae; phylum Streptophyta; class Magnoliopsida; order Dioscoreales; family Dioscoreaceae; genus Dioscorea; species Dioscorea dumetorum. The sequence goes on along the minus strand of CACTHL010000579.1, from coordinate 1,741,807 downwards.
ACATTGTGTCACCAATAACAGGCCAAAAGAAACGAAAAAAATTCAGCGTTAAAGCCATCCGGTCCTGGACTTTTCCCAGAAGGAAAATCCATGACAATTTGATAAACTTCATCACGGGAAACATCTCGGATAAGAAAATCACCGTCAGAACTACTTAAAGTAGGAAAATCGCCTGATAAAGCATTTAGGATCTAATAAAAATCAAGATCTGAGTGATTATGCCATAAGTTTGAGAAATAATTTACGAACACATGCTGAATCTCCTGAGGATCAATATAGAGATTACCATTCAGATCAGAAATTTGAGAGATAAAATTAACATGATTACAAATACGGGCAGAGTTATGAAAAAAGCTAGTATTTTGATCACCCTTCGAAATCCACATCATGTGCGCCCGCTGGGCCCATTTAATCTCATTTTGACATTGTAAAGCAGAAAACTTCGAATAAAGATCAATGGTATTAGGGTATAAATCATCATTTAAACTTTCGGAAAGTTCATAGAGTGAAATTTCCTGTTCTGTGGTGATTAAATTTTTGTCTAAGGAGCATAAACCAGCAGAACGCCAAGAATTCAAAAAGCGACGAGAACGGGCAAGTAAATGGGAGACCGCTTGAAGATTATTACCATGAGGATTGAAATCCCAAGCCAAACGAATTACTTGATGACAATCAAGATAATCCAACCAATAATTTTCAAAACGAAAAAGCGAGCGTTTAAAACGGTTTTGGGAATTAAAGTTGATGAGAAGGGGAGCATGGTCTGAAAAAATGCGTGGGAGATGTTGGAGAGAATAAGACATAAAATTTGAATGCCAATTTAGGTTATCAAGACAACGATCAGGGCGTGCCCACCGTCGAGCATTGCCACGTTGTTTGTCGCACCAAGTAAACCGAGGGCCAGAAAAATGAAGATCTATAAGATTATTATCATTAATAAAGTCAAAAAAACAGGAAGCCTTCCTGGAATAATAATTGAAGGAGCCTCCCTTACATTCATCATGAGTAACTATGGAATTAAAGAAGAAATTTTAGAAAGTTCATTCCAAATATTACATTGCGAAGAAATACGCGAAGAGTTATAAACAATGGAAATAATCCATTTAACAGAGGGGGTAGGAGAAATGAGGACATGTAAAACTCTGCGAGAAATAGCAATAGGGGTGACCTGACAGAGACGATTGTTCCAGGCAACAAGAATTCCACCAGAATAACCTTCAGCTAAGATCGCTGCCTAATGCCATGAGCAAGGGAGCTTTGCACAGAACCGGTGGACCCGTTCTTCGTTGGCTCTGGTTTCAACAAGGAAGACGAGAAGCAGTTTATGCTTCTTAATGAGGTGATGAACACGGTTGGAGGTATCTCGAGACGAGATTCCCCTACAGTTCCAACAGATAATGTTAGCTTGCATCATATCAAAAGATAAATGGAGGAAATAAAACAGATTAAAGAGTAGAGAAGACAGAAGACTCAAAGGTTTGAATCAGTTTCAATGCGACCCTTCTTATGGGCAGTAGTCGAGGGGTGAGAACCCTTTCTGATTAGCGCTTCTCTGTCGGCTTCTTCTTGCAATTGGTCTAGCGTTATCATATCATCTGGTTCATCCTCATGGAGCATATCATCATTTTCTTCATCGGAAAAGTCATCGCCTGATTCTTATTTACCGTCCAACAGGGGAACTTGCAGGGCATTGACAACTTTGTCCACGAGCATTAGGTGAGAGTTCGAAGACTCTCCATTGGTATGATCTCCCTTTGGTGGGCTCAAGGTGCGCAGTATTGGAGGAGGGGAGATGGTGCGATTTATCATAATTGTTTTGTCTTTACGAGACGGATGAATAATTAACTCTCGGGATATGGACTCGTCAGGTTGTGTGACGGGGAAGTCATCATTGTAGCCGTTGGATTTGGATTTGGGTGGGTGCGATGTGTCTGTAGAAAGAGCAATGGTCAGATTTGGGAGATCAGGAGGCTTACCTTGCAAATGTGGGTGATCAGTGCTAGCGTCAGCGGCATGGTCCCGAGGGACACCAGTCCCCCTACGACCATGATCAGCGAACCCTCCACGAATCCTCTACATGTCAGAAGAGCGGCTTGCATGCGCGTTGGTATCCGTGGTTGTAGCGCTTGCAGTCACCTGACCAGCACGAGGGCCAGTCCCGCGACCGCCTCCACGGCCTTGCCGAAGGGAGACCAACATGAACGATCCAAACTCGTTTTCTGGTTCATCAATTTTCATCGTTTCAGGAGAAGTAGCAGGAGCATCAGTCTCAATGTTCCCGTTCTCAGTAACCATGACCTGGTTCAAGTTCATCGCCGACTCTCGTTCAACACGAGAGGGTGGAGTAACTGGTCCACTTTTGGTTGCTGTTAATCGAGGACAAGATTTAGAGCCATGGCCGACTAATCCACAAGAATAGCAAAATGTGGGCAGCTTTTGATACAAAACAACAACGAAGATTTTATGTTGAACATCTCCAATCCAAAAACCTTTGCTGAGGGGTTTGGAGAGGTCGATTTCAATGCACATTCTAGCAAATTTGGTGCGGGTCAATGAAGCAGAGAGGTCATCAACTTTGAGAAGATGACCCATGTGAGCAGTAACTATTTCATGGGAGTCTTCACCCCAGAAATCTACAGGGAGATTATGTAAATAAACCCATATTGTGGCAGTGCTAAGTTTGGCAAAGGTTGGTTAAAAGAAAGGTTTCCAGGGAGCCAATTGGAGGATTAGGCCATTGATGGACGACGGGCTGTCGAGTAGAAGTTTTTGCATTATCGAGTGAGAGGGACAACGGATCAGAAGGAAGCCATTAGGTAGATCGGATATGTGAACCTCTCCGATGTCTGCCCACTTGGAGAGTAGGCCTGCCTTAACTTGGTCGAAGGGAGGGGGTTTCCCAAAGAACTTGCCGTAGAGGGAACATTGGAGGCGCATGCGTGCCCTAGAGAGGGTTTCTTCATCAAGACGAACAAATTGAGTGGTAAACTCCTTAATCTTGGCTAAAAGTTGAGGGTTGTATAACGGACAGTGCTCAGTGGAACGTGTGAGATTCGAAGCTACTTGGGCACAAGATCAGGCCGCCGGTTGTTTAACAGACGGTGGAGGGTCTTGCCCTCCGCTCGCCATAGCAAGGAAGCCACGGGAGAGGAGCCGTAAGGGGAGAAGGGAGCCAATAGAAGAAGTTACCACCTTTGAATTTTAGCAGAAAGTGTGTTCAAAATAACAGTTTACACATGGTTTAGCTCCTACTTTGGAGCATTATTGTTGCATGGAGGATATTTTAAGCCCAAATGGAAGGTTCAAAGAGGCGAAGAAATTGATTGGCGACATACCTTGTGAAGCCAATGCAACAATTCTGAAATCTTTGCTCGGTGCTTGTACAATCCATCCAGATGCTGATCTCAGCAAAGTTGTTTCAAGAGAACCGCTTCAAGATCCAATCCATAATACATCACATTATGTACCCTTTCAAATGTTTGTGCTAGCTTGGGTTTGTAGGATGGTTCAGCTAAGTTTCGAGAGCTAATTAGAAGAATGAGTCAAAAAGAGGCTGGAAGAAGCTGGTTTCAAGCATTGCCATAACACTTGCTATGTGGTATTTGCTGTGCAAGATTTGTTTGGAGGGGGATGCAATCAAGCCTGGTATCGGCATAAGGTATTTATATTAGTTCTTTGATGATAATAATGTTGGTTTTGCATTATCTTCGTAGATTTTGAAATAATTATAATACAAGATAGTGCCCATTGGTATTGCTTACAAAAAAGTATCTATGACATTGTACGTACATGTATGTTTGTTGATCTAGTGAATGAATTTCTGACAAGTGACAACTTAGTATTGCTTTTGGCACACAGAAGAAAAATAAGACCTTGCGGATGTCTCAGACTTAGAGCCATTTGAACTATTCTCGGAGTAAATCCTGGTGAGTGTTGTTCATTGTAATCATCAAATTCCTTGGAATTTCTAACATTTTCTTTTCAAATGTCATTGTGAGAACTGTTTAATATTGTATTCAGCTCCGCGACAAATGATTTACTGATAGAGCCCTGCCTGAAAACTTGGCTTTTGTTTCAAAGGAGGAAGTCATCGGAAAGATTCAGCTATATAAACCATCAAGAACTAATCGAGTACATACGACATGAAGAGATTGTCAAGATACGATGGGGAGTAACATTTTCAGAAGCTAATAAGTTGCAAGGAAAGAAAAAGGTTGTATACAAATGCTATTCATGCTCAGTGTTGTGTTATCTTTAATTGTATGTTTAAAAATACATACACTAAGTTATTTGTGGGCTATGTATAAATACTGATGCATTGGTTTTGACATAAAATGAAAGCTGTTTGATGAGCAGAGCTCGAGGATTCTAGCTCATGCTTTACTAGTTTATGTGTGCTTCTTTTATCGTATTTATACTCCATGATATGCATCTTTTATGGAATGTGTTCGAATGCATGCATTAAGTTATGTGCGTACTATACTTACCAATGAACTGATTTTACTGCAGAATGAAAGTTGTTTGATAAACAAACAGTGTCAAGCTTTATGTACATGCTTTACTAGTTTATGTACACTTATTTTGTCATTTGGATGTAATCAGTGTTAAATGTCACGGTTTCTTCATAGGGATGGCAAAACCCGACTCGCTCCGTGGTTTCCGACCCGATCTGCCCCGAAGGGGGTGGGTTTTTTTTTTCAAAATCGAGGAACGGGGCAGGACAGGGCGGGGATTTTTGTTAGGGGGGCGGGGCGGATTCGGTTTTACCTTGCCCCGCCCCGCCCCGTTAAACATTTGCATATATACCCCATATGTAATATATATATTAATATATACATATGATTTTAAATTATTTTAACGCTTAATGGCCAAAGACACCCCCTAAGTTTGCGAAATGGCCAAAAACACCCCGTTAATTTCCAAATCCCTAAACACCCATTCCTTTTAAACACAATGATTTTCAAACCCCCAAAGAATCAAACGGTGGTTAACGGAGTTATTTTTCAATTTCACGGACGGAATTGCCCTTATCTTGCATAGGAAGTCATGGTGCAATCATTTCGCCGGTTAGAGAGGAAGTAGAGGGTTTTTCGTAGGGCAATCCCAAGAGAGCCGTATTCGTTTTTCTTCTCTACTTAACTTTGTTCAGCTTTTCCCTTTCCGAAGCTCTCTCTGCTTCGACATCCTCTGTAACTTCAGTCCACCTGATCACTTGTGCGCAAGTATTCGGCACTTTCATCAGTTTACAGCTCAAACTATTGCAGAAGTTGTGTTTTAAGTAAGGCTTTTATTTGAACTGCTCTGTTACACAGAGATATTCGTCGGTTTTGTTTTGCGTGGTTCTGTTTTTATCGGAAGACACTGAAGTATGCGGGGGGATTTCTCGGCTGGGGTTTTTCCTAGTCGGTAGGCAGATTTCTCGGTCAGGGTTATGGTTTAGGGTTTAGGGTTTTCGGCTGTGCCCACGATCATTTAAAGAGTTTTCGATTGTTTTCGTTTGTGTAATGCTTACAATGTGTGTTTACCCTTCCATTTGATATGGTTGCAGTTTATAAAATGAGGTTTCTGTGTAAGAAATGAGTTGTTGTTTAAAACCGTTTGTCTCCGTTTAACGGTGCATATCTCTGTTTAAGCATTGAGCTTTCCGTGTAAAACCTTTTGTCTCTGTGTAACAGTTGAGGTATTTGATTAACAAGTGTTGTCATTGTTGCAGTCTTGTGATTATGGCGGTAAACCTAGTCAACGAGAGATGCTACTTGACACCGGTGGTGGAGACCTTGTCCGAATTGAAAGTCCACATGACCTCTTGACATTGGGAGATCATCCAAAGAACACCGTTTGAGGCATTCACTGAGGTGGAAGCTGTATTCCAAGAGAGGGCCCTTCTTGATTCGCTTCTGCAGAGGTACGATGACCGCACCAATAAATTCAGGATCGGAGCGAGCCTGCTGATCTTCAGGCCTGAGGATGTGGCTCTCGTTCTGGGTCTGCGCTGCGACGGAGACGCGGTCCTGTTTAAGAAGAAGAAGAAGACACCGTCAGCTTTCGAAGGGAGATATTTATCGAAAAGCTACGAGAGACACAGAGACGTCATGAGGAGCACTCTTCAGCGTCTTGTTGGACAGAGGAGGGAAGAGGAGGATTTTGTGAAACTCTTGATGGTGTACCTCATGGGAACAATCCTCTTACCGAATACCTTATGCTCAGTGCCCACTTGGATTGTTGATTATGTCAACGATCTACCTGGCATTTGCGGTATGCATGGGCGCAGGCGACGCACAAATGGCTTATTGAGGACGTTCCTCAAGCTGCCGCTCGAGTGCAAGCCCGATGCGAGGGGGGGAAGGTAAACACGGGGTACATTAAGGGTTGCTCGATCGCGCTGACCATCTGGTTTTACGAGGTGACCGGAACCGGAAAGAAAGTCTGTTTCGGCAAGACCCCAAGGGTACCGTGCTACTGTGAAAGTACTTAAGCTAAACAAATATCCATAACTTAAGCTTCTCGCCACAGAAATTACATAAATTTTAAATAGTCGTGACACTAATTTTATTTTTCAGAATTAATGGTGAAAGTAATTGATATTGGGTTTTTGATGCAAGCAGTTAGTAATAAATTTTAGCAATTAGTGATATGTGCTTAAATATAGATAACTCTGTTTAAATATCAATGACTCTGTTTGAATTCATACGACTCAATTTAAATTTAGACGCCTCAATTTAGATGACTCAATTTACAAAACGACAGCAAATCGAACATAATCTTTCACTCCGCCCTCTTCTTATCATTCAAATCTTGGAGCAACTTTTGTACACTTGCCTTTCGATCTTTTAATCCTTCAAGTTTTGCGTTTAGTGCATGGACCAGGTGTTCGAAAACCCACTCAAACTCTTCACCGCTGGAGTAATCCCCGACGCCTCGTGAAGGCCCTGTAATGGAGAGTTCAAGGTTTACGTATAGAAGCAGGCTTTTTTTTAACACTCAAGTGAGAAGTCTTACAGTATGGCGTACCTACATCAGAGACGTCATCGTCAGCAACGAGGGACTTGGTCATCTCCACACTGCAGGAAGGACGCAGCTGCTTCAATGCCACCTCGGCAGCAATGTTCTGCGCCTGCTCGGCACTTTCCGCAAAGGCAGCACCGGAGAAAGGGGTCCCGTCGACTGTCATCGTGGCCAGAAAGAAGGGGTTGTTGTCGGGGCCTTCCCGAAGAGTGGCGTACTCCGGCAAGGGCCGTCGTGTCTTCTGGCAAAATTCGGTTAGACGTGCCTTAAACATTGTTGTGAGATGTGGATAATATCTGCGTGTGTATCTTGTTCCAGCTTGATGTTTACATAGAACCATAACTCTTTGTATAAAAACGGCATTGGTTTTCGGTGAAATAAATAGAATATAGTAAATGGCATCGGTTACGTTCACGCTTGAACGATTCGCGTATCAACATTAAATTTGAGTAATTAATAATAAATTCACATTGTATAGTTACACTAATTACGTTATATCGTAATTAGCTTAAATTCAATTCTATTTATGCCTGCGACGTTTAAGAATTTTCCAATGTAAATTTTTTAGTTTTCATTCTATTTTGTAAACATCAATGACGGTCTTTAATCTATAATGCTCACTGTGCGAAACTCCTCGTCACCGTTTAAATATAACCGTCATCACTTGCCCCTACGAGTTACCGTTTAACAATCGGTCCCCGCGTTTAACTATCAAAGAGCAAGAACGAGCTGTCTCTCAGATTAACAATACATGTCTCAGTTTATTACCATGCGTCTCTCTTTAACATTCGCTGTGTACGTTTGGATTGTCTTGTTTAAATATTGATGACTCTGTGTAAATACTATTTTTACTGTTTACAAACAGTCGCGCTTTTTAAATATTGTCGTCACCCCTTTACAAACGTCCATGTTTATAATTTAGTGCCGATGTTCAAATATACACATCTCGGTTTAAAGATAAAAACATTACAGCGTAACAAATTTCTTTCCCTTCAAAAATTTTTCGTTCAAACAAAGTTCTATTACAACCAGTGTAAACATACTAAATTATACATCTACAAACTAAAAACAACATTATTTATCAAAAATTGCCACGTCCACCTTCATTTCGCCTTCAGGCCCTGGAGCAGCTTCTCGACTTGGGCCTTGCGAGTTCTTATTCGGCCGAGTTTTATGGAGAGGATTACTTCCTTCTCAGCAAGCTCGACGAGCATGTCTTCTAGAAACCACTCCAACTCTTCGCTGATGGAGTGCTTACGGGCGAGTGAAGGCGCTGCATCTGAAGCCGCTGCGGTGGAAGGCCCTATAATGAAGGCTTTAACAATTTAGAAAATTATTATATTTTTAAACCTGCACATAGAAATCTTACGGTATGACTTACCTCCATATGATTGATCGGCGGCAGCAACGAGAGGCGTATTCATCCTCCCAGGGTATAGAGGACAGAGGTCATTATACGCCATCGCGGCCGCAACGTTCTGGGCGTCCTTCGCTGTTTTCACAGGGTAAGGACTGTAGTAAGTGGTCCCCTCCACCCCACTGTGCCCACGAAGGCGGGGATGTGGTCGGGGCCCTCTCTGACGGTTGAGTACTCCGGCCACGTCCGACGTGTTCTCTGGCAGAGCTCGTTTAGAAGGGACTTGTATATATTTCTTTGTCTGTGTATAATATGTGGATGTGCCTCTGGTTTCCGTTTATTGTTTAAATAGAAATCTAGGGGTCTCATGTTCGCCTATCTTTCTCCGTGCATTGACGCTTATGTGTGCAAATTGAATTTAAATTTAATTGTACTAAATAGCAATGAACTCGCATTCGCACTGAATAGTCACTCTAATTACGTTTTCTCGTCATTAATTTAAAGTCAATTCATTCTTCGCCAATGCTATGGCAGATTTTTTAATGAATATTCACTAGAGTTCTAGGAGGGTCCGTATTATTATACAGTCGACTTTCTTTGCTTAAGGTTACACTGTACTGTGCAAATATCAATCATTCTGTGTAACATTTTAACCACTATGTGTACCATACAACGTCTCTGTTTAACATTTCACCCAAGATGTGTAAAACTCGCCGCCGTATCTGTTTAAATATAACGGGCATCCCTTAAGTTTATGCGTCACTGTTTTACATTCGTTCCCGAAGTTGAAATACCAAAAAATGAGAACGAGTGATGTGTCTGTTTAACTTTATCGGTTACCGTTTATTACCAAGATTATCCCTTTAACATTCACTGTGTATGCTTGATTGAGGGTGTCACTGTTTAAATGTGTCACCGTTCAGTGCTTTTGATTGAGGGTGTAACCGTTCCTGATTAACATTAGGTTATTTCGATTAAATATTCAACGCAAACAACGAAATTCGTTTATTCTCCATTTAAATATCAGGGTTTCATATCCAAATAAATTTGTGATCTTTAAACATTATCCTTTTATGAAGCCTACTCGGCGACAGTTTTATTACAAGTCTTACGATTGTGACCGGACGCGTGACAGCGCCTGCAATGTAACTCGCGGACATCAAACGCTTGCGACTCAATCCTCCTTCGTCTAGGACGCCCAGGTTGCCTTCTCGTTACAGGCGGCAGCAAACGCAGATCGCGATTGTTATCCGTGGGCCTCTCATTGTCGGGTATGGGAAATATAGCTTCCTTATACGCCAGCTTGTAAGTGTCGACGGTGAAGTGGTCGCTAATAAAACGATGAACATTAGTATCCGTCTGCATTATCGCAGCGCAAGCGTGTTTGCACGAGATACCATAAACTTTTCATCTGCGACATGAGCAAGTTCTACTAGCAAGGCCTACAGAGTTGTTGCACTGGTCAATCACTTCGTAACGATAAGCGACACAGCGAGCAACGTGAAGACTTCGGCTATCCTGAACAAGCGTCTCAACCTTTGAATGTATGTCCGGGCATAAGTAAGTCTACTATTTGTTCGTTTGCTCACGGCGAGTGCATAACATACGCATCAACTTGAACCTGCACAACGAATATCAGAAATCTTAAAGAAATTTACTCGAATATATGAATATTTAAACACAACCACATCGGCGTAAACAGAAAAATAATAAACTAAAGATCGAAGAAGATAAACATAGACAATGGTATTTAATCCGAGACAATGATATTTACATACGTTAGCTTACACAGGATTCTACCAGACTAAACGGTGACCGCGAATGTTAAACACAGACGACGATATCAAAATTTAGACAGTGTATTTTAAACACAGATAACGATCATTAAAGGGTAAAGGGAAATTTTAAGCGTTACATGTATTTAACATTCGAATACCTTATAGCGTCGACCATTTTCATCACCGGTAGGTGTCGAGCTTCTTTGATCCACGAATGAACGACTCAGCGACATTTGAATACATCTCGCCCCAGTGTTCACCTTTGAACAGATAATTCAACCAGTGTGACGCGTGCGACTTGTGAATCAACCACTGATAGGCTTTGGGTGATCCGGCCCGCAGTTCATTGACGGTGTCATCGAAATCTTTAGCCGTCGATGCCCACGCGATACGAAAGCATATGGACCAGCACTCCTCCCTCAATGCCTTCCCAAGTCTGACATTGGCTTTCATAAAATTGGCCTCCAAGTGCCGAAGGCAGTATGTGTGTGGGGATGAAGGGAAAACTCTCGCAATAGCGTTCGCAAGGCCCTTTAACCTGTCCGACACGAATGTAATTGTCTCTTGGTAGTCGCTTTTGTTGTATAAAACATCACCTAACTTGGAAATGAACCACGTCCAATTAGCGTCGGTCTCGTTGTCAACAATAGCGAAGGCGACGTGGAAGAAGCCATTGTTCCCATCCTTGCCTGTGGCACCCAAGAGAGTACCCCGATACTTTCCAAGGAGTTGGGTACCATCGACTAACAACAGCGGCCTACATGCCCTCTTGAACCCCAAAATGCACGTGCTGAAAGAGAAGAACGCACGTTTAAAATGCTCACAGTCTCTTTCCACAAACGCGATGCTACCGGGGTTCGTCTCAGCCACCTTATCGACGTACCAAAGCAACAGATCGTAGCTGGAGATGTCGCTGCCGTCGAGGATCACCCGGGCATGTTCTTTTCCCAGCTAAGCCTGCTTGTATGGAATGTGAACACCATGCTCCCGCAACATGTCCTTCTGAATGTCGATGGCCATGTACAAGGGCCGGTCCTTGAGCTTCTGAATCACTCGTGCGCTGACCCATTTTTTGGACGCTTTCGGATGTGACGCCGAGCCAATTCCACCACCGCAAGTGTGCAACGGGTCCATTGTCTTGATTCTAAAGTCATTTCTATTATATTCCTTTGCTGCGTGAACGCGCCATTGACATCCACCGACCGCGCATTCCACAGTGACCCGGTGTTTTTCGTTCTTCACGAATTTGAAGTCAAAATTCCGACTGATAGCAAAATTGCGAAGTGTATCTTGAAAATGTTCAACGCCATCAAAACGTTGTCCGACGTCCAACGACAACACTTCATGTTGATCTGACGAGGAAAGTAGGCATGCGAGACCATCCAGGTCGCCATGTGGTGGGACAGAAGCACTTCAAGATTCCGAATTCCCGCCAACACTTCAGTTGAAACGAAAACGATCAGGATTTAAGCATAAACTCCACAGTTTTAAACGATAACTTTAATAGTTAAACGTTAACAGACATAGTTAAACATAGACGCAATAATGTAAACGGTAGATGACATGGTTAAATAGAAACATAATAAATTAACCGGAGACTCCAAATTTAAACGGATAATTCAATCTTTCATACAAATAATGGAATTATTAAACAATAACTGACATACAACTGCATAATTGTCTGAGAGCAACGCATTGCCACGACAATAACTCGTTTTCAGTAGGCTGCGATGGCACATCATTCATCTCGACAAGCATATCGACTACACCGCCTTTGAGGATGGAGAAAACATGACACATGCGCTGGAAGTCGACCTCGTTCTCTGTTGGGCAAACCGTATTATGTCCATCGGGTGTGATGAACTTCACCCTCACGCGAGAAACATCGAGACCCCATCGCTCACATATCTCAGCTAACACTGACTCTCATTCAGTCAGCGCGGTGAAACTCAGCACTCGTCCCTCCTCGTTGTATCTAGCAATGGCACAAAAACTGTTCATAATTTAGGGAGACCGGAAGAATTCAAATCGAAAAAACCAAATGAGCAGAAAGAAAAGGAGAAGAAGAACAAGAACAAAAATATGTAATTCGCCTTCTAAACTTTCTATGAGAACAAGAAACCATCAGGGGAAAAAACTCACAAATGTATGCATAAAGGTCAGACATGACATGATGTGATCGAGCGGGGTTTTTTCCCATCATTTGTAGGGGCAAAAATGGATTTTCATAACACGGGCCCATTTCATGTGACAGACTGGGGGTAGAAGGGAACCAAACTATAACGGAGGGTTGTCCGGGGTGTGCAAAAGTAGGAGGGGGTTTTTGGCCAGTTTTAAAATTCCCGAAGGGTGAACAGTAATTTTCCCTTATTTTAATTTATAAATCAAAATAAATAAGATTATATTCACTAAATTATGATAGTTATGTACCTTGATTAACCTTATGTATTAATGATTTAATTACAAAATATAATACTTCACAAATATCATTACTTTAATTTTAACTTATTAATAAATAGTATATATTATAAGGGGTTTAATAAAAAAATCTATCAAGTAATTAGAGGTGCAAGCTGGGCCGTGCCGGCCCGAGCCCGGCACGGCCCAGCACGATTTGGGCCGTGCCAGCCCGAGCCCGGACAGCTACAGTGCCGGGCCAGGCTGGCACGGCCCACATCATTGGGCCGTGCCAGGCCGCGCCATGGCGGCCCGCGGAGCACGGCCGCGGGCCAGCCGCACGGCCCGCAACTAGCCGTTGCGGGCCGGCCCGGCACGGCCCGGCGGGATTTTTTTTTATTTTTTAACCCAATTAATTTAAACATTAGAAAATGACATTTTTAGCCCCTTTAACAACTATAAAACGGCTAGTTTTTAAGGGTATTTTAGACTTTAAAATATAATTACTTTTTTACCTTTTTCAACAACAATAAACGGCTAGTTTACAAGGCTATTTTAGACTTTAAAATATAATTACCTTTTTCTAAATTGTTAATCAAATAAAGTTCCAAGCTTGTAATTTTCTAAATTGTTGTCATAGTTTTTAAATAAATGTCAAAAATTTTTCTATATCTATTTGTAATTTATTTTTAGTTTATCTTTATTTTTTCTATGTAATCTTATAATATTATGTTAAATTTGAAAAAATTATCTTTTCTTGTATAATTGTATTCATGTAAATTTACTATATTTAGATTTTTTTAAAAAAATATTTTCTTAATTTTTAGTATTTTTAAAGTATTTTTAATAAATTTTATAATATTTTTAACAAATATGGGCCGGTCGGCCCGGCCCGGCCCAACCCAGCTGGCCTGGGCCGTGCTTCGGGCTGGGCCGACCCCCCATGAAAGGTGGGCCGTGCCGGCCCGGCACGGTTGCAATCCGGGCCGGGCCGGCCCGAGCACGAACAGTGCTCGGGCCGCACCGTGCCCGGGCCGTGCCGGGCCGGGCCGGCCCATCTTGCACCTCTACAAGTAATGTTAGATCATGTAATTTTTTATTTTTTTAGAGTAATTTTAGTAAAAGTGGGGCCGGGTCGGGCGAGTGAAAAAAACCGCCAGCGGTTTTGATATTGAGAATGTTAAAAAAAACCTATGGCGGACGGGGACTGAGGCGGGGCCGCCCCGGCCGCATTGCCATCCCTATTTCTTCACACATATATGGGAATGTAATTTTCAGGGTCAAAGCTGGTTTTTAAAGTGGGTTGATTGTTTGTTTTGGCCCCTCAATTAAATATATGTTCAACTTGGACCCGAGACCTTTTTGTTTGTTTTGACTTTTTTTTTCCTATATAAACTCATGGTAATGTAACATGTGTGTAGCACATCAATGCTAGATAAGCTTGAAAATGTGAAAATTAAGAAATTTCTCAATATATATATATATATATTATATATATATATATATATATAGCAGATTGTAAAAGTGAGCGGATTGTTTGTTTTGGTCCTTTTAAGTATTTGTTTGGCTTGTAGACAAATTTTCTTGTTTTGCACTTCATATTACTAGCGATAATGCAGCATTTGTGTAGCACATCATATTATGTTAACTTAAAGAGGTCTAACTAACAAATTTCTCAATTTGCATATATTATGTATATATTGGGTTTTGATGTTTATATTGGTCCTTGGAGTATCTTTTGTTTGACCTTGAGATAATTTTGTTGGTTTTAACTGTTCCAAATGATATAAACTCATAATAATGTAATATGTGCATGCCATAACAATGCTACCTCGTTAACAGCCTTTGAGCCAATTAGCACTTGGGTCCTCCGTGAGAATGCCTTGCAAAACTGTGAGCACAAACTGTGAATGGTCCCAATACTCAAGTATGCACGGGTCCCACGGGCCACACTGGAGTTTTGTGCACGCTCTTGTCTTAATTTAACGGACCCATTAAGAGTTTTGCTCTTTTTGACAAAAAGAAAAACAATGCTACCTCAAATTAAAGTGATCCTTAACAAATCTCTCTCTCTCTCTCTCTCTCTCTCTCTATATATATATATATATATATATAGGGTCTTCAAAGTGGGCTTATTATTTGTTTTTGTTCTTCCTGTACATGTCCCTCAACAATTTTTTTAAAACAATATTTGACACAAACTTTTTTTTAACTATTCAGATATATAATCTCAATAATTTTTAAAATAGACTAATTATTTTTTTAGTCTTTTAATTACATATATCTTAACTTTTGGACAAATTTGTTTTTCATATTGACCCTTCTAATTAATATGCACATCAATACTAAGTTAGTATGGAAGGGTCAAAACTAACAGGTTTCTTATTTGCCTAATTATTTATTTCGGTCCTTCATTCTTCAAATTGTTCTGTTTAACCCCCAAACAAGGTTTGTTTGTTTCTTTCTTTCTTTCTTTTTTTTTTTACTACTCTTCTAATTGATATGAACTCACCATAATGTAATATGTGTGTGGCACATTAATGTTATGTTACCTTGAGGGGTAAAAGCTAACTTATTTCTTAATATATATAGCTGGGCTTTTGAAGTGGTTTGGTTATTTTGTTTTGGCCCCTGAAGTACATACATGTTTTGTTTGACCTTGAAATAATTTTCTTGGTTCGATCTTTTTAAGTGATATGAACGCATGCTAATGTCACATAACATGTGTGTGGCACAACAATGCTACATTAGTTTAAACTGGTCAAAATTAAATAATAAATTTTTTAATTTGATAAATTCCTTAGTTAGAATGAATATTGTTCGACTTGAAAAATGAACAAAAAACCGTTTTGGGGTAATTTTAAACAAACACCTTACAAAAATATGGTTTACATGTTAAGGTTATACTCTAATACATATTTTCAAAACTTTGAGATTCTTAAATGTATTTTGCATTACTTAGACTTTACTTAAATGTGGCTCATATGTAGAAGTGGTCTAGTGAATTTATCCACTTTAAAAATAAAAAAAATGGTCCAGCGAAAACAACATGTAGCAATGGAATGAATTAGATAGGTTCTTTTAGCAATACTCTCAATTATTCTTTTCTTTTTCCCTCAAGACAAAGAGTGAAATTTATTCATGCAAACAACATACACTAACGCAATACATTATGAGTACTGTACTATGACAAGAAACCAAAAAAGATTTATACCAAACGTCACCTACCATCAATCATAGACATCAAACACAAACCCATTTTTTTCATCAGATTTTATCCTCACACATCGATCAATCAATGGAACAAAGACAGCCAACCTCACTAGAGAGTTCCTACCAAGAACCATAAGAATGTAGAAACATGCAAACAACAACCTCTATTTAAACATCTCAATCTAAACCCCATCAACATTCAAACACCAGAACATCCATACACACAGATCCTCTAGCCACAATTAAGCTTCATGATAAATAGACATAAACAATTAGTGTTGGTGGTGGTGGTGGTGGTGATGGTTCTTTAAAGTGTAGAGAAGAAAGAATAAAGAAAAATATAGTGCACAAGTCTTCAAAGCGTGGGCAACATTTTCTTTTAAGCTTAATTCGCCTCCACCAAATTCAAACCTTGGATGCAAAATGAATTGAGTGGCGAATTTCCTTTAGGATACAATAAAGACCCTTGAGTATGGTTTGCACTTCCAAGTACCCAAGCAACGACAACAACAGCTTTTACCAAGTGAATGTTTGCTTCTATCTTTTGTGCACTCAAAGAACAAAGCAAGAGAATTTGTTTATCATATCTTGTTTGAATGATGGTAGGAGATTATTTTATAGGAATGAAGTGGTGTTTAGTTTAGAGACACAACACCTCAATAATGAGTGTTTTTAAAGAGACACACTACTTCACAACACCATTTCATTAAAGAGACACATCTCATTAATATACACCACTTCATTAATAAGATACATCACCTCATTAATGAGACACACCAATCCATTAGATCTTTTCAAATAAAACAATCTTTCACTAATTAATGAAATTAAAATGACAATTTCTCATTAGTTGTAATACAAGTGGTGCTTGTTATATTAGTGTCTAACTTTAATGAAGTGTCTCTCTTTAATGAAAAGGCATATATAATACCTATTCATTTTTAAAATTCCCTCACAATTAGGATTACTTAAGATAACAAGCCGAGATCCCAATAATTCAACTATGAAAAAATTCTCATCCACCCAGGCACAGGCGCTAGAGCTAAAGCACGAATTCGAGCCTTACTAGCATAGCAAAACTGCTCTTTAACAACAGGCTCAATCATAGATCACTCACTCACATTAGCCCCTGAACACCTTAAAGCAAGAACAACCCCTGAACTCCATGTTGTAAATTCCTGAACCAAATTCATAATCCCTACATGCACAACAAACAGGGTCAAAGGAGCCAGGAAAACATTCATGCTCCTACCTTTAAGCACCTTGATGCATCTCAAACACAAGCATTCTAATTACATCTATCTATTTAATACCAACCTATCTAAAGAGCATTGAACCTATGCATTATATTTCAGCAAAATCATCTCCCTGATTTGCCTAGACACTTCCTCAGTACAACATTGCTTTTCTTGAGAAAATAACAAATTCCTTAACCTCCATATCATATAAATAATGGTTACTAGAGTTGTTCTCCCATACTTAGAACAAAATTTGGGCTTCCACTCATAAACAACCCTCTAATGGAAGACTTGTCCATTTTCATCCTATAAAGCTATAAAATCATTGAAATCAGTTGCAATTTCCATGTCAACTAAAATCCTAGCATAACCTTGTCTCAGCCAAGTTAAGGTACACTTATCACTGTATAATGGCATGTCACAAAACTACCCAACCTATTAAACATCTCTATTATCCAAAATTACAGAGGTAAGCCAAGAAGTTGAATCTATCCAAATTCATCCCAAATTTTCATATACCAAAATTGTATATCTTTAATTTTTCTAATATCTTAATAACACCCACATTTTACAAATTTTAGTTTTAATTCATTATTATAATTAATTTAATTAAAAATATTATTAAATTACTTTTTTACTCTCTCATTTCCCTTTGCGTTGGTGAACTTGCCCCATCTCGCAAGTTCGTTGAAATTCTCATAAGCTTGCTTCGGCGCTAGCTCAAGCTCACTTTGGTGCTTACTGATTCAGGCGAGCTTATTCAGTAATGCATGAGGTCACGGTGATTTATAGTAATTTCATAAAAAAACAAGATTTATTTGGTTTATTTTGGGGAAAAAAATTAGAGTATAATAAAAAATTACTTAGGCATGAATATGTTTTTTGAGTTTTATCATGGGCATACATATATTTTTTCTTAAAAATAGCCCTGTATGAGTTTTATGTGATTATTGCATAATTAAGTCTAATACCTAGATGCTTTTTAAAATTATTATATATATATATATATATTATCAAGAGGTTTTAAAAAAACAAGAAAGAACCATTAGACAAATAGGTCATATAAATCTTTAATAATCATAGCAAGATAGTAAAATACGATAAAGTGCATATTAGTTCTTGGACAATTTTGATATTCTTTTCTTAATTAGTAATTCCTCTTTTATATTTTAATTGATTGGCTTAGCTTTTTCTTCATGGTCAACTAAATCATATTTTCTTCAAATTTCACTATTGCACTTATCATTTTGAAAAGAAAAAAATTAATAATTTTTATGGATTCCACAGTCTACCAAATGAAAAAATAAAAATAAAAATAAAATTATATATATATAAAGGGGAAAAAAAATATAATGAATTTTCATGTATAAAATATATCTAGATAATTCCTTAAAAAAGTAAAGAAAATGATGAGAAAAAAGAAAAATGAGGAACAAGCATGCAAAGAAGGTTCCAAGAAAGAAGACTTTTCTAGGTGCAAAGGTCACATGCATTGCTTCTGAATGATAGCTTGGATCCTTTTTCTTTTTCTCTTTTTATTTTTCCTTTCTTTTTGGGCATTATTATTATTTTTTTGCTTTGTTTGGATATTATTATCTCCACATGTTACAAGTGACGACCATTGCGACACGCACAATCATCGCACGCACGCTCTTTCTTTCTTCACCATTACTTTTATGATGTAGACCTTGAAAAAAAAAAATTAAAAAAAAAAAAAAAATATATATATATATATATATATATATATATATATATATATGTTGACAAATAGATGGCAAGGGTCTTTATTTAAAAGAAATCAGGAACACAAATAGATATAGTACAGACTCGATAAATACTTCTGCCCTCACTTTATGTGAGATTCAGTTAAATCACCACGGTAATAACCGAGCAGTAAAACATTGGTTTAAATATCTAAATTGTCCCTCTATTATTCGAAACCCGCCCTTTGAGTCCCTCAATTATCATTTCAGCCTTTTCAATTCCTTTATTTTAAAAATCTGGCAATCCTAGTCCACTTTGTAAAGGCCGTCTCTTTTGCCGTGAGAAGTTGTTGACGTGGATTTTTTATATATTAAAAAATGATTAAAAAATAAAAAACAAAAAAAAAAGGTTTAAATATCTAAATGGTCCCTCTATTATTCGAAATCCGCCCTTTGAGTCCCTCAATTATCATTTCAGCCTTTTCAATCCCTCTATTTTAAAAATCTTTCAATCCGAATCCAAGAGTGAATCATACTAACATATTAATCTAACATTTTGTAAAGCAAGACCATACGATTGACAAAGCCATCTTAATCCTGCTCACATTAGGTTTTCAAGTCTTCATTAGTATTGACCTGTTTTATTTATTTCTTACTTATAAGTTAATTGAGTGTATCTAATGAGAACTTCACTATCTATGTAGGAAACTAGTAGTAATATTGGTTCAAATGGCCAACAAACTGAAGGAGGCTGGAAGTCAAAGGAAAAAAAAAGGGCATTTGCTATATCAAAGGGAAAAAAAAAGAAAAATGCTGCTACTCAAGATTCAAATATTATATTGGGAGTAAGCAAT
Source organism: Dioscorea dumetorum (assembly GCA_902712375.1). NCBI lineage: Eukaryota > Viridiplantae > Streptophyta > Magnoliopsida > Dioscoreales > Dioscoreaceae > Dioscorea > Dioscorea dumetorum. Next base: position 1,722,262 of record CACTHL010000579.1, on the reverse strand, counting down.
GTTCATCCGAATACTATGCTATTGTAATGAATTAATTAATTATAAATACTTGATGATTTTGGTCAACTGTGTGTCTGTGTGGCAGGGAGAACATGAAGGGAGAAAGGTAAATGAAAGAGAAGCAACAATTGATGTAACAGAGCAGACAAAAGAGAGTTGTTACTGGTAGGAAAGCTCCAATCACTATATGCAGAGTAAGAAATCTATTGAATTTTTATTTCTCAAGAGTTGATGACTTGATCAAAGGATTAATTTTGTTTGTGAGAGTTTAGAGTAATGAGATATTTTTATGAATGGCATAGGGTAGACACACTGGAGGACTTATCATTGGGAGGGAGGTGCCACATGCTTCATCAATTCTTACTGCTAGTGAATTAATTGTATTGTCTTTGAACTTGGCTTATTGTTAAGCTTTTAGATAGTAACATATAATTTGTGATGCTTATTACTCTCAGGTTCAAAGGAACACAAGACTTGCTGTAAAGAAAACAGGAATTGAATCAAGTCAGCAAACCTCAATCACAAATGAATCACCAGACTTCTCAACTCAACAGAGTATGACAAATCAGACAACTGCAGGAAATGATTGATTCTGAAAGAAGGAAGCATAGGGCTTACTTTTGGTCTTTTTGTTTTTTCCTTTTTTTGTGTGTGTGTTTGCACGATGTTTTTTTTTTTTTTTTTTTTTTTATGTATGATAATGATGGCTTAGAATATTAGATATTATGCCAATGTGAGCAGGATTAAGATGGCTTTGTCAATCGTATGGTCTTGCTTTACAAATTGTTAGATTAATATGTTAGTATGATTCACTCTTGGATTCGGATTGCCAGATTTTTAAAATAGAGGGATTGAAAAGGCTGAAATGATAATTGAGGGACTCAAAGGGCGGATTTCGAATAATAGAGTTACCATTTAGATATTTAAACCTTTTTTTTTTATTTTTTAATCATTTTTTAATATATAAAAAATCCACGTCAGCAACTTCTCACGGCAAAAGAGACGGCCGTTACAAAGTGGACTAGGATTGCCAGATTTTTAAAATAGAGGGATTGAAAAGGCTGAAATGATAATTGAGGGACTCAAAGAGCGGGTTTCGAATAATAGAGGGACCATTTAGATATTTAAACCTAAAACATTTAATTCCCTCGAGCATTTGACTCTCTCTTAATGTATAGCTGAGATCTACATAAACATTCTATGTAATCCTCAATGGTTTAAAAGATTTTTTTATGTTTTGAAAATATATCTGTAAATAAATTGTTTTAATATCATAACAGCATTGCTCGTTAATTTTTTTTTTATTTTTGGGCAGTTAAGTGACAAACATTCTTATATGTAAGAAATGAAGACAGTGCACAGGTGTAAAGTTAATATTTCACCAAATACATGAGGAATTAGATGCCAATATATTTAGAAGTCATTAGCAAGTAATATTTTTTACAAATAATTTTTTTTAAGTACAAATGCATAGGTAATAAAAATAACAACAACAACATCTGATATTTGGAAATTTTCTACTGATCATTGAGGACGCAATATTATTCAAATAATAAATAGTATAAGCATAAAAAATACTAATAATAAATAGTCTCACATCAATTAAGGTGGGGTTTCTCATGTTATCAAGTCACAATTTTAAATTGAATTAGGTATAAAGAGCATGCTTTTTTTAAGATAAAAAAAATCAAATATACTTATCATCCTTATATTTGGTGACCATATTATTTATTTTTATTTTTATTTTTATAACTTTTTCTTCACAAATGTAGTGATACCATTTTACAACGCTTATGTTTTTTTTATGCACTAAATAAAACTGAAATTCAAGCTTGTTTTTTTAATGAGATACAAATATTTTTTATAAAAGCTCCGATCCTAATAAACCGAATGGTCATTTGGTATCTTTATAAAAGATTGAGTAAGGTTTATATATCTATTGAATGAAAACATTGGGTTGATGATAGTATTTGCATTTTTATTTAAGTGATTATTATGTGAATTTTATTTTATTACTTTTTTATCACATGACATTTTATTTTATTAAAAATGCATGCTACAAATATGATGTGGTATGCCTTGCCATATCAGTTATCACATGAATTTAAAAATTACAAAAAAAAAAATAATATTTGAAGTGTAACATAGAATTTGTTTGCATAAAGAAAGAGGGGAACAAAGTATCAAAGTCTTTTTTTATTGTTTTGCTCCTTTTTGACCAATGTTGCTCAATATATCATTTAATTAGACAACATCTATTTGTGAAAATTTATTTTTGTTTTTTCCTTTAACATAATGATACCAAATTGGTATTGATATGACACAATTTTATTATATTAGTGTCAAACTGAACAAAAATAGAAAATAGAAAACTATATTAAAATTTGTTAAGCTGTAAAAAAATAAATAAATAAAAATAAACATTGCACCAAAATAACACTTTAAAATACTTATAAAAACAATCTCTTCTAAGATGAGATTTTTCTCTTACTAACAACATATCAAACAAAATTATTTTTCAATAAATATATATATATATATATATATATATAAACCAAAAGACATCCAAAATGAACAATTCTTGACATACTTAAAAGCCAAAATTTTTCCACATTATTTGGATGAAAGTATGATTGCAAAAGCATGGATGCCATGAAGGATTGGAATTTGATGAAGGGTGTGGATCCCATTAGCCAGAGTTTTAACCATCAAATAATTAACTCTATTTTGAATAGTACCCTAAATATAACCAAACTTCAATGAATACCACACACAAATCATGTTATCTAAAAGCTTCATATATGTTATACCATCCATTGCCATTTCTCCTTCTTGATTAAAACTCATCATTCCTTTCTTCATTCCATCTTCATGTAAAAATATTCTACTCTAATAATACAACCTATATATATATACTTTACGTCATCTACGATCTGGGCCGTTGGGTGTTAATCCAACAGCATCCGTGAATGTTCATAGATTTTATTTCTACAAATGTATATCCATATTTTATAATTATATACTATCAATATTTATATAAAAGTCCAATAAAATGTAGGTCAATAAAATTAAATTGTAAAATTAACTCCTATTAAATTTTGGAGTTGATTTTTTCACTTTAAAAAGTAGTGTGATTTGGAATTAAATTTGAAGTATGCGGGATTAAATGGAAAGAGAAAAAAAACATAGTGGGGCTATTTTAATTATCAAAATTATCTCTTTTATTAAAATAAAGTATCTATTGTTTTTGTAAAAGTTAAATAAACTTCCCATATAATATACATAAAAGGACTATCACACCCTTCCCAAGTTTCAACATTCCAATAAATAGTTTGATTTTTTCAACTCTCTAATCAATCTTTGGATTTCAAAACCATACCCATTCAATCTTTTTTTCCTAATTAAGTTAAATATATTTAAAATTATCATTTTACCTGTATGCCTAACCTTTACTCTGATATATGTAAAACTAATATTTAAATTTTTTTTTTATTTTTCATCTTCTCTAGTAAGTGTAACGCTAGATGGTGGTGATTAGGTGAAGACGATATACATATTCATCTCGATGAGATCACACTAGGTCAAAATTGCAAAATCGAGCTTGGGTATCTTAATGACTCCAGTGAGTTTTTATCAAAATCTTGTTGAAATGAGCTTGTCTAATTGTTTACAAAATTATCAAAAAATAACAGCTTTCTCAATGATGGGGAGCTTGCTAGAGAAAATAAGAAAAGGGTAAAAAAATAATTTGCAACAATAAAAATGATGATTTAAGGAAACAAAGAACTTTAGGGTAATAAAAAAGCTTCAGAGGTTGGTGATTTTTTGAAAAATTAAAAAAAAATAAAAAATATACATAAAGAGTACTTTTCCAATTTTTTGTATTTAATTTATATATTCTTTACTAAAATAATATAACTCTTTTACATGAAATTAGAGAATATTCTGCTCTCTAACACCATCTGTATCATAAATTTCCAAAAAACGCCCATGTAATGTGAATACTTGGTTGGCATAGTCTTTTATTGCCACTTTCCTCTTCTTCCAAAAATACCCATCTCACCAAAGGTGCTTGTAGCTCAGCGGTACCTCGGATCCCCTCGTGGGAGGAGACGCGAGTTCAATCCCCCCGAACCGCGCTCCCCCGTTCCAAGAAGGTGAGGACGTTGTAGGCAATCCCCCCGCCACGCGTACGCCCCTGAGAGTTGGCGCTTGTCGCCCTATCTCAAAAAAAAAAAAAAAAAAAAAAAAAAAAAAAAAAAAAAAAAAAAAAAATAAAAAAAAAAAAATAATAATAATAATAATAATACCCATCTCATCCATTGACAAAAAAACCCCTCCCCTTCCCGTTTATATTCCCATAAATCCTTGGCCTGTGGTAAAATTTACATTTGACAACTTTGGCTAGTGCTCCCATGAAGAAAGTCCAAAGACCTTTCCACCAAACCAAAACCAAATATTTCAAGGATGAGTATGCAAATAATGACTTTTCAAATATAATTTGTTTTTCTTAATAAGGCTATATATGCACTCTCGATGACATACACTGGGGCATATATGTAAATTTCTAGAAAAAGAAAACTTTTTAATTTATTTGGCGTCACTGGGTCCAAGTAACAATGAAAAAAATAGCAAAAAAGCCATACTGTGAAAATTTCCCAAAATAATAAATAAATAAATAAATAAATAAAAGCCCATCACTTCATCTCAAAAAGAAAGTGAGAAACAACCCTGCCACCTCCCTCTACTACCAAAAGCTCAAGCTTCCCATCCTTCTCCAATGGCTGAATCCAAGAAACCAAGACCTCAAATGAAGAAAAGCCAACAAAAAACCAGGAAAAAACCTCATGTTGAATCACAGAACCCATCTCCATCTCCGAAGATCACATTCAGAAACTTCTTCAGCTGCAAACACCACCATCAATCCAATCCAAACAACAGCAAGAACAACAACAAGAACAAGAAGAGGTGCAGGAGAATGAAGTGTTCTGGTTCACTTTGCAGCTTCAAAGAGAACCCAATGGGGACTCAAAGGATTTCAAGAGCTCAAGTTGATGCTGCCTCTGCTGCTGCTAAGAAGAGGGTGGCAATGAAAGCTGCTGCTCCTCTGACTGAGATTAATGGAGTTGTTGTGGCTCCTTCTTTTAATTCTTGTTCTTCAATTGGTGGTTCTTTCAAAGGCATGCATTTGGGGAGGTTTTCTGGGTGCTATGAATGCCATATGGTTGTTGATCCTCTGAATGGGATGTCAAAGGTTCCATCTTTGAGGTCTGTTGTTTGTCCTTTCCCTGATTGTGGTGAGATCTTCATGAAATCTGAGAGTTTGGAGCTTCATCAGGCTGTTAGACATGCAGGTATTCTGATATATATATATATATATTTTTTCACTGATTCATTCATCAAACAACATGTTCTTGCCTTCATTTTAAGTGTTTATTTTTGTTGCTTGATTCTATGTTTTCATGTTGAAAAATGTTGTTTATTTTCCATGTGCTGTTTGAAAATTAAGTTATGTTTCCTTTGATTTGTATGGTTGACTCTGATATCCATTTGATTCTATGAAAATGTTCTGTTTTTAAATCAATTGTTTATTTTTGCTGCTTGCTTCTATGTTTTCATGTTGGAAAAAATGTTGTTTTTCTAAATCTGTGTTGTTCAATGCTGTTGCATTTTGTTTGAAAATCAAATTATGTTTCATTTGATTCAATGAACATCTAGTTGGAATTAGCTTGTCAAAATAACTAAAAAAGTTTGCCAATTTGATTTATTGTTTATATGAATCTTTTTCACTTACAGTGTCAGAATTGGGTCCTGAAGATACAAGCAGAAACATCGTCGAAATCATCTTCCAGTCAAGCTGGCTCAAGAAAGAAACTCCAGTATGCAAGATAGAAAGAATCCTCAAAGTCCAAAACACACCGAAAACAATATCGAAATTCGAAGACTATAGAGACTCCATTAAGAGCAAAGCTAACAAACTCGCTAAAAAACATCCGAGATGCATTGCCGATGGAAACGAGCTCTTGAGGTTCCATTGCACAACAATGAAGTGTTCTCTAGGCTTCAATGGCTCGACAAATTTATGCGATTCGATCCCACATTGCAGTGTTTGTGGCATTATAAGGGACGGGTTTAAGACCAATGAACTTGGCATGATTACGACGATGGCCACGAGTGGTAGAGCTCATGACATTGCTCGAATTTCATCGGTTGATGATAAAAGAGTCATGTTAGTGTGTCGAGTCATCGCTGGGAAGGTTACGAAGAATCAAGACAATTCGGAGGAGTGTGATTCCATTGCTAATGTCGCCGGAGTTTACTCGAACCTTGATGAACTCTCTGTGTTCAATCCAAAGGCAATCTTACCTTGTTTTGTTGTGATTTACAGTGGTTTCTAGCAAGGTTTAGTGATGAATGTGATCATGTTTATTATGTTCTTCGCCTTTTCTCTATGTTTAATGAGATAATCTCGCCTCATGTACTTTATATGTATGCAGTTTCAATTGCAAAGTAATCTAATTTGCTGTTTTTCATCATGATTTCATTGTTTTTGATTGAGATTTTGTTTTCATATTCTTGTTTGGAAAATGTTAGTGATTATAGTTTTTCATTGGGTTGCTAATAAACCTCTGTAAAAACCATATTTGGTCACCTGTAAAATATCATGAGAAGTCTAAACTAAACTCCATCCTGTTAGTGATTATCTACTTCTAGAAGGGTATTGAAGTAATTTTCTCTTTAAAGTTTTATGCTGTCTGCTTTGGATAACTTTTTCATTTCAGGTCTTTTGATGGTAAAAGATGAAAAGACCATTTTACATTTTTAGTCTTTTGGGTTTTTCCTTTGACAAAAAAAGTACACCTCAAAAGGATCATAATTCCATTTGTATAAATGAGTAGGTGTTTATGTAAGAAATAGTTTTTTTTTTTTTTATTCAGGCTCTGATATATATATATATATACCCATACTAGTACTAGCCCTGTCTTCATGTGTGTTAAAAAATATGAAAATAAAGATTTTATATTAAGAGGTGAATTGGCCTACATTCTTGGGATATATATACATATTAAATTTGTTTTTAAAAATGAAAATTATAAGTGGAAATATTTATGATTTTTCACATCATAATATTTTAAAAACAATAACAAATCTTACAAAAAAAAATAAGCCTTTGCAAAGATATTTTAATATCATTTCAAATGGGGATAGAACCTCCATATATATATATATATATATATATTAATGGATTATGTGGTTTTCCTTGTATGATAGTTTTTTTATCACCAAAGGGTCATTTAATGTATTTGTACTATATATCTTTTTAATTATATTGGTAATCATTTTTTTACTTTTAAATATATTTCTAATTTTTGCAAAAAATATTTTTTTAAAAAAAAGTTTAAGAAAAAACCTCTATAATATATAGAAACTCATGATATACTTGTTTTTATTAATAATTTTTTTGTATTATCATATGTATTCATAAATAAGTTTCATTCTGTTTATGTATATATTGTCATTGTTTAAACTTTTCTTTTCAAACAAATGCAAAACAAGGAATAAATAAATAAATAAAATCTCAATTTGAACTTATTTAAGGTGAAAAAAAAAAAAAAAATTAAATAAATAAATACAGCATGCTTATCTGATTGGAATCCCACTTACTTAGTAACTTGGAAATAACAGATTGAAATGTTTTCTAGTGAAGGTCCTTCAATTGAGGGACACCAAAATCAATCATGTGTTTTTGTTTGCTCTTGTTGAAGTAATGCCATGCAAAATGTGTCTCCATGTTGTTTGTTATCAAGTGTTTGCTTTTATTAGTCTTGTCAGCAAAACATACATAAAATACATACACACAACATAATTAGTTTTAAAGATGAACATTGTTTGTACTTTGCTTGTCTTTTTCTAGATTCTTTTGTTTGTTGTTATTCTTTGAACTCTTTTTAAGGACCATAAATTTACAATTTGTTTAGACTCATGAGAAGATGAGCCCTTTAAAAGGACAAAATCACTGTAACCCAAACACAGAGTTGCACCTTTTGTTTGCTTTTCCATTTTAAAAAAAGAGAGGGGAAAAAAAGAATGAGGACAAGAACATGAGTAGCAGTTTTAGTTAGGGGGGCATTGGAGAATTTCCAAATGGCAAGTTCACCATTTTTATATTTGTCCTCTTCTATATATTTATCAAACCACATAGTTTAAAGTATGGATTTCAAAATTTCAATAAGATATTTTGTTTTGAGGGGGTTTTGGGAGAATTTCCACGTGTGTGACTCCTATATGTATATTTGGGCTCTTTTGTTATGGGTTGGAGAAAATATCATTAAAACTAAATAATTATATATATACATCAACAACGAAGACCCTCTTTAAGAAAGATCTATAGCTTAATGAGGTCTCAATAATTATTCTAAAGCCCATGTACTTTAAAAAAAAGTGATGGTCTGAAAACCAATATATATATATATATATATATGTTGAGAAATTATGTTGGAAATATTAGAATTTCATATTAGATATCAGTGTCTATATATACATAAAAATTTCAATAATGATTTTATTTTGAAGGAGCATTGGAGAATTTTCTCATATGTTGGTCCCACACTTTTTAAATATGCTCCTCTTGTAGGATGGATTCTTTTTTTTTTTTTTTTTAATTTTACAACCAAGTAACTTTATATATATATATATATATATATATATATATATATATACAAACCAAAAAAGAAATTTAAAATTTTAAATACAATGGTATTTTTTAAAAAGTATATTGAAGACACTTTGACATAAGGCCATAAGGGGAAAGTTGCTTTAAAAAGGAGCATTTTTTATATTTTTAAAGAAAAACGTTAAAACTAAAGCAAAATATATGAATGGAAAAAAAAATCAGTCCAAAAAATTAAAGGACCCAGAGTGAACAAAAATAGTTAGGGTGACCAATAGATGGTTAGATTGCAACTTAATAGGTACTAAACACTAATTTAACTTCAATTTAATTTAATTTTTCTTACCTTAAAAAAACAAAAGAATAAAAACAATGATTGGATTGGCATTTTGCATTTCTGTGGTTGTACAAAAAGTATCTTTTTTCAGACAAAAGAAAACACCATATAATCCTTAAATTTTATAAATAAACCCCTCGAAAACTATTATTTTTTTAAAACATACAATCCAAAGCTAAAGATTCTTCTGCAATTGTTTGTGCTTTCTAAAAATTCCCAAACTTTAGAAAAGTGGGATCTCCGGTTTGGCTTATTCTCTGTTTGTTTTAAAATTTTTATAATATTAATAATTAAGTTCTATGTAAATTACAAATAGTGGAAGACAGAGTTATTAAAAAAATGAATTTTGTATGAAACTCTTAATAAATAAAGAGAAAATAACAAATACTTATTTTTAATTATTTTTTAATTGTATCTTCAAATGAATATAATTATGTGTATAATTATATGGGAAACTTATTTATTAGTCCTTGGAAGTTTCAAAACATCCTAATCAGTCCCTCTGACATTTAAATTTCACTGTCAGACATTCTTTTTTTAGTTTACTTCCCTTTAAGTCCCTCTAGTCAACTCCATCAGTACCATTTTTGTATAATACTAATTTTGCGTTTGCTATTGGTGGAAAAAAACTTGCTCTATCTTGTCAGAATTTGAAAAAAATATACGGCTAATGGGAAAAAATGCAAGCTTTTTGGCAGCTTTTCACTTAGCCATCATGCTTTCTATGTAATTTAAATGAGATTTTCCCTTCTTCTTCTTCTTCTTCTTCATCTGCAAGAATTCATTTTCTTCCTTTCTGTCTTGCATCAATAAAGGATAATTTTGTCTTCTTACCCATGGGTGAGTTGCTACCAAAGGCTAGCTACATTTGTTGTCATTTAAGGGTGTGGTGAAAGAAGGTTTATTTTTTGTGAGAGATGGAGTCTCGAAATTTCTAGTGTTAAGGTGAGGTTTGTTACCCCAGATGCACACCGAACGGTCTGCCCATTAACTCTGAGGTTGATTTTCGCTTAGTAAACGGGAACTCTCCAGTATAAGTGGAAACAAACAATACTAAATGGGAACTTTCGAGTATAAATAGAAACAAACAATACTAAACAGGAACTCTCCAATGCTAGTGGAAACAAACGTTAGTACACGGAAACTCCTCACTGTAAACGGGAACTCTCTAGTGTAAGTGGAAACAAACAATATTAAAAAGGAACTCTCAAGTGTAAGTGGAAACAAGAAATACTAAACAGGAACTCTCGAGTGTAAGTAAAAACATATAATACTTAACGGAAACTCTCCAATCTAAGCGGAAACATATAATACTAAATGGAAACTCTCCAATCTAAGTGAAAACATACAGTAGTGAACGGGAACTCTCCAATGTAAGCGGAAACAACCAATAGTAAACATGAAACTCTTCCGTGTAAGTGAAAATATACAATACTAAACGGGAACTCTCCAGTGTAAATGAAAACAAACAATAGTAAACGAGAACTCCCCAATATAAGTAAAAATAAATGTTAGTAAAAGGGAACTCTCTAATGTAAATGGAAACAAACGTTTGTAGACAGAAACTCTCCTATATAAGTGGAAACAAAAGTTATTAAACGGAAACAAATATTTTGTTGTGTATACCAGAAGCATGGATTTAATTTTGAAGAGCTTATCAGTCAATCGATGCATATTTTATCAATCAATTGATGCATATTATCACGTTTAGTAACTTTTGTTTAGTACTTTCCGCAAGCTCTCCGAAATTGAATCCATGCTTTTGGTATACAAGACAAAATGTTTGTTTATGTTTAGTAACTTTTGTTTCCACTTACATTGGAGAGTTCCCGTCTACTAATGTTTATTTCCACTTATATTAGAGAGTTTCCATTTACTAACGTTTGTTTCTACTTACATTAGGGAGTTCTCGTTTACAAAATTTGTTTCCACTTACATAAAGTTCCCATTTAGTATTGTTTATTTTCACTTACATTGGAAAGTTTCCGTTTACTACTATTTGTTTTCACTTACACTGGAGAGTTCCTATTTAGTATTATATGTTTCCCCCTAGATTGCAGAGTTTCCGTTTAGTACTGTATGTTTCTGCTTAAATTGGAGAGTTTCCATTTACTACTGTATGTTTACACTTAGATTGGAGATTTCCTGTTTAGTATTGTATGTTTCCACTTACACTCAAGAGTTCCCGTTTAGTATTGTATGTTTTCACTTACAATAAATAGTTCCCATTTAGTATTGTTTGTTTCCACTTACACTAGAGAGTTCCCGTCTACTAACGTTTGTTTCCACTTACATTGGAGAGTTCCCGTCTACTAACGTTTGTTTCCACGTGCATTAAAGAGTTCCCGTTTAGTATTGTTTGTTTATACTTACACTAAAGAAATCCCTTTTAGTATTGTATGTTTCCACTTACATTGGAGAGTTTCTGCTTACTTTTGGTTGTTTCCTCTTAAATTTGAAAGTTTCCATTTACTACTGTATGTTTCCACTTAGATTGAAGAGTTTCCGTTTAGTACTGTATGTTTCCGCGTAGATTGGAGAGTTTTCATTTAGTATTGTATGTTTCCACTTGTACTCGAGAATTCCCGTTTAGTATTGTATGTTGCCACTTACACTGAAAAGTTTCGGTTCAGTATTGTTTGTTTTCACTTACACTAGAGAGTTCATTTTTAGTATTGTATGTTTCTAGTTACATTGGAGAGTTTGCATTTACTACTGTATGTTTCCACTTAGATTGGAGAGTCTTCACCACGCGCCGAAAGAACAACCGAGCTGCCATCTCAACTGAACAAACAACTGGCGCTAGCACAAATACAACATACTTGGTGAAGCGATCAACGATCACCATGACTGAAGACATGCTGTCCACCTTGGGAAAACCGGAAATGAAGTCCATGGACACTGACGCCCACAGTCGTTCCGGAATCAGCAACGGTTGAAGGAGGCCCGCCTGCAGCCTTCTCTCCACCTTGTCCTGCTGGCATACAAAGCAGGTTTTAACATATACCTCTATGTAATTGCCCATGTCCAACCAGTAATAGTGTCACGAGAGCAATGCCATCATGCGCTCGCAACCGGGGTGTCCCGCCCACGGGACGTCGTGGTGTTCCCTTAAGAGCTGCTGCCTCAACTGCTCTCCCTTCGCACCAGCAACCGGGCGCCCTTGGCATACAACAGCCCGTCTTCCAGCCAGTACCGCTGCACCACGCCCTTGCGAACATCCTCCACCAGCTGGGTGTATTGAGGATCCGCCTTTACTACCTCCCGAATCCGGATTTGCAGATCACTCTCCACTTAAGTGAGGACAACCACAAAGTCCACAACCTGCCGGCGACTCACGGCATCGACCACTTGATTGTGCTTCCCTGGCTTGTGCTGCCAAACAAAATCATACTCTTGCAAAATTTCCTGCCATCTAGCTTGTCTCGAAGACAGCTTTTTTTGGGTAGCAAAGAAGGTATTGGCGACATTGTCAGTCTTAACAAGAAATTTGGTGCCCAAGAGATACACTCTCCATACCTGCAAGCAATGGATCACGGTGAGCATTTCCCGCTCGTGTGCCGAGTACCGTTGCTCCGCATCCTTGAGCTTCTAGCTCTCAAAAGCCACAAGGTGTCCATTCTGCACCAGCACGCCGCCGACAACCTTTTCAGAAGCGTCGGTGTGGACCTCAAATGGCTCATCAAACCTAGGCAGCGCCAAGACGGGTTCGCTCACAATCGCCGTCTTGATCTTGTCAAAGGCTAATTGCTGCCTTTTAGTCCAACCCCAAGGATGGTCTTTCTTCAACATGTCGGTAAGCGGCGCGACCTTCCGCGAGTATCCTTCGATAAACCGGCGATAATAGTTGGCCAAGCCAAGGAAGGATCGCAATTCCGGGACCTTGGACGGTGCCTGCCAGTCCAAGATTGCCGCTACCTTTGCCGGGTCCATCCAGACTTCACCCAGGGAAATGACGTGCCCTTGGAATTTAATTTCCTCTTGAGGAAATCGGCATTTCTCCAATTTCAGAAATAACTTGTGCTCCCGCAGCTTGGGTAGCACCAGCTTCAAATGCGTCACAAGATCCGACATGGATTCACTGAACACAACTACATCATCCAAATAGACCACACAAAGACATCAAGATACTCCGAAAAGACTTGATTCATTAGGTGACAAAAGGTCGCCGAGGCATTGGTTAAACCAAACAGCATTATAAGAAATTCAAAAGAACTATAACGCGTCACGCACGTCGTTTTGGCCTCATCACCTTCCGCAATGCGTACTTGCCAATAACCCTAGCGCAGGTCTAACTTGGAGAAATAAAGCAGCTTTCGACAAGCGATCGAACAAGTCTTGGATCAATGGCATCCGGTACTTGTTCTTGACCGTGAGTTTATTTAGAGCCCGGTAATCCACACACAGCCGCAGGGACCTGTCCTGCTTCTTTTGGAATAGAACCGGAGCGCCAAAGGGTGCTTTCGAAGGCTGAATGAAGCCGTAGTCCAAAAGTTTGGTCAACTGCCTTCTCAATTCCGCCAACTTCAAGGGAGCCATGCGGTAGGGAGCTTAAGCTAGGGGTCTACAGCCCAGTTGCAAATCAATATGGTGGTCGATTGCACGCCGAGGTGGGAGTTGTCGAGGCAATTCCGGCGGCATCACGTCTGTAAACTCAGCGAGCACATCGGCTACTACAGACGGAACATTAACCACAATATCATCCTGGATTTCACACAATGAAGCAACATACGTGGGATCACCATTTTTTAACCCTTGAGCCAGCTGGTGAGCCGAAAGCATGCCACTCTTCCCCTTCTCCTCTGGCGTGACGCCTGTCACAAAACAAGGGTACTCACCTTCAGTAATCAGTAAGCCACCCAGATGTGGAACAATGATGGCCTTGATCGACTTCAAAAACACCATCCCTAAGATGAGTTCAAAGTCGTCGAGGGAGATAATAAGAACATCAACCTTCCCTTGCCATTCACCGAGTTGAATCGGTACGCCAGCTATCTTTCCAACGACCGGCTTTGCTTGGGAGTTAATTGCCTTCACCTGGCTGGTGTGTGCAGCTACACGTTGGCCCAGCCGAGTGGCCGTCCCCTTGTTCAGGAAGCTATTTGTCGCCCCCGTGTCCACCATGCCCTGAATTGCCCTGTCATTTAGAGTCACATCCATAATAATCAAAGAAGTAAGAGTACTCCCTTTCATGGCCCGCAAGGCACCCAGCAGCTGAAGGGGGTTCAGCCTTGCCGGTGCCTCCGCAGCTAGCTCGTCTTCGGTCCTCAGCGTCGCCAACATCTCACGCTTTGGACAATCCCGCTCGAAGTGTGGACCAGCACAGAGAAAGCAGCCCACTGTCTTACCACTGCCGCTGGTCCCACCCGTCGCTCTTGCCTCGCCCTTTGCCCTATCAACAAACTTGGCCTGACCGGGAAAAGGCTTCCGCTGAAATCCTTTCCCGACCATCTTCTCACCTAGTTTCTTTTCCTTTGATTTCGACTTAAGCTTCTCACCCTCATACCCGGAGAAGCCCTCAAGTCTACCAACGCCTCGGCTGCTACGATCGCCGACTCAAGGTCCCGCGCGCCTTGCCGCCGAATTTCGATTTGCGCCCAATTTTGCAAGCCCGTGAGGAAGTTAAATAACTTATCCTCCTCCGACATATCCTGGATGTCCAACATCAAAGAGAAGAATTCTTTTACATAGTCCTAAACCGTGCCCGTTTGTTTCAGCTTCTTCCAAGCCGTCTGCGCCATCCACGCGGTGTTACCAGGCAAGAACTACTCGCGCAATTCTTTTTCAGATCATCCCATGAACTGAAAGTGATTCGGCATGCATGAACATCATCCTCTTGCCGAGTTCGCCACCACCGCTTGGCATCCCCAGTGAGATACATGCCGACGAGAGGGACTTGCTCCACTTGTGGCACCTTCGCAGCCCGAAAGTATTGGTCCACGTCACAAAGGAAGTTTTCGAGGGTCTTGGCACTCTGCGTGCCATCAAACGATGCTGGCTCTGGCACCTTGACGCGCAAGAGACTCTCACGCGCTACAGCCGGCACTGGCCCGGTTTCCTTAAGCTGAGAGAAGTCTGTTGCCATCACTGCCACATTCTCAGAGAGAGTTCCCACCCTCTCTGAGAGAGAGTCAACAAGCAATTGGCTTTCCTTCCATCCCAGCGTAAGGTCATCCATCCGCTGAGCCATCGTGCTAAGAAGATAATGAACACGGTCAATCACATGCTCCATGCAACCTAGGCTCTCTTCCAGGTGGTCCAGGCGGTCCTTTGTGCTACCAGCCATCATACAAAATCAAGAGCAACAATAGGGCTCTGATACCACTTGTCACAACCCCAAATTCAAAATCAGCCTCCAAATTCGGAATCACCTTGATTGGACTGTGCGGCGCTTGCCACCACGCGAGACAAGCCAGCCTCCCTCGGTACCGGACGTCCCAAATCCGGATTTGATGCAGCGTCAGCCTGCGGTTACCAACAACAAGCAACCAACCAACATCCAACATACAAAAGGCAACCAATACTAAGGGACTGTTTGGTTGCCCGTATTTCAAATTATAGTGTAAATCAAATTACAGTGTAAATGAAATTACTGTATTTTAATTTACATCATACTTGTTTGTTTGCTTGTAAATAAAAATACCGCATTTACTTTTCAAATGTTTGGTTTGATGTAAATTGTGGGTTAAAATCACTATATAAATAAGTGGTGAGATTACTTCTTTTTCAAAAATTTTTATAATTTATATTTTTTAATATTTCATTTAAAATCTATATTATTTATTTAAGACAATAGATTTTATTTATTGAAAATATATTTCACTTACGATTTAAGTTTTTGAAATTTATTTATTTTAAATCACACGTACTTGTTTAGATTAGTTATGATTTTTGTTAGGATTTTAAATCTACTATACATGTAGATTTTATTTATAATGACTTGCATTTCACTCACTGATACCACCATCAATTGGTGATTATCACTTGAGCATGGAACCTGGAATTAAATTGGTCAACTATTCCATCAATGTTATCCAAATCCAACAAACTCAAATCCAACAAGCAATTATGTTCCTAAAACAAGCTAAAACTCAACAAATCATATTTAATAAATCAACATGTTCCTTAAACAAGTTTAATAAACACCATGTTCATGAACTCAAATTTAAATAACACATAACATAGTTCAACAACTCAAATTCAACATCCACCATGTTTATGAACATAACATAGTTCAACAATTCAAAATCAACAACTCTAACGAATAACAACATATGGAACAAGACATGTCCATACATTGGAAGACACAAAATAAGTAAACCATAAGATAGACCATGTCATACCCCACCATCACCCCCTAACTGCCTAAGGAAACCATCCATCCAAAAGAATAGAAGGTCATGATCTTTGTTTATAAAAGCAGTTGGAAGGTTATTTTGGGCATTCAAATGGTCATATGCTAAACCAAGGTCAGACTTATTGTAGTAGCCAATTAAAGTCATGACCTCATCATACAATCTCTTACTCAGTTGAACACCTTTGTCCATCTCCGTAGCACTCGCAAGCCTGTCTAATCCCATGGCTATTTTTTGCATGACTTCCAATTCTTCCCGCCTTATACGCTTTGAACCCTTGTTTACTTCTTTGGTTTTCGAAGTGGACGTTGTTGGTGTTTCCACAGAAGGAGGTTGTGATTGTGTAAAGTCACAATCATCCAACCCTTGTGGTTGATCGTCGGAATCTAACATCGGCGGTGTTGACGGCATTTCCATGAGGACACCTAGACTTCTAGAGCTTTGAGAACCTGTTCTTGCAAACGACCCCGTTGCTTGATCATTCCCACAAACAATACTCATCTCCTCATAATCTTCAATGGACTTATTGATGTAAACTGCTTCAGTAGGATACGCCTACAAGACAAGCAACAAAGACATGTGAGTAGAGATAATGCACACAAATAAAGACTACAAAAATAAAAACAAACCTCAAATTACCTGTATGTATGTTTGGAATTCTTCCATGCCCATAATAATTTTCTTCTCCGAATCATCCCATGAAACTCCACTCAAACTCTTAAGCTTTTTTATTATCAGCCATATTTTTCTTACATGTCGGAGACGGTTGATAACATGTGTGTCACTTACAGTCATGTTAAACCTTGCACTGACTGTTCTTGCAGCTGCATTGATAGCAGTACTCTTGAAACCTTTGTCAGTTTTAAGACCAAGGTTTGCTTGCTCAACTAAGCACCTGAGCAAGAATGATGTCATGACCACTATCCACCTACAATTAGTTGGGCATCTCCTTCCAACACTTTGGCTATCTTGGGTCATTTCTACTGTGTCCATCTATTACATATACAAAGGAAAAAAAATTATATTCATAAATGAGGAAGAACTAAATTTGAATGAGTGTTACTCATGAAACAAAATTTATTCAAGTCATAAGATGCAACAACACACAAACAGCAACATTGAATATAATTCCACAAGACAACCAGTTTTGATAACATTGAAGTTACGCAAAATGCAACACGTTAAAGTTTTTATAACATTCTACAACATACGAGGTACAGACACTATCTATTGTTCCACATGGCCTACGTGATTGCATCACGTTTTGCTAACTATTCTCTTGCTTCGTCACGTGCTTGGGGTTGAGTTGTAACCTCTCGCACATTAGGTTCCCATTCTTCTACTTCGAGTATATAAATATCATGACCACCTTGTAGAATATAACTATGCAAAATACAACACACAACCACAATATCTACTTGTGTTCGAAATGGAAAAAATTGTCTAAATGTGAGAATTTTGAAGCGATTCTTCAAAGCCCCAAACGCTCGTTAGATGGTAGTGCGTAATGAAGAATGTCTATAATTAAATAGTTCCTTTCTATTTGAGGGTGTGCGGGCACTAAATTCCTTAAGATGGTAGCGAACACCACGAAATGGCGTTATAAAACCCGCTCTTGTGGAATATCCCGCATCTACGAGGTAATACTTACCTACAAGGATATTTGTATATCAGTTTTTATGATGACTTGATAGAGTAATAATTTTAATTTTAATGAAACAACAGAATACCTTCATGCACTGTAAGCCCATCCTCTCTTTCTAAAGCATCATGAAGGACAAGTGCATCATGTGCTGAACCTTCCCAGCCAGCTAGAACATATGTGAATCGTAAGTCAAAGTCAACTGCGGCCAACACATTTTGAGTGGGATATGGTTTTCTTCCACGGAAACGAGCTACGATATTATTTGGGACGGATGCATGAATATGTCACTACACCAATTTATCTTTTTAGAAGCCCTTGATTAGAGGGGTTTTTTAAAAACCGGCTCAATACAAAATAGAGTATTAGCACCAAACTTATACAGTCGGTTTAAAATAAACCAGTTGTAAAAAATAAAAAAATCCTTTTAAAAGCCCAATTCTCTCTCTCTCTCTCTCTCTCTCTCTCTTCACGCTCGTTGAAGTCTTGAAGACGAAGCCGCCGCTCTCTCTTTCTCGTTTCCTTTAAGACAGGCGGAGTCTTCGCCGCTTTCTCTCTCCTTTCCTTGAAGACAAGCCTCCGTCTCTCTCTCTCTCTCTCGTTTCGTTGAAGAAGAGCTCCATCCTCTCTTTCTCGTTTCCCTTTCACCCGCTTTGAAGACGAGGTTCATCCACTGCCGCTCTCTCGTTTCCCTTTCACTCGCTTTGAAGATGAGCTCCATCGCCGGCACATCTCGGCTCTTTTGAAGACGAGCATTTGTAAGGTCCGTCCAATCCGACTTTTCTCTCTTCACTTTTTCTTTTGTTACTTCTTTGTTTGCTTCTCTCCTGCCTTTTTATTCTGATCTATCTGTTGATCGGTGAAGAGGTTTTTGTGCTTTTGTTTTTCTGTTTTTTTTAATTGAATTATTTGGAGACAGGAAACGATTCTTTGATTTGTGATTGTTGTGAAATTTTGATGTAATTCTCTTGTTATGCAGTAATTTATGCTAGATCTAGGTGAAAGGATAATCAACTGTTTTGTTGGTTATTTTGAGGAATTTGGATTGGTCTTGTTCTGTTGCAAATATGAAGGTTTTGTGAGAAAGCATATGATGGCTCTTTTTGTGTTTATTTGGTAAATAGAGTGGAGATCAAGATGGTTTGAATTGTTTTCGTTTTTCTGTTTTTTTTAATTGAATGATTTGGAGACAGGAAGCGATTTTTTTTTAAGAACATGACAAAAGTAGCTCTATAAAGTTTCTCTTCTCATTAACAGCCTGATAGCTTGGAATAATGTAATTCATCGTTTCCTTCATTTTCATATGATTGTGTTTGGCTATAACATTTCATATAGCCAATATTAGTTTCTCATATAGTATCAATGCAATTTAAAACACTTCTTTCCTACATTAATAAGTTTATGTAAGAATCTTTGTTCACTTTGCAAGTTTACCATTTACAATTTCATTTTCATGTATGACACAATCTATTTTAGTTTTAGTATTTCATTGATCTATTTTGTAGCATTGTCAATCTGTTAACTAGAAGGAAATCGTTTGTCTTTCAGATAAGATGTTTGTGGTAAATGAGTAGTTGTTTAGAATTATATATAAGTGGACAATACCCTACAAATGTGTTCAGATTCATAGGCATGTAGCTCAAGATATGTAGGTGGCTTTAACATGTGAAATAACTATTTAAATTATGGAGTTAACTATTTATCACCCTTCTTACATGGTTGCTTACAATTTATGTTAATTTGTCTTCAATGTTCATATATTCAATAAACTGCTAATGTTCCATATGTTGTTTGTCTATTTTTCCTATTAATGATTTACTCTGCTAGTTTTTCAACTTGGTCCCAACCAACCAGGCCAAAACTAACCTTATTGATTCTAATAGAAAGGAATTAACTATTAGTCTCAATTAAACATAAAAAAACTTTTTTTCCCTCATGGGTATCATGTAGAAAGGAATTAACTATTAGTCTCAATTTTACCACCTGATAGCTTCTTTATGTTGCTTAAGAAATCAAATCTACACTCGGTTTTTTGTTTTAATAAGAAACCCTTTTTTATATCCTCCAAGGGCTTTTGTGGGAATGGACTTTTTTGGAGTTAGTGTATGAGCTGATACATCTTTGATATTTAAGCTTTAACTAATAAAAATTAATAGCTTAAAGCCTGAAAACATTAATCAATTGCATTTTAGCTTAAGCCTATCATGCCCTGAGCTTGGCTCACTAACAAGGTTTCTAAAGCTGCTATGGCAGTAATTTTTTACTGTAATTATTGTTATCTTTTGTTTCGTACTATGTTTCTGCTGTATGCTTGAAATTTAATGATTGAATTAGTTATGTCAGCATCTGTCACAAATTTTCTGTATCAAGCCTAAATATTTCTGCACTGTTGATTGAATTGTGTTATAACTAGTTTGATACACCAAACTGTCGTAAGCATAATCTGGCAGAAAAGGAGTAGTCTGAAATTTCAGGCATCCAACAGGATCTGTAGCTTTCACTATGGAGCTATTAATGTCATTTCTCATGTTGTTTCCTTTCCCCTTTTTTTTATTGAAATGTAGATGCTCATCATATTACTATGACATACCAAATATTTGATGAAGACTTTTCCAAGTCAGCACATGTATGGATAGGCAGACATTATGCGATTATTTCTCTTGGCTTGGAAATGTCTTTGCAATTTCTGCATGTGCTAGTTTTCCTTATGAATTTTGTGTCAAGGGAAATGTCTTTGCAACTTCTTAGTCTAGGTTGTGAATGTTTTGTAATTTGATTCCTTGAGAATTTTGCCCGCGACTAGTTATTTGATGCATGGTGCATAAGTGATTGGAGCCAAGTCATCTTTTCCATTGAACTGATGACAGTGATTTTATAATTAAACATTTGATCTGTTTTCTCCTTTACAAATGACTCTTAGACAAAAAATATGAAAACAAGAATGTTGTTGTCAATGGCTTTCTGCCAGACTGTGATGCCATTAACGCAATAAAACACTCAATGTAAGATAATTTATATGTTGCTTTCAATATAAGATCTCTGTGACATGTCTTTCACTTCAAAGTAAATTTTGTATTTTGTAGACTATGAAAAATCAGTTGTAATGTTTGTCATTGATAATAAAACCTTTGTTCTTTTCTTGACCATTCTCATGTATTTTTTGAAGGTATCTCTATGCGAGCTACATAGTGGAGAGTTTGAGGAGATAGGTATGGTGTATTTCCCAAATATCATCTGTAGTAACTTCGTTCTATGATGAAGGGCTTTCCTAAGTTGTGATGTGATGTCTTTTTTTTTTGCAATTTGCTCAAATATATCATATGTACTACCTATATGTTGTGAACCTGATATCTTTTATACTTATCTTGAGTTGGAAATGTTGTAGGGAAAAAATAATCAGCTCATGCCAATAAAAGTAGAAACTTTGTAAGGAAAACAAAAGAAATGACCAACATCTAATATTCATTGTCTCAATGAACATTAATACAGGGTTTGGTTTCACAAACTTAAGTAGGATCATTAATGTTGAATAGTTTCAGTGGCGTTTCTTTCCATAATGTTGCATTAAAACATACCTGATGAATCTCCGATTATGTTGCATGAAAACCATGCAGGATAGCAAAACATGATTTATCTGGCATTTCCAGCACACATGATGTGTTTAGAAATTGCCCAAGGTGTATGTCTTTTGTTGTTTTTGCCTATCTAATTATAAGGGTTTAAAATTAATATAATACACAAAATAAAATGCAGTCATGGCATGTGAATTTCTTCCTTTGTTGAATCATTCCATGTGTGCAGATTGTATAGATCAACAGAGAATACAAATCAAAGAGTATCATTTGATATTGAACCTTGTGGTCGGCACCTTACTACTGGTGGAGAGGTATTGATTAAAATCTTTGCTTTATACAATACCTACAAGTGAGCATTTAGTCTTACATATTTCTTTTTTCTATTGCTCCAGGACTGTTTAGTCCACATATATGATCTTCAGAGTAGTCAGTCCATGTATATCATGTGGTATAAATGAATATTATTTGTTAATTAATAATGAATAGGTAACATGGAAAGGTGAAATATACGTAATAGAGTCCCATATCTCATGGATGATGGTTTGGTGAGCTATGACGTTTCATTTTACAATTTAAACATTAGAAAATAATTGAACAGGTTTGATGTTTGCTTTGTTTGGTTATTTGGATCATATATATAAACATTATTATGGTTGTTGATTAAATATAATGATGTGTTGTTAATGTTCTTTGAGAATATATGAATGTTAGAGCGTACCTAATTTCTAACTTCTAACTTCTAATTGATGAGGTGGTTTAGTGATAGTCCTAATTGGGCGTGCCTAACTTATAGATATGATATCATTGACTATAATAATAAGATTTGAGTTATTAATAGAAACATATCGTCAAATCTAAAGTTTCCATTTTTATTATTTGGTAAAATGCATGAATATGTATGTTATAGGACTAAGTATTTATTTATATTAGAATACAATCATATGGTTAAATAACTTCTAACTTCTAATTGATGAGGTGGTTTAGTGATAGTCCTAATTGGGCGTGCCTAACTTATAGATATGATATCATTGACTATAATAATAAGATTTGAGTTATTAATAGAAACATATCGTCAAATCTAAAGTTTCCATTTTTATTATTTGGTAAAATGCATGAATATGTATGTTATAGGACTAAGTATTTATTTATATTAGAATACAATCATATGGTTAAATAACCTACTATGTTACACCTGGGAAGCAATATTTTTTATAAATTTTTTAAATAATAATTTTGCTCAAAATTTTGACCAAAGAGAACAAGAACCAGTTAACGTTGAAGATGGAAATTGTTGGCAAATTAAATATGTATAATATAGGGATATTGTTCTAGTTAGGTCTAGCATAATAAATGTGCAAAACAAGTATGATACTTTGCCTTTAAGTTTTCCCTTGAAAAATAGTATTGCACAAAAATAACTAATTCTGAATGTCATTCCACAGGTTAAATTTGAGAGTGCACCACAAGTATGATCCATGCTTGTTCAGAAAACAACCTTTTCTCATTTGAAAGAAAAGGAAAAATTGCAAGGATTATTCCACTCGGTTACAGATGTAATGTTGATATACCTCCAGTTGGTGATGGGCGAGGAAAGGTAGTTATTGTCTTTTCTCATTGTTCACATGAATGTCTCTTTGATCAATCTTTGCAATCTAATTGCTTTCTGAATTGATAATGAATGCATTATCTAGAAAAAGTTTTTGCCAAAACTTAATCAATATTCATTCTTAGCAGATATATCTGATTGCGGAAGAGCGGATACTGAAAATCACTCCTTCAGACATAGTGACATCTGAGTCCAAGGTTGAAACTTTATTTAGCCTTAATTCTACAAGTGAAGGATCAGAAACAATAGTAGGACTTTCAGTCAGTTCATTATATTCATCGGTTTTTATTACCATTCGGAATCGTGGACTCTTTGCATTTTATATGTGGGGGCAACTAATGTGGAGATCTGGACCTATGCTCTATCGGTTTGGCTACCGTCAGAGATGCAAGAAGAATATAACACATTGTTTCTTTAGTACAGCTCCTGTGGCTGATCGATGTGAGGGAACACTCTATGTAAGGCCTCTTCACTTATCTTTACTAGGCACAATGTCATTAATTTTTATAGACTGATATAAGTTTCATCTTTTCTAAAACATGCAGATTTCAAACACAGAGGGGCAGCTTTAGTCATTATATATCCGGCAACCGCATTTTAGATGGATCCAAGATTTCAGTTTAGTAGACAAGTTTCTAACAGTAACACCCGGGAACAACGGTCAGCTATTTGTCGCTTTCCCTAGAAAGGCATTGCTAATGGCATTAGAAGTTTCAACTGGAAATGTCCGATGGCGAAGCACTGTTGGTCCTTTAAGCATGGAAGACACTTTGCCAATTGTAGATTCCAACGGTAATAGCTTCATAATCTCTTCAAAAATCATTTCTGATCCTTTGATTTTTTTCGTATTTCTGAAAATGCACATTCAAAGAAAAATCCGTGAGCTCTGCTAACAATATATGTTTCCTGAAAATTAAGGTTGGGTGTTGATAAGCTCAATTGATGGTTACCTCTACTCATTCTCACCAAATGGATATCTGAAGAAGTTTATTCAGAAAAAAGCAACTAATTCAATGGCTCAAGTTAGTCCTGTCCTTGATTGCTCAGGATTTGCGGTTTATGTTTCTCAAACGATGATGGAGTCAAAATCGATTCATAACATTGGGAATTATACTTATATATCTCGAGTGAATCCATAGAAATTAGTCGTTACTCTATTGGCTCTAGCCACAGGAACTGTGTACTGGATTGGAACATATCCTGGTGAACATGAGTTTATGTATCAATAACATGATAATGACTTTGAAATTGTATATCATATCTCATTCTAAGATTATTGAGTTATCGAAGAGAATGAGGATTATTGAGTTATTAGAGATATGATGCATGTATTCCAGCTATTCATTGTTGTATTGTGTATTTTGGTTGTGCTGTACACTTACTCTGGTTGATCTCTTTGTTCGTCTCTTATTATTAAGCGTTCCATGGTTAAATTGTGTTGTTAAGTAACATATGATTTCTATTTCAGTTTGTAATTGTATTTCAGTTGATATTGTTTGGCTTGAGTCAAATATAGAATTTGATTTAAAGTACTTCTTTTTTTAGAAGTGGTTATAACCGCCTCCATACTTAATTGTGCTGTTAAGTTTCTAATTGTTTTAGAGGCGGTTATAACCGCCTCTACAACTAATAAATTTTAGAAGTGGTTATAACCGCATCCATACTTAGTAATTTTTAATTTTCACTAATTGTTTTAGAGGCGGTTATAACCGCTTTTACCGTTTATAAATTCTAGAGGCGGTTATAACCGCCTCTATAACTTAACATTTTCAAGGCGGTTATAACCGCCTCTAAATTTGGGATAAAAAACCGTTTACATATTTAAAGTTTACCCCGACGGTTGTTAAAAACCGGCTCTAAAGTGTAGAGCCGGCTTGATACGAGGCGGGTTAGAGGTGGTTCAAAAAACCAACACTAAAGCTATAGAGGCGGTTAAAGCCGCCTCTGTAGGATTTGAAAACCGCCTCTAAAACCCTTTTGTGGTGTAGTGTGTGTACCATCAAGTGCTCCTATGCAATCCTATTTATTAATAGGTAAAACTATTACATACTGTATATAAGTCTGTGTCCACAAAATACTTGAAAATATTTTTCATTACCTTAAAATATGGCATAAACCTTGGATCACGTGTGATGATTGGACTAGCACTTATGCGGGCCGGTTGGATGAGTTCACCCCGAAGCTCGCCTATGGCGTGTAATACATGATTAAAATATCGGCTGATAGTCTCCCCAGAACGCAAGAAATTTACACCATTCACCCTATTCCTCACATTGTGACCCAGAATATGAAGAAACATCGCTAGTTGTTCTTTAACGCTTACATGTAAGGTGTTGCACAACAGTCCTTTTGACTTCAATAGGTCACATAATCCGAAGAATACCGCCCTTTTCATCCTTAGCATTGCTATAGTAGCCTCCTCAGATCCGTGTATTAATCTTGACATGTAGTTTGTACGTTGTTGTGCCCTATTGTGATATGGTTCGCGTGGCAAACTTAATGCTCCTTTTCTACTGTACCACCTTAACGCAACAATTGCAACAACAGTGATAGCGGCAAGTACCACGCTTTCATCATCAAATTGATTGTCCATTTCTAATCTGAGTTTATAATCAAATGTTAAGATCAGCTTCTTTGATCTTTATGTAGAAAGTATATTCTCCCTCATCAATTATGTAAGTTATAAGTATAATTTTGAAAATGTATGTATGCATGCAAAATGTGTGCTGCATTATGTTATTTTGCTAAGTCATTAAACTAAGGTGAATGAAAAAATGAAGTTGAATACTACTTCCTTGAGAAAGAAAAACTCTGAATCAATAAGTCATCTTATTAATGGGACCTATTCAAAGATGCACATGACCTACACAATGGATAAACATAATATGGGGAACATGAAACATGAAATAATACCATGGTAATATAAAAGATGTCATTTTTTCAAAAATGCAGCAGTCACTACGAATTAATGCCTTGGATAAATTCTCTTACTACAATTGGGCATCAAAATCAAAGCTATTTCCTATTTTTCATACGCCTAAACCGTCTCGGATTGGTCATGAATTAATGCAAGACATATGGCATATAATTTAAATTAATCATTGGATTGAGAATTTTGAACAAAGCCATTCAAGGAGAAAATAACCAATGGATATAATTTGGTATTTAAATAATTACTTTAGGAGGCATATGGGAGCCATAGGAAGCAGTTGCTTTTGCTGACTTATAACTGATCAGTAAGTAGACTAGACCATTGTTTTTATTTAGAGATCAGTGCCTTTTTTTTATTCTCTCAGCTAAAGGATCAAATTTGTCTACAATGGCCAATCTAATTGTGAAATGCACATTGATTTTTCTTAGTTCTTTGTCTGTTCATGTACATTAGCATGCATTTGAATTTTTGGTGTGCATGGTTTTGCATGTATAAAGCTTTTTTTTCTCAGTTGTAAGTTTTTTTAGCCTTTGTTGATCTACAACAAAATTTATTTTGCTTGACATTTGGTTCCAGAAAATAACAGGGCTTGGAACCTTCTACATGTGCATACCTATAGTTATTGTCATCATTTCTGCTATTTCTGTTGCATATTACTTTTTCGTTTCTTACTGAAATAGTATGTGAAGATCCTTATAAGTTTTTGGACATCATAGTTTAATGCTTGACTTGATGATGTTTAGAAGCCTTAATGAAGTTATGTCAAAGGAGGTGATGTAGAAGATGACATCTAATAGGGAGTGCATGATATTGTTAACTAATATGCTTGTGCATTTTCATATTGTACTGCCAAACTCATTTCATGAGCCATTATTAAATAACAAGAAGCTTAAGGATAAGTTCATGCCCCATTATTCCACTGGAATTACAGATATAAATTCATGAAACAGGGCTTCACTTCATCCAATTATACTGATTCAACTCAAATCAAATGAAAAGCATACAATCCCTAACTCACAGATTCTCCAACACAATCTCCAATTAACAGACACTTGCAATCAAAGACAATCAAACAAACAAACAATGAAAATTAATGAATAAATCAGAGGAAAAATTGGAGAAAGTAGCCTTTTTTGGCTATAAAACAAGCAATCAGTAAGAATTAAACATAACTACAACGATTCACACATGATTATCACAAAACCAAGGAATCGGAGTATTCGAAACTAGGGTTTCAATGAGAAAAAAAGATCATAAAATCACCTCCCGCCTGTGACTAGCAAGAAGCGTTGGTGAAGCGAGGGAAAGATGACAACTTTTTCCAAGATATTCTACATATACAGAGAGAGGATATTATTGTATGAAATGCCAGGAACTTTGAAGGAGTGAAATGAATGGTTGCCTTTTGGAAAAACAGAAACAATTGTAGTGCTTACCTTTGGACAAATCCGAGAGTGATAGACGAATCCGAGAGGAGCTCCG
Source organism: Dioscorea dumetorum (assembly GCA_902712375.1). Lineage (NCBI taxonomy): Eukaryota > Viridiplantae > Streptophyta > Magnoliopsida > Dioscoreales > Dioscoreaceae > Dioscorea > Dioscorea dumetorum. The sequence goes on along the minus strand of CACTHL010000579.1, from coordinate 1,694,662 downwards.
TTGCCGCTGCCACCACTGCCACTGCAAGCACAGAGTTAGGGTTTATCGAGGGCAAGACACTGGAAAGAGAAATAGAAGTGCAGGTTGACTCTTCAACTTTACAGAAACTAAATTGAAATGCAGCATTTTGAATTACGGCCAAATTGGTCGTAATTCAAAATGCAGCAAACCCATGTAAATATGTAGTTTGAATTACATCACTTTTGCTTTTACGGGTAACCAAACGGACTGTGTTGTCATTTTACCTGTGAATCAAATTACATTACACCAAATTACATGTAAACAAACAGCCCCTAAGAGAGAAAAGGGAAACTCTCTATTAATGAGAAGAGATACGCCATGGCCAAGGCCTACAACCAAGCATCATCCTCTAACTCTCTCCCAAAGAGTCTCCAAGGGAAGTAACAAAGCATATATAGTCAAACCCATGCAAGGGATATCATCCTTGACTTAATCTAAGGGTGGAGAAAAAGTCCAAAGTCACATCAGAACTAGCACCACATTTCCAGCTACAGTGTCAACCCTTATCCCCCAGCTAAGGATAGAGAAGGAGGGCGGGGCTTTTTTTTGGTACCCCAACACTGTTCCAACCCTTATCCCCCAGCTACAGTGTCACCAGCCGCACCAGCCTGCTCACTTCCGAGGTTAAGTCGAGGCTGATACCTGTCTTGGCTCGCTGCCAACCCAGCTACGCCCCGATCAGCTTGCCAGGATCAATATATGTCATTCCGAGGTTATCTTGGGCCAGCCCCCACTCATCCTGAAAATCAGCTAAGTGTTGGGCAATAGCCTCAACTTAGTAGCGCCCACCCGCGCTATGCTTGGTCTTGCGTGCGCCTACGGCCACTCACACGCTGCTAGGTCTCGGCCATGATCTTGCGGACGCCCTCGCCCGCCTTGGGGCAAATGCCTTCGGCCACGCGTTGTCACTAGCCACCCGACCCACGCGGTTGTGCGCCCGCTTGATACGACCTATCTCACCCACCGATCAAGCCACACCGGCTCACTCTTAGCGCTCCCCCACACCTAAGAGAAAGAGCCACCCATAGACATCAAGCTCCCAACTCTTACAGTAAGCATCAAAGCTTACAGTGTAACACACAAACACATGACTAAACAATAATAGTTTAAGTTGAAGACCGCTAAAAAAATAGCATGATAAGAGCTTGGTCAAAAGGGAGTCCAAGGCCTACACACACAACAAAGAACTAGGCATACTCTAGTACAAAACCTTCATACTCCATCATCAATTTTCTGAACTCCAAAGGGAAAGTTTTTTTAGCTTAGCATCAGTAATCAATCAAAAAAAAAGTGTGAATGAATGAGAGAGAAAGAAATAAGGATCAGGGATAAACTTTTAATTTTCTAAGTTTCCCCATTCTTTTTTTTTTTTTGGGGGAGGTGCCAATCATTTTAAGGAGTCTAATTCCTTCACAAAAAGCAATATAAAATGCCTTACTATATACCAAACATTGTGGAAGGCAAATGTATTAATATGTTAACAGTACATATTCCCACTAATGGCTACTTGAACAAATGTGGAGACTACTTTTTTTTTTTTGTCAAGAAGAACAAAACCCCTAATGGGCCCGCTAAACTAAGACAGGGGCGTGCGCATGCCTCGACTGCGGCCTGTGGGGCCGCGCACACATGGGTGCTGGTACCACCCACAGTTCGTGCTCACAATTTTCAGACATGCATCCTCATCCCGAGGATTCGAACTCTCGCCACTTGCGAAGCGTTCTCACGGGGACCCAAATGCCAATTGACCCAAATGCCGTTGACAATGTGGAGACTACTTGAACTAACCAAACCAAACCTTGCTCTTACCAAACGGCACTACTACAACTACTCTTGGTTGTTTAATATTTTAAGGTGACATTGGCTGATATAGATATGTCAATTTAATAAATATTTTAGGAGGAGCACTATTTTACCAATTAATCAAAATTAAAAAAAAAATATTACCATTTATTTCCAAATAATAAATTAAGCCTGAAACACTGGTTTTAGATTGAGATGCGAGTGAGAATGACCAAGGAGACCTTCCTAAAGGGAAAGTATGATGGCGAAATAGATTTGCTTCAAGTAATTGTCTTGATAAGTAAAATTTAGTGTCATTATCATCACACAATTAACATATGCTCCTTGAATTTCCACAAATGCCCTTGACCTTTGACTTGATTCATGTTAATTTTTTGCATTTAGAATTTATCAAATTATTATTATTTTTTTTATTTTTTTTTTTGGTGCCTAACTCTGACAGATGGTGCATGTAGAGTTTAGAACAAGCACAAAAAAGACAATATGGGCCTCTTCATATTTCCATACCTATAACCGAGGACCCTTAAAACTACGGTTATTTTGTATATTTAGAACCCGTGCTACTCAACTATCAACTGTTGGCAATTAGGATTTAATTATAAATTTAAGCAAATGCATATAATGAAAAAAAAATCTAATTATAAAATCTGACCTAATTAATTGAAAGACATTTTTTAACTTACATGTATTCCTAGTAAAAACTATACTTGATTAACCCCAACTCAACTTAAAATTTCTATAGAGACCAAATTAATTTTTACATTTTATACCTAGACCTTTTATTGTATAAATAGTTTAAAAAATTAAAACATATAAGTAAGTAAATAAGTAAATAAATAAATGCATTTTATGGAGTATATAAAAAAAAAGATTTTAAAGGTACCATATATTATCAATTGCCTGATATTGTACCTAAATAAGTTTTAGGCATTGTTTGGTTATAAAATAAAAAAAATATGACATAATTTTATTACATAAGAAATGCAAGTGATTATTACAGAAATTGTGGCATAATTTATTGTTACAGATAATGAGTGTTTGGTTAACAAAATAAAACAAAATATTATATAAATATTCCGCACACTTTATAATGAGAAAAAGTTACACACTTCAAAATAAAAAAATATTCCATTTTTTATACCATAATTCCCACGTTATGGCATAATTTTGTAGTGTAAATTAGATACTCAAACCGCCATTATAGCATAATTTTATGAAAATATTATATTATACCATAATGTACAGATTATAGCATAATATTAGGTTATCCAAACCGGGCTTGAAATTTTATCTTCAAATTGAGAAAAAAATTATAAATTTAAAATTAAAACAAAATTATCTTTTCTTTCTGCACTAAAGTTTAAAAGGGTATGTAAGGAATTTCAAATGGTTCTTAAATAAATTAAAAAATAATTGTTCTTCGTTGATCTTTTGTCAACGCCACGTGGGCTGATCACACAATCAGTTGTCCTCTCTCTTTCGGAATATATACGAGGACCTTTAATTACACTACTCCCATCTAACGCACGAATTTTAGTGTTTACGTGGCTCTTAATTATTAGTCAGGTCGGCCAAAGGGTCGGTAAAAATGGTTTATTGAGAAAACTTATTCAAACCAGAGGCGCCATCGAAGCATAACAATTAACAACCGTCTCTTCGTCTTTCTATATCGTTCACGTCCTCGGAATGAGAGGAGCTCTGAAACCCTAGAAACCCTAGAAACCCAATCGGGGGCCTCGTGATGATGCGGTCTCCGAAGGCGGCGCCGGCAGTAGTGACCGCGGCGGAGGACGATGGGCACCACCGGGTTTTGGCGCCGGGGGCAAGGAGGAAGGGGACGGCTAACAGGGCTTGGTTGGTGGTGGCGGCTAGCGGAGCCTCATACCTCGAGGAGGTGGGGAAGCACTCGATCATGCGCCGGACGGGTCTCCCAGCGCGCGATCTCAGAGTCCTTGATCCGCTGCTTTCGTACCCGTCCACGATTCTGGGGAGAGAGAGGGCGATCGTGATCAATCTGGAGCATATCAAGGCTATTATCACTGCTACTGAGGTTTTGGTACCGAATTCGAAGGAACCTTCGGTGGTTCCCTTTGTTCAGGAACTTCAGACCCGGACCTCGAGTCCTCACCAGCCGTCGGAGCAGGTATTGTGGAATTCCTCTCTGTTTCTCTTGTGTTGTTTTCTTAGTGGCCGTGCGTTTGGATCAAAGGGAAAGGGGAAGTAGTGGAAAAGATAAGAAAATTAGGAGAGGATTGTGTTCTTTTTTTTTTGTGGAATTAATTGGATAAGATGACAAAGTGATGAAATGAAACGCATCCATTCAATTTTCTTTTTGTTTTTGGCGCATATTTTTCAGTGTCTTTGATCTGTTATTCTTTTTCCCCAAATTTGAACACTTGCTATTACTTTTATTTTTTTCCCCCAGTTTTGTTTATTTATGAATTTATTTATGCGAGATATATAATATTTTTGTAAGAAATTAAGTTTTCCGTTTTGTAACATTTAGCTTTCAAAATGAAATGAAATTAGATGTTTTTAGGTTTTGTAACATTTAACATTAAGGGCCTGTTTAGATGCATAATAAATTTTTTCATAGAAAATTTATTCCATAGGATTCGAAGATGATTTCTATGGAATTTATCACTGAAAAAATTCCTATGGAATGGTGTTTGGATATACACATGAAATTACTACAAAATATGTGAAATTTACCCCGATCGTAATGTTATTTCTCTTCTTTGATCGCCCCAAATGCCTAGTTCGAAAAACAAAGGAAAAAAAATTTTGGCCCCCATCTTTTTTATAAAATTAGTATAGAATCATATAAAAAGGATGTTCAAATAGTACATATTATAAATTTCTATGTAATATTAAATTATATAAGAATTACCACAATTTATATGGAATTTAGTATTACCCAAACAACCCCTAAGAAATTTTGATTTGGAATGTGAAACCTATAATTTTCATGAACAGTGCGCTTTTATTAAAGAATTGCATCTCTCTATCGTTCTATTAATGTATGAGTAAGATAACATTTTTTTATGAATTAATTTTTTTTATCTTTTCTTTTTTTATTCTATTAATCTGGTTGGAAATGTTAAATTGGGGGTGTGAGGCTTGAGATTTTTAGGACCCCTCTTTATTTATTGGGTTTGTTTTTTGTTGGTTGACCAACACAAGCTCAAGCTTATAAAAAAAAGTAGACTCAAACTTTAGGGATACAACCAACTTCTACTCTCTAAATGCCCATTTGATATGTGGGAATATTTTATTTTATTTCAGTCTTTTGCTCTTAAGGAAACTGATTGAATTGGAAGCATGAAGCTTGAGATTTTCAGGAACAAAATTAATTTTCCCTCTCTGTTTATTGGGTTTGTTTTTAGTTGGCTGACCTATAGAAAAGCTCAAGATCATAGAAAAATAGACTCAAATTTTTGAAATGCGGCCAACTTCTACTCTCTAATATGCTCATTTGATATGTGCTTATATTTATGAAAAAAATAAAATAGCCAATGCCGATCTTCTAGTTAGGATGTGGCACATTAAGTAGACATCTTTGCTAATTGCATTGACTTTCATACTATGTCAGGCATGCTTGATCTAAAACTAAAGGTTTGAACTTAGTGGAAAAGACCCAAGTTTATAAGTTCCAACCAGCATTTGTTCTTTGCTACTTACTAGTATCATGAACATTTTACCTATCTGTGGACTAGTAATGATTCAATATTATTATTGTATTTATTTCATGAATATGCTCAGGAATTTGAAATACATGGATTTTGTGATTTTACCAGCAAAGTTTATTATAACTTCTGTGAGTGCTGAATTGTGTGTAAGTGTTACCATGATGGTTTCCTTAAACTGCTTGGGATCTTTTTCCCTGAAATCTAATTGGCATGGGAGTTTTGGGTTGAGAATGTTTCAGTTCTTACAAAGAAACAATTATTTATTTGATGTTTAATTAAGCTCATGACAATTTACAAGTTCAAATAACATCATGATAGATTATAGGGACAAAAGTATTTGATTGTTCAATAAGATTAATCAGGTTTTATGAAAGAAACAATTGATAAAGACCCAAATGTAGGTGACCATCGTTTAGTCCTTGATCATGATACTTGTTTGCCTTACTCCTAGAGAACTACCGTATAGTTTATAAGTTATGTGCCTTCATTTGAACTTCCACTGAACTAATTTGCTTACAACTTATCATTACTAACTCGAATTTTCTGCCAGATTACATTTGGCCTGAGTAAACCACTATGAGGTTAATTTGATCAATCTCCACCAAACTGATGATAGAAGCATTTGATTTTTCCCCCTTTCTGATATTGACATGGTAAATATATGGATAATTTCTAGTTTCTATGTTCTACTAGGCTGCAGGGTCCAGTGATATGGATGGAGAAAATAGGATGAAGGCTGTTGTTTCATCTCCTAATCAGAGTGGTGTAGGGGGACAACAAAGTGGGAGTCTGAAACAGTATCTAGCATCAACGGCTGGAAATGTTGAAATGGCAGAAGGTAGCCCGAGGCCACCACCATTGGACTTATGCAAAAATGGTGTCACTAAAGTATTGCCTTTTGAGTTCAGAGCACTTGAAGTCTGTCTTGAATCTGCTTGCAGATGCCTTGAATCTGAGGTAGATTTGTTTTTATTATGACCTTTCCCTTCGAGATTATTATTGGATTCTTTTTTTTGTTTTTGATAGTTTGAATGTTGTCGAAAATGTTTTCATCCTTTTCATCTGTCTCACATCAAAAGCAATGTGAGATATGTACTTGCATATATGATAGAACCTTTTTTTTTTTTTGTTCATTTGTAATGATATATTTTACTACTACATCTTTATTGTCAGCATTCAACTCCTAATATTACTAAAATACATTATTGTGCTGATGTATAGAAATATTCACTGTTATCTTGGTATTGTCACATATCAAACAAAAGTTTAAAACATGATGAAGGTAATTGAAGTTTGTGATTTGCAAACTTTTGCTTTTAGCTGTTGTTGATGTTGAATTTGAATATGAGTTGCCATTTGGAAACTAAGAGGCATAATTTTGTACTGGCATAAAGGATACACAAGTTATTGTAAAGTAGAATGCTTCTTAAGTTGTTTGAATGTGAGCTTTTCAACAAAATTTTACCCACGAGTTAGTTATTCTGCTAGTTTTATAATTACTGCTTCATCTTCGCAGTGGAACTGTGTTGCCGGCACTAATTGTAGGTTATCATAGCTGGGATGAAAAAAATGGTAATCAAATGTAATTTTCCTTGTTATAATTCTTATTTTTCTAATGCTAACCAAATCGGCCTCAAGTCAGTGGGACGTTTGTCTGAACATTGAACCTTCTCCCTTATTTTTATGTGGCACAAAGCACTATGATATATTTATATTTGCTTCATGGACATTGTAAATAGATACTATGATTTCTTACCATTTCATATAGTATTAATTTATTTGTATGTGCGATATATCATCCTTTCAACCTTTTGAACCATCTGCTCATTTGCAGCTTAACTATATTAAGCCTCAGTCTGTTTCATATTCTAATATTTCATTTGGAAATTGCACCATGTGATTTGTCACAATTGCATTATAGTTGGTACAATTATATGTTTCAGTTTAGCTTACTACTTTTTCCTTGTTGCAGACCTCAACATTGGAACAAGAGGCGTATCCTGCTTTAGATGAGCTAACTTCTAAAATCAGCACACTGAACCTTGAGCGTGTTAGACAAATAAAGAGTCGTTTGGTTGCAATTTCTGGCCGTGTACAGAAGGTGATCAATCATTTGTTTCGACTGCTGCAACACCATGAAGTGATAAATTTACTATTGCCTTTTCCTTTCAAATTTAATATAAATTAGATAATTTTACCTAGTTGAGTATTGGGTTTACATCAATTGGTTTGTGCAAAGACCCCAATCTTCTTGCATCATATTTGGTCAATGGGAGTTCTTGTTTGCTTTGCTGCATTATTTCTAGTTGAATTGAAATGAACTCGCAATCAGCTGGATTTATGTTTGGAATTTAATGTTATTTAATGCCTCTCAGATGTGCTTTTTATATATGATAGGTGAGAGATGAACTTGAACATTTACTAGATGATGACATGGATATGGCTGAGATGTACTTGACAGACAAGCTTGTTCGCCAACCAGTTGGTGAAATTTCGCCAAGAGTTGAGTTAGACAATGATGTATTCGAAGTGGGTGAGGATAGGTGAGTAATAATTCAACAAATAAAAGACAAATGTTATTTCAGTTCTTATTGGCACTTAAAAGGTTTTCTTGCATAAGGTTTTTTTCCTTATATGAGGGCATATTGGCCTTCACTCATGGACATTGTTTTCAGTAATGAGGTCAACTTATATGAAGTATTTTCCTGTTTATTGCACAGAAGATGGTATGTCTGATGTATGCTTTTTTTTTCCAATGTTATATTAACTGAATATCATGATTGGCATAAAATAAATTATTTGTTTGTGATGGAATCATTCTTTTTTCTGCACAGCAATGTATAAACATGATAGTGATTTCAAGTAATTGCTGTTATGTTCACGTCTCCTTTTACAGGGGTGTGGATGCTTTTCCTTGAACTTTTTTTTATCAAATAGTTAATCCACACTTTTCAATTATCTAATGATGGGCATGGTTCAGGGTAAGTACAGGTATATATCTTGTTGCAACATCTGGTTTTTGTTATGACACTACATTTTACTATTGCAAATCTTGTAGTTATATTAGTGCTGTTTTCCAGTGTAGTTCATGTTATTTAATCTTTAAAGTGCTCTTAAGCCTGTTGATCTTGCCATGTCACAAATTGCTGAGATAAATATAATTAAAAAAGATCATATATGCTTTATGGATCCGCATATCTTTAAATTTTGTTGCTTTTGTTTTTGTGGGCAATTGATATTATGCTGGACAGTTTCTTAGATTGCATTATTTGAATATGTAGGGATGAAGATATCAAAGAGGACACAGAGAGCAGCCATGACAGCTTATGTGGTTTCAAGCCTAATATTGAGGATCTGGAGATGCTTTTAGAGGCTTACTTTGTTCAGATAGATGGAACCCTTAATAAGCTATCTACTGTATGTTTGCAACCTCTTCCTTTTAATTTGTGTATTCTTATTATTCTTTTTCTTCATTTTATCAAAAGAATTTAACAATGGCATGTGATTTCATCATGTTTACTTGTTTTGTAAATGATTTAATAATTCACATCATGTGGAAACAGTGTATATTTAATTTTGAAGAATATACAACAATTGCAACACTAGTATGCTTTGTTCGTTTATTTTTTTCCTATTGCTTTACACAATTGTTTGGGAAACTTGGGATAGGATGCAATTGTTTCAATATCATGTCTGCTGAGTTATGTTTTTGCTTGTAGCAATGCTCATGCTTCTAGATTATTTTTTATTGTTTGTAATTTCGAGGGTTTTAGGAATCCAGCTCTCCATAACATAGCATTGGAACACCAAGCATACGATTCAAGCAATATATTTGAGTAGATAACACTATACGTGCATTGAACAGAACAGCTGATTGGTATTGTTGAGTTCTTACGGGCTAATGGATTGGAGACATTGTCACATGCTGAAATGTTAGTTCTGGTTTGTTTAGATCATATATGACCCAAGAATGATGTTGGAAGATTTAAAACTTCATTAAATTAATTGGCTGGAACATCTCGACTCAAGCAATACTGCTCCTTTGGAGGGCTTCATTCATAACTACCAAATGATACAAAATACTTGCTTTATAGGCAGAACATATTTTGAAATGTGGATAGCATTGTAGAGACTTTTTCTCCATGGAAATCAGAGATGAAGTGCCAAACCTTCTGATGCTTTTGAACAAACTATTCGGTGTTAGTAATTGGTTCAGCGCCTTTTAAATTTCTGTAGTCGGAGTGATGATTCTATTTTCATTATAATGGAATTATGGAAGCCATGGACTTGGAAATCTATACACTTTCATCATGTGAAACAATATTCTTTTCTTTCTGGCTAGAAATTTGATGCAAGATATGAGAGTTAATATTAGTGCCGAGTATTTCAGTTACTTTCTTCAGTTGCACAAATGACTGACAAAATTTACCTTTCTCTTGTGATGTTTATGAAGCTGCGAGAGTACGTAGATGACACTGAGGATTACATCAACATCATGCTTGATGAGAAACAGAACCAGCTTCTTCAGATGGGAGTCATGCTCAGCACAGCCACTCTGGTGGTCACAGCCGGGGTCGTGGTCGTAGGCGTGTTTGGAATGAACATAAAAATTGACCTCTACAATGCACCTTATGCCAAGTTCTGGGAGACAACATTGGGCACCATCGGAAGCTGTGTGATTGTTTATATTTTGGCCATTGGATGGGGCAAGAAGAGTGGTTTACTGCAGTGATTTTCACAGCTTTCATGAATGTCATGCCTGCACTCTCAAGTAATGGTGCGTAGGCAAATGCATTTTTATTAGAACGGGGTGTTTATTCGAAGGTTCAGCCAGCTTCACCGGTGTAAGCAAGAACTAACAAGGAGATCAGTTCTGTGTCTGATCTACCCTCTGAAACTGGGAGTTATTTGACTTAAAATTATGATGTATATCTGATGGGTACTTGTGTTAAAATAATTTATAATATGCTTCTGGTGTTGGGCAATGGTCATATATATATATATATACTTTTTACGGGTAATTTTTTAGAGAGGTCACCGTATTTTGCAATTTTTTCACTTTGGTGACCGAACTTTAATTTGTATCATTTTGGTCACCCCAATTAGATTTGGTTACTCCGGGAGGGTACCGTTGAGTTTTCCGTTAGTTGTACACGTGGCCGCCGGAGTAGTCCACCTCACTGCCGATTCGGAAGGGTTTCATCCCTCCACGCAGGACTCTTGCCACGTGGGCATGCGTTGTTATTTTTTGCCACCTCGGACATTCACGTCAATCTCCCCTTTCCCTTTCCTTTTCTCAGCTGGCTTCCAGCTTTTCCAGGTGAGACCGACGGAGGGGATCCCGATCGTGGTTGTCATCACCGGCGTCGTGTCCCACAACAGGATCAACCGGAGCCTCTGGGTCGAGGGTCGAGGGTCGAAGGTGAACAGGGGTTGCGGTGTGGAGTTGGTGTCGGTTTCCATTGACGGTGAAGGATGGCCGACAACTGGCGTATAAGAACATCGGTGGATGAAGCACTGAGTTACCGTGAGTTTATTCTATATTATGTGTCTGTTCACGATGAGCTACGACTAGGGGGTAATGGGTCGCAATTGGGGTTTAGGGTTCCATGCTACAGTGATGATTTTTTTTTTGTTCTCATTCTTTAGTTTTTAGTACAATTAGTCAATATGTCTCATTTAAATACCGAATGTAGGTTTTTTAAATGGTGTATCTTTCATGTGTTTGTCTTTTTGAGTTTGGTGATATGGGTCCAGTAGTGGTCCCAAATGCTAGAAAACAAATAAACAAAAAAAAGAAGAATATAACAATTGTCCTGTGGACCAGTTGTGATGTTCTCATGGGAGTGAGTCAATGAACAATTTTTTTTTTTATGTTCTGATGGTTACTTGCTTATGTAGACCAAAGCTTTTGCCTAGGAAGAACACCACTTAACTAACTTGTAGAGAATTCAGTATTCCTAAGAGGATAGGAAAGGCTTAAGTTTCTTTTTTCAGGTGAGATTTAGTTTTAATACAATCATAATAACATAGGGCTGCAGGAAAGTCTATATTTGTTGCATACTTCCTAGTCTCCCAATAAAGCCAAGCACCATAATAGTTTATTTAACTGATGTGAATCAAACTATGAGTGAAAATTGTCCCATCCTTTAACTCATTGCAAAATATTAAAAGAAAGGAATTTAGAGAAACAAACCTAGAGTACTAAGCCCTCAACACAAATTGATTCTGGAAGTTCAACAGTTCAAAGTCTGTAAGAAACTAGTTTCTTGAAAACTATGCACATACCTGTAGTATTTGTACTCTATCCTACTCCGTCGTACTCCACGCTGGAAGTAGTATTTCTTGTTCACAGGTCTAATGTGCTTCATGGGGAAAAAAACATTAAACAATATGAACAACTGTTTGGTTAGCCAAAGTGTCTTCATGTGGAAGCATACATATTAAATGTGTAATCACTGGTTAAATGAAAACAAATTAATTTCAAATGCAACCATACTAATCCAGCATCATGTTCAACATACAAAAAAAAACCATTTGTTAGTGAACCAAGATCAACACTGAATAGAAGAAAAAAAATTGGGTTCTAGGACAACAAAAGCTTAGGCAGTAAAATTTTGGTAGGAGTTTGTGATTGTCTTACTTCTTTTTTGATGTCATGCGAGATTATATGCTCTTTAGTGGTAACAAATTTATTGCTCACAAGTCTATACTTTTCAGTAAACATGAAGCAATTCTTGCTAGTGTCAATTTCATTATTAAATTCACCTACTCATTTCACAACCTCAATTGCCTTTTTTCAGTAAACATGACACTTTGTTTATAAGTCTGGATTGAAAACTGGATATGAGGTAACATTTTTTCCTTTTCCAGTACCTACTGCTGAATATTTCACCATTCAATTGTATTGTGGAGTTCAACCAATAGAAAACTGGAATGAGTATAGGGTTGCAGGAGCCATTGATTTCTGTACTGTAGATTGTATGTCCAGACTTGAACTTATAGGCATGGCCAAAGAGCTGAATTTGCCAATAGATGAATGTTCCTTCTAGTTTAAGGGGACAACCAGTGGAGGTTTTGAGATGGTAGAAATTAAAACTGACTCAGATGCACTGGGGATGGCAATGGCTGTGGGAGAGTGTAGGAAAACAGATGTGTACATTAAGTTGAGCAAGGTACTGGACAGTGTTGGTAGAGGTGGTGAATTTGTAGGTCAACCTGGTCTGTCAGTGGAGGACATAGAGGAAGAAAATTTAGATGGGGAGATGGAACCAGATGAAGACTTTGAAGAGGATGAAGAAGTGAGTGGGCTTAATGATTCAGACAACAACATCAACAGTGATGCAGAAGGTGAAGTGGGATTGGTTGCCACTGGCAGTTGTGTAAATGAGATAGCTGTGGATAATGAGAGTAGGAGAGATAACCTCAATTTTGGGGATGGTGCAGAGTCAGATTATGCCAAATCAGATGAATTGCAGTCTTGTTCATCAACAGATGAGGAAGAGTTAGATCCTGGTAGAGCTAAGTATGTTGAGTTCAATAAACAAACTGACATGAAGGACCCGCAATTCAAAATTGGAATGAAATTTGGATCTTTTAAGCAGTTCAAAGAGGCAGTCAAAAACTATGGCATTAAAAACAGGTGTGTTATGAATTTCAAACCAAACAACAAGAAGAGGTGTAAGGCATATTACAAGAAAGGTTGTCCCTTCTATCTGTGGGCCTCACCAATGGTTAAAGACAAAAACACCATCCAAATAAAGGCAGGAAATTTGAAGCATGAGTGCACAAGAGATCATAATGTAAGACATGTCAGTGCTCAGTAGATAGCTGAACATTACCTAGACCAATTTAGGGCAGACCCCTCTTGGAAGCTTGCTGGGATTGTACAAGCTGTGAAAACAAATCAGGAGGTTGACATCAGTAGGTTGAGGGCATGGAGGGCCAAAAATATTGCTGCAAGGTATGTTCTACATAGTCTTGACTTTTAATGGCATGCTGTGAGTAAGCCCTACTTTGAAGTACTAAATTCTGGTTTTTTGCAGGATTCTTGATGGTGATGAGCACACCCAAATGACAAGACTGCATGACTACAGTCTTGAGTTGATTAGAACACACCCAGGGTCAACAATTAAATTCAAATGCAACAAGGGTGTGTTCCAATCAATGTATGTGTGCTTGTCACCACTTAAGTCAGGGTTTCTAACAGGTTGCAGGCCCATAGTGTCTGTGGATGGATGCTTCCTCAAGGGATTATATGGAGGGCAGCTACTGTCAGCAGTTGGAATAGATGCAAATGATTGCATCTACCCAGTAGCTTGGGCTGTGGTGGAGAAGGAGAACTGTGAGAGCTGGTTGTGGTTCCTAGAACTGCTAGCTGAGGATTTGCAGATAAAAACACACATGGATGGGCATTCATGAGTGACAGGCAGAAAGTAAGTTCCCATTCATCTAACCATTTCATTGAATTCCTATTTCTTATATGGTTCATGACTTTATTTAATTTGTTTTGTCTATGTTCTGTACTATTTTCCTTTGCTTTTTTTTTTTTTTGTGCTCATGGTGGTGTGCTGAAAACTTAATCCCATAGGGCCTCCAAAATGCAATAGAACAACTATTTCCTAATAGTGAACATAGGTTTTGTGTGAGGCACATACACACAAATTTTAGAAAGAAATTCAGAGGGAAAGCCCTTAAGGACCAGTTGTGGAAATGTGCAAGATCTAGTTACATTCCTGCCTTTAACTTAGCCATGGATGTCCTTAAGGGTATGTCTGAAGAGGCTCACACATTCTTGAGTAACATTAGTGCAGAACATTGGAGTAGGTCACATTTTAGAACTGAGTTTAAATGTGACATGCTACTAGATAACCTTTGTGAGTGCTTCAACAACCAGGTATTGCTAGCTAGAACAAAAGGCATAATCAGTATGAATGAAATTATTAGAACCCAGTTGATGACTAGAATTCAAAGAAAAAGAGATGCCATGCAGAAATGCCCCACAGAATATTGTCCAAAAATTCTGAATAAGTTGGAAAAATGTAATCAATTGAGTTGGGGGTGTAAGACAACATGGTCTGGGGGTGACAAATATCAGGTAGTAGGCCATGATGGGCAATTCATTGTAGACAACAAACAGAGGACATGCACATGTAGGAGGTGGCAACTTAGTGGGATTCCATGTTGTCATGCCATATCAGCCCTCTACTATAACAAATGCAAACCTGAGGACTTCTTAGATGACTGCTATAAGAAAGCAACCTTCCTTGCAACATATAATCACCTTCTAAGCCCAACACAAGATAGTAATTGCTGGCCCAAAAGTGATCAACCTCAGATCATACCACCAGAGCCTGCAAATAAGAACAGGGGCAAGAAACCATTGCTTAGGAGAAGAGATGCAGATGAGGAACCCACTGGATTCTCAAAGGGAAAAATAAGCAGGAAGGGTATGACTATGAAATGCAACATTTGTGGGACTGTGGGGCACAACAAGAGATATCATGGAGTGCAGGTAAGTCATATGTGTGTTCTTATTCCAATTGGCTATTAATATGCTTATACATAATTAAATCTTGAAACTCAGGGGATCAGCAAAGAAGCACCTGCTCAGATGGAGTCAATGCAAAACACTGCAAGTGTAAGTGACACAGGACAACCCTGTTAAGGGATTTATGTTTGTGTGATTATAGTGAATTGCTTTCATTGAATACTAGTATTTTAGTTTGCTATGAATTAAACACATTTAGTACTTGTTTTTTTTTTGTAGGATGGTGATCAGGAACATGACCCTCTGGCTGAAATTGACCCTGCAGTATTAGAAGCACATTTTGTAGAGGTAGTCAATAATTTATGGCACACATTAAATTTTATTAATCCTAACTGGTTTAAATGTGATTACAATTAGGTTGATATGCTAAGGAGAGACAGTGAGCCTACCTCTTCAACTATGGGTGAGAGGATTGTAGATGAGCAAATAGCACAGGTGAGCAATTAAATAACCTTGCCCAATTTTTTCCTTATGGTCAGTAATTTATGGTTTCATTATGCAGATGATTGGCATACCAGTTGAAGTCATCCCATGACCAATAGCAGGGGATGAGGGCCTTATGCTAGCTGGTGACATCCCATTAACATCAGATTCACAGGTATTGTAGTAAATACATATGATCAGTGATGAGGTTTAGTTTATTTAATGACTCTGAATAATACTATTTACATTAATCCATATGTGTGCAGACATTGGATACAACAAACTTGCCTGTTGGATTGCATTCCACACCTTCAGAAGAAGTGAGGGGTGCTATAGTGAGGTCACAAAAAATCCCAATAAGGAGAGGAGGCAGCCATCACCTATCCAAAAGTCAAGCAAGAAAGCAATTTCCTGCAAGACCACCCCAATTGAGAGTAGAAGATGTCCAAAGAGACAAATCACAAGATACCCAAGGAGATGTGGAAGACAGGAACAAGGCAGGTGGTGCTTTAAGGAAAAGAAAGGCATGGCTCCCACTAGGTATTGAAGATAGTGACACTAGTGGACCATATGGAAGACCATCATAATTCTTGTGGGTGCACAATTCTTTTGTTTGTGGCACTTAGAGGTTCCAGTTTGCTTTGTATTTTTTTCTTCTGCTTGTACTGTTGTAGTTTTTTTTTGGTTCAGTTTTGGTGTATGTGATGTCAGAGAAAACACTACTTCCACTAAAGAAAGTTGTTCAAGATGTACTGAACTCATTTTGTTTAATGAGAAAGTTCAGATATTTTGTTCTTCTCTTCCATCATGTGTCAGGCCTTTGTTAAACTGATTAGCATTTGAGTTTAGTTTGTCAGACCATTGTTAACTTGACATTGCAACTATTTTTATTGCAGTTCAGTTTTCCTGAGTAGGTGTTATGTTTATTTGTCCTCAAAGCACCATTAAAACATGAGGAGCTATATTATGCTGTTCAAATGCACTTCAGGATTCTCTGGTTTTCTTTCAAAAATTAGTAATGGAATTGAATTTAACATTTTTTTTTTGGGTCCTGCTATATTGTAATTTGTCTTAATCAAAGCAACAACAATTTGCAAACAATTATTTGGTGCTTTAATGGCATATGAATTCCAATTTATTACTAATAACATATAGGTTAAATGAAGAGCTTCAATTAACAGTCAATGGAAACCGACACCAACTCCACACCGCGGCCCCTGTTCACCTTCGACCCTCGACCCAGAGGCTCCGGTTGATCCTGTTGTGGGACACGACGCCGGTGATGACAACCACGATCGGGATCCCCTCCGTCGGTCTCACCTGGAAAAGCTGGAAGCCAGCTGAGAAAAGGAAAGGGAAAGGGGAGGCTGACGTGGATGTCCGAGGTGGCAAAAAATAACAACGCATGCCCACGTGGCAAGAGTCCTGCGTGGAGGGATGAAACCCTTCCGAATCGGCAGTGAGGTGGACTACTCCGGCGGCCACGTGTACAACTAACGCCGGAAAACTCAACGGTACCCTCCCGGAGTAACCAAATCTAATTGGGGTGACCAAAATGATACAAATTAAAATTCGGTCACCAAAGTGAAAAAAGTGCAAAGTACGGTGACCTCTCCAAAAAATTACCCTACTTTTTACTCCTTGTTTCATGAAATGAATCTATTTTGAGTGATGTTATATAAGCAAGTTTTTGTCAAATAGAATTTTCCACTTCTTGAACACAATTTTCTGGTGATCATCATTATTTTACCTATAAATGAGTTAGGAAGCCTGCTGTTGATTCCTAGCAACTATTGATTCAGAAAACTAAATTCGACATTGTGAAAATGGTGTGGAGTCATTTCACCCTTGTCTGAGTTGTTGTAAACTTGTAATTCATTCTAAGAAAAACATTGTGAAATTGATTAGATTTTATTTAATTAATTTTAATTAAAATAAACGTCTTAAAATAGAATTCGTATTTTTTTAATTAATAATGAGTGTTTGTTAATGTTAATGATCAATATAAACATTCATCTACTCAATTAAAGAAGAAGAAAGCTGGTTGGCAAGATATTCCGAACACCACTCTAGGTGTTTGTTACAAGGGTTTGGTTTTAAACCCATACAGAAATCTTCTATCCATTTTGTGCGTGTGCGTATATAAATGGAGATATGCATACGAGTTTCAAATGTGTGTGTGTGTGTGTGTGTGTGTGTGTGTGTGTGTATACACGTTTGAAATGAATCCTTGAAACTTGAATTCATTGAGAAGTTACAGATTTAATTACTTGCCACAGTGATAACACAACAAAAAAAAATGAGAAAGGGTTATGAGAAAGCAAACACATTTGAGTAATTTGTTTCTCACACCACGAGATAACCAACTGAAACAATAGTTAAGTGAAAATTCAATTTGTTTTGCTATGATGCACATACCAATAATATCTTCCTCCCCGCCCCCCTCCCCCCACCCCTCTCTCTCTCTCTCTCTCTCTCTCTCTCTCTCTCTCTCTCTATATATATATATATATATATATATATATATACACACACACACACAGAAGATGCTATTCACATTCCCATTTTCCTCGGTTTTTATGCATTAAAGTTTATATCAACTTCTCTTAAATTTAAAACACATCTGAAAAATACAGCCATCCTTTTGATCATGTCATTGTAACCTATTCACTTTTTTTTCAGGAAAAGAGTCTTATGCATTAAATGATGCAAAAATAGACAGCAATCATTCGAAATAGAAGAAACAGCCCCAGATACAAAATAACACTACATCTTGTTTAGAAACCCAGCAGTTTGTCAGAATATGAAAAATCTCCAAACTAGTCATGAGTATTGTCCAATCCTATAATTTCTATCTACATAGAATTCAGGAATTCAACATTCGATTTTACCTGGATAGCGAGAAGGGTCAGTTTCACAAGTGAGTTCAGGCATGAAATCACAAGCTCTTCTCATTCATCAATACTGAAGTCATCATCCGAAGCATTGTCCAGAAATGAACCAAGAGTTTTTCGCAGAATGCTAAAAGATTTATCATCCTGAGGCTCACAAATGTAAATAAATAAACAAAAAAAAGCATTAGATCAGTACTGCATGCAATTGTGTATCTAGGACATATAACCATTCAGAAACAAAAAATCAGGGAATACTTCATGTTATTTTATAATTAAACTATAGGATTAAATTACTAAAATTGATAGAACAGGCACTAGAAAAAGAACCACATTGCCTTGGGGAAATCATGCAAAACTTATACCTGCTTCTTCTTTTTCAAGGATTCTTCTGCACTTGCTATCTTTTGAGCACATTTCTTCTCTAACTGTGACAATGTAGACTTCTCCTTTTTCCCTGTATTAGCAAAGTGGAGAGACAGATATTCATTCTTCTGCGATAATAATTACTCAGATTATAACTTGCAGGAGAAGTATTCATGCTCACTCTGTTGTTCATAACGTGTAAAAAGATTTCCCTTTTCCTCTTCATACTTGGAAAATATTTCTGAAAGACATAAAAGAGTAAGCTGAATAAAGTTACAGAGTTTCTACTTGTTAACATATAAAAGAAATGAGCAGTGTCATACATAAACTTCTCTGATCAAACAAAGGCTACTTATCATTAACTTGGTCTGGTTAACCTAACAAGGGGGTGTATTATCAAATATCAAACGTCTTAAACCAATCAGCTATAATTTATCTAAGATAAAGTTTATCATTAACCTTCAGTTGTTTTTTTTATATTTATTTAAAAATAAAAATAAATACATCAAAATAAAAATAAATACATAAAAAGAGCTGAGAATCAGTAAAAAGAAATACTATCATGAGCAAGCCTTCCACTAAGCCAAGTTAGGAGCTCAGAACTCACTCCTAGAAATATAAATGATGAATATGTTGCATAAACAGATACTATGCTCACCACCACATTCACTCCTCGTGACTACATAGTTGGGGATCAAACAATGCTGTTTCAAGCATCATTGTAATAAACCTCCTCCTAAATCAGACCAGAACCCTGTGTTGAACTCTATACCACTCTAAATGAAAGCAGACACTCAAAAGTCATCAGAGGGAATTCTTCTTTCTTTGAACTGCTGATCTTATCAAAAGGAGGGTTATTCACACACGTACACAGTTTCAACAACTGAATAACATGAATAGCAAGGAGCAGGAGTTATGTGAGACTTAGTAGGAAAAAGCATGCAGTAAGCATGACCAGTATCTCCAAATACCTTTTAAAGTCTGTAGATGGGCAGCCTTCTCCTTGCAGAACTTCTCTTGATCTGCTTGGAACTTAGCTTGCTCATTCTTCAGTATGTTCTCACACTACAATGCACGCAACTCATTAAAACATGAAAACAAAGCATAAACAATTTGGGATTTTTTTTCGCATTATACCCTTGAAAAGCTTATAATTCCACAAATACCTCTATAAAGTTTGCAATTGCTTTTATACCACTGCATAACCAAGGGTCATAACATATACAACCTCTCAGCGTCATACGTTCTGAACATTGAGAATATATAATTCATTTTGCATATACAACCCTGTAGGGGTACTTATGCAAAAACTCGGCTAAAGGTATGCAAGCAACAACAACTTTTAGAAGCACATGAATGCAATTATGAAGCTTTGAAGAAGTGTATTTGAAGAAATAAACACATGAATTTATTTAAGAGGCCAAGAAATTATAAAACCTCTTTAGAGCTCTTCAAGAGGGCCTTAAGAAATATATGCCTGCCAATAAAAGTTATAAATATAGTGAAAATAAAGCAACCATTTCACATTTGAGAAAGAAAAAGAAAAAAAAATAGAAGAATATCCATTTTCCACTGACCTTTCCTTTTCGATTCTTGATTTAGAATCATCTATCATTGATTGAATTTCTAATGCCACACTGAAAACAAACAATTGCCAATAAATTCACAGATTTCAAGCCAAACGTACCAAAATTCACTGCATCAGAAGTCTATGATTGAATTCATCAATTTGTTCTTCGGTTTAATTTGATTAGCATAATTCCAAGAAAAAAAAACGAAAGAGATTTCTAGAATCTAATCGCTATAGTTTAGTGTTGACCTTGCAATCGTCTCTTCGCTCTTTTTCCTGTCATCCTTCTGAGCCTTCTCTCTGATCTGCTGCAGCGCCGAGATGATCCCTTTGATATCACTGAAATTCCACCAAAAATCCAATCCATTAATTGCTTAATCGGGAAAAAAACCTAAGCGAAACCCTTGAAATGGAACACAGATACGAACCTGGATAAATCGAGATCGAAGCCGCCGTCATCGTCCTCACAGCTCCTCTTCTCCGATCTGAGGGTTTGGGGCTCCTTCACCCTTCGCTTGGCGCTTCCCTTCACCGCCGAGGAAGACATCGGAGCTATGGATCTCGGAATGGCAGAGAGATTGGACTCTTCGTGGGAACTCTCTCTGTTCTCACTCAGGATTCGATGGCGGGGGATTCAAACTTGGGAGCATTTTTTGAATGCCCTTTTATACTCCTCATCTATAGCAGGAAAATTTCAATCCACTCCCTGTAATTTATCTAGATATGTTTTTTTATAACCATGCCCTTAGTTCACCGATAATATTAAAACGCTTCTACTGTTTTACTTTAGGAGCTAGTTCCTTTCCTCTTAAAAAACAATCATTTCCTACCTAACTTTAAATGATTATTTTTTAATGCTTATTTTGGATGAAGTATATATATATATATATATATGTTTTTAATAAAAACAAAATGCACCGCCATGTGAGTGAATTATAGTTTTATAGGAATGGACAACAAGCAAAGTGCCTAAATTTGCAAATACTTTTTAAAGAAAACAATTAATGTGAGACAAATTAAACCATTTTTTTAATTATTATATTTACACAACATTTTTTTCCTTTTTTTCAAATATTTCCTATCTAAATGTTAATGAGATATAAGTCAATTGGTTGTTTTAAAAATTTATTAAAATATGAGTTTTAAAATACCATCGTATTATGACAAAGCAATAGATAACTATGAGTTGGAGGAAAAATAAAGGAGACACCAGAGGTAGTGCCACGAAGAGTATGGGCATACATGTTTTAAAGCGATGATGATTTTCTCTATTTTAAGAACTTGAAAGTGAAGTTCAAGAATGCATTTATAAGGTTTAAAGTATATAAAAAAATCATTGATGCCTTTCTGATGGTGTATTTTTAATTTTTATATTTTACAATGATGTCCTTTTATATTATCATTTACTTGGGATCTTATGCAAGTCCAGTTCTGGCATAAATTTATAAATGAAAATGTGGTTTGTAAGCTGAAGCGTCTACCACCACCATGTCTGCGCGCAACTGTTAGGATTATATCTATCACAAAGTCAATTGTCCACCTTTTTAAAAATAAATAATATAATAAATAAAAACAAACTTTGATACCTACATTACATTCTTAATATATTCCCAGTAAGTTCATCTAAATTGGGCATAAGTAACAAAAACAAAGTTTTTTTTTTATTTGTTTTTATAAATGCGGATAAATTTCTGTTCATTAAAAAACAAAAAACAAAAAACAAAAAAGACTAGAATAGACAAATACAAATCAATACGAAACAAGAACCAGGACACAAACAACAAAGACAACAAAAAGAGAGAAAAAATCCGCACGCGGATAAAACAGAAGTAAAACAAGGGCCTACCAGGAACATGTTAGCCGTATTGTTAGTTGTATACATCACTTATATTTATATACATGTATACTTATATGTATACATATCTCTTCTCTCTATATATGTACACCAATCTTTCTCAATACAAGTGAGCAATTCTTTTCTCTCTTCTCCTCTCCCTCTATCAGAACAAATGTTAATGTACTAAAGTTATCTACCAATGATTCTTTTAGCAGATTAAAGGTTCTTGATGGCGGAGATAGCAATTTGCAGAGGGTTCCGCTCATAGAACAGACTCCAACTTCCACTCTCAATCAAGAAATCAATCAACAGACAAAAATAATCCAAAACATAAAAAAGCAAGGAATGCTCACAAGGCTTTGAATTAGCTTGAGCAATATGTAAGATACAATGCAAAATGGTTGAAGGATGGCTAAATTTAAAGGTGAGGTCATCAAGGATATAATGAAACTAGAAACAGATTTATATGTAAGCTAACTACAAGATTTTATTCACAGGTCTATGCTTTCCGCAATCGCCTCCTTCGGGCAGCCTAAAACATAGGTAGGTCATTCTTCAGGCATGTTTGAGTGAATGAATAATGATCGGGCTTAATGTGAAAAACTTACATTGTTTGCATCATCGACATCAACGATAGTTGATTCGGAGTTTTTCCTGATGTTTGTTTCCATTATTCTCTTGCTCCTACGCTTTGCATCCCCTATGACAACAATTTTCTTTTCAGTGTCGGTATCTGTCTTTAATTTGAAAACAATCATTGAGTTGAGACACAAACAAGCATCTTTGCTTCCGATCTAAAACCAAAGTAATGGTTCATTTCAATGAAGCTAAAGTCTTTGAGCCACTTTGAAGTGTTCCATTATTTATTCAGAGATTTTAGTAGGTGCAATTAATAAGAATTCCCTACTTCAGAATACTACTCTATGTAATGCGTTAACACATTAAAAGTAAACATGGACCTTGAAGTTCTACAAAGATAAACGTGAGCAACTGAATTTACCATCTAGATAAATAACATCGCCGAATTGTGAGCATATCATCAAGATTTTAGATTTTAAAGCCAAGCGCTTTATGATGCACCATGAACGATTAAGCGATTAAAATAGCAAATTACCAGAGCAAGAGGTCATTTCTTTACGTTGTCTCCCAATTTTTCTCTCTAAAATGTTTAGAGGTCTTTGGGAGTCCTCTTGAGATGCATCAAGTACATCCAAGCCGCTGCTTGAAGAGATTGACCTGTAAAATAGGGTATCGTATCAGAAAATTTACAACCAGAAAGGGAACAAAATTCACAGTACAAAGGATAACATCATGTACCACATTGTAGAATACTTGGATTGTCGTTCTTCTGCAGGCTCTGAATCACTTGCTGGCAACAAGTGTTCTTCACCTGTCCTGAAAATGAAATTATAAAACAACTTAAATTCAAACTATAATCTATACTTAGACATTTTGAACATCAACTTGAAACTAGCTAGATCATGAATGTTGGTAAACCGAAGGGCCATTCTCAATAAAGCAATAAGCAATAATATGTGAGGGCACACAATAACTGCAACTGCTTTATTTCTCACAGAAAACAAGGTTAATCACACTCAAACTACTTTATTCATGTTGGCCATCTAGACACAACTCTTGCAAATTCCTTCCCCAAATTAAATCCAGTATCAAGTGCCAAGCTTTCAACGCTTTACAGAAGTTAAGGCAACTAAATTTTATCATATGAATCTAACCAACACTGCAAATTTGAAAAACGAGATGGCAATTAATTTAAGGATAACAGCAATGATTCATATATCCTGTGAATACAATTCTAAAAGAAAAGAGATCTGTTAAGGTGATAGTCTGGTAAAGTTTAGTACAGCTCACCGATCGATGTGATGGATGTTGGACACTTCCTGCATCAATATAATTTTTAATTTATTAATCTGTTCAATTTTACAAATTGCTTAAGAGAAATTGGGTGCAAACCTCATCTTGTGGAGGCTCATCATCACTTACAACCTTCCACTTCTCGTTTTCCAAATGCAAAAGTTCCACATTGCCATTGTCATAATTGATCTTTATAAAGCATATAATATTAGTTCTTGTACGAGACATAATGAATTTTAAGTTACGTGCAACCACATTAGCAACACATGATAGCAAAACATTGATGACATCACCCTTATATTTAAAAATTAAAAAAATACAAGAATACACCTGGCTATGATATGCAACATGTTAAGCTTTTAATAACAGGCTAATGGTGGACACTGGATAGATTCTTGCTTATATGCAAAATGTCTGGCCATATCAAAGTCGATCTCAATGAAAAGTGTCTTTTTGTCAAAAACAGTATAGCCAACCATCTGAAGGGCCCACTGATTAGTGCATTTCATATATATTTATTTCATGTCTTACTCCCATGATTCTTTAAGTTATCGGCATAAATTCTCCAAATTCAGTGCTATTTGAGGTATTCTTAGTTTTCCATGCAGATATCAAAGTCCTAAGGCAAAGAGAAATGATTTTGTGCGTTTTTAGGAGCTAAAGGACTTAGGAGAAACCTCATCAAGCTCAACACGTGCGCAGCACGCCCGTGCTTCAACCGTGCAAATCACAGGAGATTTCAGCCGAGAGCAACACGCAATTTGTTCGCTAAGCACGGCCGCAACACGGGCGTGTTGTACCCCGTGCAGATTACAGAAATTGGAGTTTCAAGAGTTTTATTCGGCCATAATCTGCACGGATTGGAGCACGGCTTCAACACGGCCGTGCTCACATCGGGAAACGTTTTAAAATCTCAGAAACTTAGGTTTTTGGGGGACTTTTTGGCTGCGGACTAGAGGGGAAGAAAGAGGAAGCTTTGAGGGGTCGTCCTCACCACCACCAAGGGAATGCTGCGCGAATGATAGGCGGATTAGGAGGAGAATCCATCACATTGCAAAGCCTTGGATAGACACAAGGATGCAAGAAATTAGGGAGTTTTCAACTTCTTGTATTTTAATTTTTTTGGCATTTATTGTGTTGTCTATCCTCATGAGAGGCTAAACTCTCTTAGGGAGCCCCGGGGAAATATTCTGATGTTGTAGCTTGAACTTGTTACTCTACTTGCAGTATCTATGAATATCTTGTTCCTAATATTAAATCTTGGTTGTTGGCTATCTTGAATGTTGTTGAGTGGTTGAATGCCTGAATGTTTGGTTATCTTTCCTTAGCTTGTGAATATTTATTGATAGTTGCAAGAAGTGAGATTTCAACATAGGGTTCAACAGCACTGTGAACATCATTTACCTAGCATAACTAGATTTTAGAACTGAAGATATTTCTGATAAGTGCTGAGAAAGTGCAAGTTAGTGAGCATCAGAAATTCACCCCGGGGCCCCGTCTCCTCCATCGAGCCAATCCTTACTTTTCCCTAGTGCATTCCTTTCCCTTAATTCTCTTTCAGTCCAACCTAGAGTCAATCAAACCATTCTTCAACTGATTAGATACTAAGCAAAGCGAGAGTAGTAAAAGCTACACCAGTCCCAGTGGATACGACTAGCCGACCTTTAGGGTATACTTTACTACTTATACGACCCGTACTAAACGCAAGGGGCGTATGACCCACTCGTTGCCAGAAAAGATAGATACAGATAGATACCTAAAGTAAGTTGTTTAATGGAAAAACAGTACATGGAGGAAATGCATCTTAAATCAAAAAAGTTAAACTATAATTCAAAGGTGAAGTCAGGAGAAAAACACCTAGAAAAAAACCCAGTTCATAGTAACAAGGGGCCGCAGGTGGAAAACAGTTACAAAATCATGCAGTTGATAGGAAATAGGAAAAAGGAAAAACGGTAAGGTGCACATATGAAATCTTGCTACAGACAATATTATTTTTCACATACTTCTTTATTAGAACCAAATCAAAGAAAAATTGTTCAAATAGAGCTGAATAAATTAAAAAAATGGAAATACAGTTCAGTATTATCCATACAGTACCTTGTAGCTTTTATTTTGAGAATCATAAGAACTAACAGTTCCAGAACTGAAGCTGCAAGAAGACAAAAATATCAAAGGTCTGAGAGAGCAAAACTTTTCTCAAAAAAATCAGCGTAAAAACCTCACCATTTATCAAGTGGGGACCAAAGTCTAATCCGGTGTCCAACAAGCGATCCAACTTTATCTTGATGCTCCTTCATATTATTTAACCACTTGTGTTATCATTAGCAATCTCAATACATATTAAGTTACAGTCAATTAGGAAATAAATACCATAGAGATGGGATAAGTGCCAAAATGATTCTTGGATATTTTCTTTGTTTGGTCAACCAATCTACTACAAGCTTCTGGTTGAGGCATCCAGTCTCTAATTTCTGCATCTTTAGATAAATTCTGTGAATCAAAGAGCAATGGTTTTGTACTTGCAGAATCACATGAGGATGATAATTGTCCTTTTCCCTGATCAGGTGCTAAATTTGTATTATTATGAATAGCAAAACTCTCAGGAAGTTGCTCTTCTGTTGTCGATATAGTTGAATATATCTGACTGTGCTTTGCTTTAGACATGATTTTCCGTTTTGCAGCCTTGTGCATTCTCTGCCTACTAGTACCATTTGATTTGGCTAGATAAGTAATATTTTGCATTTCCACTTGATTTGAGCTGCTCTTTGAATGGTCTAAAATAATAGCACAATTACTCGTATCAGGGACAGCAGCCTGTCAGACCAGAAATACACTATGCATAAGTTTTGCCATTTCATGATTCTCATGATGAGAAACGCGAAGGTAAAACAAAAACGCTATAAGAGGCTACCTGAGCATCACTACTCAGCATCCTCCTGACAAAATTTTCATCAATAAAACTTTCATTGCAACAAAATCCCTACATAAGGAAGATAATGAAAACACAATAAGAGAATGGATATGTCACACAAAGGATAAGGGAACAGCTGTAAGAAATCTTGCCTCTGCACTACTGGGACTCCGACAAACTTTATATAATGTTGATGGGAGCAAAATTAGACGGGGAGTTTCCAATGAAAACTTGTGATGACTTCCAAGAGCTTTTATCATGAATAAACAGATACTTGAAAGCATATGCAATTTCTGGACCAAGGAAGACAAAATTGATGCACTTATTCTATGGAACAATGCAAAAGCACACAAACTTATCAGAAGGTTACCATACCGGATTAAATTGAGGATTAACCGCATCTTCAGCTTTCTTAATTGCACGGAGAATTCCAATAATATATGACAATGAACCATTGCCATTTCTCTTACTGCTGTGAATAACATCCAGATTGATCAAAAGCCGCAAGGCTACAATAAGTGGACTGTCATGAAAAGGGTAGAAATTAGTAAAACCAAATATACATACATGAGGGACTGAAACTATTAATATATATTTATAGCTCTGCCTGAACAGACATCAACACCAGAAATAAAATGAAAATGCTGTACCCGCAGAACTCAGCATAAACATCTTCATTGCGACAATTTTCTGGGGGAAAGCCAGGATCATGGGCAAGAATATGAATCAAGAAAACAATAATATATTCTGGGCAGTTAGTCACTGGTCCTCCATCTGTCTCCTGCGGACAGGTATTATGGTGGATCTGTGCGTCTTTATTAAAATCCTTAATAAATTGAGCGAGGTGCTTCATAGACTAGAAAAAGTAACAAGCAAGCCATAAAAGAGCAGTAAATTACAATTCATGCAAATAAGTCAGCATCATAATTTAAAGAAAAGATATAAAACAGAAAAAGCTGACTTCAGTTCTGACATCCTCAAGGCAATCAGAGGATGCCATGGCAAAAGCACAAGCATATCTACGTGGGATTGCATGTTCCATCAGAAGCTTGTGTATTTTGGACAAGAATGCCTTGCGTACAGTATCCGAAGGATCCTGCAACATAAATAAAGACATAAAATAACGAAGATTAATTTGAAACCCTTAGCTCGTAACATGTTTCTCCACATCTCTAGCTTTCCGCATCCCACCTTTAAACTGACACCTTTCCTACTGTCATCAACTAAGAGACCACATCATTAGCTAAAATCATACACCAAGAGATCTGATCTTGAATATGCTGAATCAATTCAACCATAACTATAACAACAATGAGCAATATGCCATATGACCACAAAACCAGGAAGCAACTTTGTAAGTTTTCACAAGCTTAAATAAAGAAAAGATGAAAGTTTAATATCACAGCCACCACAATCATCTCTTATTCATACGAAGGCCAGTTCACAAACACAGGATATTTAGATAGATAATACTGCAACCACCGCAATCATCTCTTAGGCAAGTATGCCCCAAAGACAAATTCAAACATTTAGGCCATTTGATGTTTATGTTAATGTTATAATTGAAATTAGGCAACGATAAAACAAGAATATCACACCTAGTAATAAATATGTTCCATATACAGAGAGCAAATAAACTTAACTATTTTTAAACATGATCAAAATTTTTACAGTAAGATTATGATAGGTTATTTAACTTCCTTCCCTAAGCCGCAAGAAAAAGCAAAATCACATATCCAAAATCATACTTGTTAAATGTCAGTCGTAACTAATCAGTGAAGAAACAATGTTTAATGTATTCCAATATTTGTTAAATAACAGCAATAGCAAATTGGAAAAGCTTATAAAGCTAACACTATTTCATCATATTATCAAGAAAATGTTCTGATTATTCTCATCTACCACCTTTACCATACAAATTTGATAGGAAGATATCAGTACCTTTGTCAACATAATCGTTGAATAAAAGATGCTTGGTGAAACATGTAAATCCCATCTTGCAGCAAGGCGGAGAATAGATTTTGCAGCAGCTAATCTAAGATGAGCTTTGTCAGTCTCACTGATTCATGAAAGCATAAAAAAAAAAAAAAGTAATGAGATTTGCGTCATCATATGAAATCAGGAGGAGAGAAGCATCCTAACTATGGAGCAAACAAGCGAAGTTCATCACAATTTGACTACCAAAAATGTTACAATTTTATCTCTAATTAACAGTTGCATAGCCAACAAAAAAAATCTAGCCTGATGTATACTTGGAAAGTAAAATGAATGGGCATGAGAAGTTACCATAATATTTCCTATTAAAAACTTGGAATTAATCATCCGTAACTCAGTTTACATAGTTTTCTATGATTGTCAGTAAGCTTGAATATGCTCCCAGAATGGCAAGAATAGTCAAATGTTTAAGAATGCATTCTTATGATGACCACTGGTCAGTTTGTATGTGCTCCCAGAATAACAACAATATCTCAAGAGTTTAAATATGTAATCAGAAGGCAGTTTCT
The DNA here is from genome assembly GCA_902712375.1 of Dioscorea dumetorum. Taxonomy (NCBI): domain Eukaryota; kingdom Viridiplantae; phylum Streptophyta; class Magnoliopsida; order Dioscoreales; family Dioscoreaceae; genus Dioscorea; species Dioscorea dumetorum. Next base: position 1,665,225 of record CACTHL010000579.1, on the reverse strand, counting down.
ACATGATTAAAGCATGAAGACCAAAGGCTGCTTACAAGTTTACAACCTTAAAGAAAGGATTTCTGCAAGAAATGAACCATCCTACTACACAAACAGGATCTTTGGATATTCTGAAATGCAATTACGCAGGTGCATGGTACCAAGTGGCAGAAACAACAGTATTGCATGCCCTGTGATGCCCATAATCCACAAATAGAAGGATCCCTTGATGACAATTTCCAAAAATATTTTCCATATAATTTTGTGAGAATTGATAAGTAATAAATACCAAACTTTCAAAAATTAAGTCACAAGCAACATACTCAATACACTGCTCCAAACACATGTAAGAATCAAATATAACATACTTTCTTGTGCTTGCAGAATATTGAGATGGCTTGCAAAGGCAACCAGGTTATCTTAGAGACTAAAGTTCAAACAAATTTTCAATTTCATTGAGATTTAAACAAGTAATACAAGAATTATAGAAGGCTAAGGATGAATAGGTGCAGAGATTTAGAAAAAAAAAATTGTACAGAAAGATCACACCATAAACAAGTCAGCCAAACTATCAATTTTAGAGATATACCTCATGACAATACCATCAATGCCGCCCTTCTTTTGGATTATATTTGATAGAAAATCCAAGAATGTCTTGAGTTGATATCTGGCTTGTGTTACGTGATTTGGCAAAAAACTTTTGACGAGTGCTTTGATTCCATAAACCTTCATGTGTAAACAAAAGTATTAAATGTCTAGTCTAAGAGATTAACTATGCCAAAAAAAATGGGCGCATCGACACTCATTTTTGAACTTTCATTTTCACTCACCCTAATCAAAAAGAATACAGAGAGGACTTGAATGTGCAATGGCATTACACCAAAAAACCATAAAGGCGCTACCAATGCAAAGCGAGCTATAAAACTAAATGGAAAATCAGATGAGCAAACAAGGCGCCAGAATACTAATAAATGGTAAGTAATAAATTAATTGGTTAAACCAAAACCGACAAAGAGGAGTAAAATATCTCACTATACACAACTTGATCATCAATAGCAAATTAGCTAACTTTGAGAAAAATACGTGATGCAGCTCCAAAGGAGGTCAGTTAAATTTAAATCAGAAGTGAAGATTTACCATAGGTACTGAAATTTCATTTTTAGCTTTCATAGAAAAGGTATCATAAATTAGGAAAATCACCATAAGAGAGCCATTTGCCAACCAAGCACCCCAAATTTATCCCACTAACTTGCTGTACAAGATTTAATTATTCAAGAAACATCTTTAATAATTTTTCAAAAAAAAACTCATGTTAATAAACAGCAATCAACGCCAATCATTAATTTAGAAAAGTAATTTTTCAAAACATTAAAATATTTAATTAATTTCTGCCACTTGACACAGTTTGGTCAACTTCTGATAAAAATTCTGTCCAATACAGTTTCAAAAAAGATTCCCTTTTAACCTCACACTTTTGTACACCGACTAAACATACCTACCTAGACTCAAGAAGACCTTGGTTTTAATAAAACTTATTTTCAGGCTGCATTCAAAACACACCAAAAGTAGTTTTGCACATACATGAAATATAGAAAAAATAGATAAATTTTAAATAAAATGGGTCCCTCCATTATTCAAATGTTACCTTAAGTTCAACCAGCTGTCGCAACAATCAAAATGGCTCCTATATATCAATATCAATTAAATTTCATGCCAAATAGGATTTTTTTTCGAAGATGCAACTAAGATTATAAAAAAGTAAATAAGAACAAGTTGTTTGATAGTTAATGAAACATAAATTAAAGTTCTGATGGCATTGTTCTCTTATTCACAAGTTGAAATCAAGTTTTCCCAAATCAAGTCTTAGGAGTGAGCTATGAAGTGTGTGAGTGCGCGCACACACACACACACACAAGCATGTATGCATGTGGATTGGAAGTTCTAGTTATGGCACAAAAACATCTATACCCTTGTAGCAGCCAAGAAAAAGAAGCGATGAAGTCACAAGCATGACAGCAAAGTAAGAATAGTAGGATAGGTGATATTAATGAGTCAGTTTCTCAGTGATCATGGTTTTCTAATGATCTTAACCAAGGTTTTATGCTTTATGTCATAAATTTACTGCAGTTACCAAGAACTCACATGTTAACAGGGCAACTTGAGACTGCCTGTTATGGAAATTATATAGATATCAAATCCAAGTCATCCATGCATCAGATGGTATGGAACATATTTAAACAGTTTAATGAATGCATACAGATGGTAATAATCTCAATATAATCCAAGCCTTTCCCAGAAGGTTACAGCGCACAACTCTTTAAGTTGAAAATGTTCAACATTCTAGATATATATATATATATATATAAATCCTATTTTACTTGACTTCAGCATTGACTTAATAAAGAGGCATGTCAAAGTGAGAGAAATAGGCAGTTTCAACTAAGAGATAAGCCTGATTAAATATGGTTACAGTAGTTAAGATCATGCAAGCAAGAAAAAATTCTCAAATTTCTCAGAATCAGGAATGTTTCAGGAGAAAGAAAGATATATTCCAATAAAAATAGAAGACTTTACAAACAAGAAAAATGCCATAATTCCATCAATAATTTACCTTCACCTTGCAAGATAGACTGCAAAGGGAATCCCTAGCATAAGCTGTTTGCTCAGGAGAACTCGCCTGCAGAAATAACTGATGAACAAAAGCCCATCCAACCACTCACAAGAATACAAAACAAACATAACTTATAAGCCTTTAAAATTTCATAATATAATTTGTGTGAAGAATTGATGATACCTCCATGGAGTAAAATAGCTTTTGAAAAATGAAGTCTCTAATCTGATCTTCATATAACTCATAAGTTGAAGAGGAATACTTTGAAATACAACCCAAAGACTGCAAGAGAGTGGGAACATTGGAACCATCGAGAAGAGAGGACACAAGTTTCTGTGAACATATGATAGGTACCACCACACATGAACAATAGTCTTACTCGCCACTGAAAATCAAGTTTAACTTGATATGGATAAAAATCAACATACCATGCATAAATTAGAAAAAGCCTGGTTATCTGAAGAATCAGTCAGTGAAGCAATCGCAGAAACAGCAAATTTAGATTCAAGACGAGTTCCTTCAAGACATATCCGCTCAAAGAATGGGTAGATATCACTACAAGTCACAACACAAGAATAAGCCGATGACATATTCAAGTCAAGAGACATACACTAATAAAATTTAATTTGTAATAATAGCACATTTAAAATATTGAAATGAATAATTAGTACATTTTATATAACTCTCTGCCACAGAAAAAGAAGGTGAAATTTGGCCTTCATCATTTAAAATTTAAAAAGAGAAACACTATTTATACCAAGAGGAAGCGTCCTAACTACAGTAAATATAATTCAAAAGAATCTCAAGACCAACAAAAAAAGTGAGCAGATCAAAGCATAACAAATAAAACATAGACAATAAACAGCTGAAACTTTACATTGTCTGAAAAAGATCACAATAAGGGGGAAAGAAGCAATTTATTGAGCCCTCTACCCCACCTCAAATTGAAAAGACAATATGCCAAGAAATTCTAAATCCAGATAAGGCATGTAAAATCATAAACTTACTTTAATCTCCATAAAAGTGAGCTTCATTTATACTTAGCCTAGTCTTCAGTAACCATAATTTAATATATCTATACATATATGAGAACTTCAATATCCTTTACCTCAAATTTATAGAAACATGGCGACCCACTTTGGCTAAGATTTGAAGAAGTTTTTCAGTTGGAACTACTGTCTCTTCCAAGACCAAGTTCATCAAGCACTTCTCTGATCCTCGGAAGAGTGAAGGAAATATAGCTGAAATGACCTGACAAAGAAAATGATCTTCCTATAGAGATTAGCCAGCCACATAGGATAACACTATGTAAAACACAATAAAACGCCAAACTCATCCCGATCTTATTCTTATGACTTTCATGTTAATTGAGTTGTTTTTCATTTTAAAAAAGTGCATAATAGCATTAGGAATATGCTTTACATTCTTCAATTAACACTATCATAGTAGTGGATACCAAAAGGTTGAAAAAGAAAATGCAACACATGCTCAGATACCAGACACAAACATATGGGACATTAAACATATACGTATGGTGTCCACACACAATCTCTCAAACCTCAATAAAATGTTCAGCATCAAAAATCATATTATAATTTAGGCCAACTAGGATAGAGTCATGAACAAATGCTTGCATTAGCAGTAATATGTTGCACAGGCACACTACGCAACCACAAGCACAAACACAAACAAACAAACCATCAAACTAAAGGAGGCCAGGGTTGAGAGATTCATGTACATGGCTGAAAATTATACTCTTACAACATTAAAATTAGGCTTAAAAGAAAAAATTACGTAAAGATTGTTCCCATGGTTTCCAAACACCAAACAGCAAAAAAATCTACTTACAAGGAGAAGGTCAAGAGCGGAACACATATATTTGTTTTGACCACTTTTCCAGGGTTGGACATCTTCCAAAATATTAAGAACATGATCTGCACTAAATATTGACTGAGAACATTTTGCGGAGAGCACTCGGAAAAATTCATAATTTGGATGCTTGGCGCCAATCATTCTAAGAAAAGAGTCCTGAAATTTGAGAATATCATAGACAAAGTTTACAAAGCCATTAAATTGAAACAAAACAAGGAAGTATACCAATATGTTTTAACTCAAACATCATAAGGAAATGAAGCAGAAAAACATAATGACACATTTAAAGTAAGATTAGCCAGTCAAATCCTTTCAAGACTTGAATATACATTTTCACACCTAAGCTGGGTTTTCATTTTTAGTTTTGTGACAATTAATTCACAAATTTATCATTGAAGGCATGGGAAAACAACATAACCAATTATGGTGGTGTTTTCCTCTTTGTCTTTTGATGGTACTTTGTATAACATAGAAAATATCAGGACCTCAAAAACAAAAACATAGCCTATATAGAAAATGTAAATTTAAATAAATCTATTGCTTCAAAAAAAATCTACAACAGACATAATTCGAACAAATGAGAGAACAAAGGAGTTATTTATTAAAACATTTGACAAGAATTTGTATCATAAAAAAATATTCATCAATTTAAACACCACAAAGAGAAATTTGGCTCATGTATAATAAATTCAAACATATAAAGTAACAGTGAACTCACTCGCATAGAAAGAACAGTTACGTAAGTTGTACGATTATCAACCAATTGGAACAATGCCTGAAAAATATTGTTATCTTTCATTTGGTGCAATTTTTGGAAGCATTCCTCAGCTATAAAAGAATCAGGGAAGCAATCCGACATCTTTGAAAAGGATGCTAGTATTCTCTTGTGCACTTCATCTGAACTGCCATCCTGCACTTAGGCAAATAATACAAATGAAAATTAAATTATTCATCAATAACCCAAAATACTTTTCTATTAAACACTTAAACTCTAGGCCACCTTGGCAAAAATACTGTGAATTACGCAAATGCAATCAAACAAATAGTAGGCAAAAGAACATAATTAATGTCACTGTGGTTTAAATCAAATTGTAAAAAAACAAGTGTTATTTTTAGTAACAGAAGGCAAGGGAAGAACTTTGAAAGTTCAGACTGATAAAAAAGAAAGTAATCAACACCCAGGTGCCAAAATAATATAACTAAACAGGAAGAAGATGAGCTAAAAATAATCAGAGAAAGTGGTATGCTTATTATAAATGCCTTTGCCAACCAAAGTGCTTCCCTTAGAATACCTTCTCTTTCTCTCGAAGAGATAAATATAGTAACATTTCCTCCTGCAGCCTGGACAAAATAAACTTTAATTAAAAAACCAGGAGTATTTATCCACCTAAACATTACATATGTAGAGTACCTCCGTTTCTGAGACAAGATGGAATTCAAGGCCTTGACATGGTGAACAGAGAAAAAGGAGAAAAAAGCAACCCAATGTTTGGTTCTCTCCATCACAGAAACACAGTCAGGGAAAAGATCCTCTGAAAGCACCACCTCCATGTTCTGTGGCCTGCAGAATCATACGCACTCTCGAAATAAGGCATCAAAACACATGATATCATACAGACGATTGAACAGACCTGAACTCCTTGCAGTCTTTGTCAAAGCATAGAACCAAAATTCTACTTGGAATCTGCTCATAATTATCATGAAGCATCACAACCCCCTTGGAACATTTATCACAATAAGCCCGATACAACTCCAACAGCTTTTGCATTGTGACTTTCCTAACAGAAACCTGCAAACGGATATTAGATACAAGAAAGATAGCATGCCGATATAGTTTCTATATAAGGTATGTGATATAGAGTGAATCCTTAAATGCACTCATTTGACCTTCTTGTCTCGAAGTCGTTCAATGGCTTGCAATACTATCTCAGATGGAAAACAGGACAGGTTAGATATAGCCAAATCACATATGGTGATCACTGCTTGTAATCTCACTTTTTCATCAAAATCTAATAGCCTTCCTACAACAGCAGCTGCCAAACATAGCCGATGGATATTAAAAACAAGTTACGGAAAAAACACAAGAATGTTCTTTTAGAAAAGATTTACTATAAGATGGCAATGAATAGCAAGCCAAAGTTAAATAGTCCCACAGATAATTTCCTGTGCTTCATTTCCGGTGGAGTTGGCTATATAGCAAGCTTTAGCACATTCAATTGCAGCACTCCTAACTTCTGCTGACTTGTCAGAAAATCTTTTCAAGAACTCAAGAAAAACCAAGTGACATTCTTTATTGAGACGGAGCTTAGACAAAGCAAGAAGTTTGCTGACTAAACGAACTGCTTCTAACCGAACATCAACCTGATCAGTCTGCAAATAATATGCCAAATAAATAACCAAGAAAAGTAAGCTACTAAAATTCAAAAAGTTCAAGAATTTAATGATTCATGAGGGATCACATACGATTAGTTCTTGAGTCAAGTTTGGAATGACTAGGAAAAGTGTCTGAGGAGCATATCTATATATCTCCAAAATAATGTCATGATAAAATTGTTTAAGTTCACTCCATGGTCCATCGCTTTTCAAAATACATGACGTTAAGAATGTTCGAATTAAAGGCTCCAATTTTCCAGTGCAATTTTGAATGACAGAAATAGCAAGCCTGGAAGGTGCACCCTGCAAATAACCATAGAGTATAATGGCTAAACAAACGTGACAAGGACAAGATCCTCTCTCACAGCAATCATCTAGAAACAAAAGGGAAAATTAAAATGCATTTATTGCAAATAAAGTTAAGAAACATATCTCCACAGCAATCATGCCGAAATAAAGGTTGTTTTTGATACATCACATCAACATAAATGAGATGAAATCATGGTACTATATATAATAGAAAGATAATTCATAACTTCATTATTGGTAGAGGCTTTTCAAATCACCACAACCTTGTGTACCAGTCCAGTTTTGCATATATAGAATTTTGTTAAAAATGACGATTGCATGCATACATCGAAAATGGCATGATAACCATAATAATAAAGATTCATACCTTGCCATCCTTCAAAAGGTTGAGGAGGATGACATCTAACAGTGATTGAGGAGAATTTTCTTCTAACAAATCCGACATAATGGACACCATAGATTGAAAGAGACTTGGTTGATGATCTTCTCTGGAATATATAATAATTCAATCACAAATGCTTCTCATAGGAAAAATGTGCAACAAAAAAGTTCATAATCTAGGTGCCAACTAGCAACAACTCAGACAAAACTGTAATACATCTTCAAAACCGAAACCCTACCATATTGACACATGATAAAAAAGAAATTCAATTAAAAACTACACAAGTTCCAAGCCTAACCTCACAGCAGAGAAGAACACTTTGAACATCTCCAGAACTAAATCAATGCAACCAATATCCAGCATTAACACACAACATTTTACATCAGCAACAATCTTCAGCACCCTTGCCCTTCTAGTGAAATATGGACTTGCAGTATCAGCCAAGTCCGAAAAGATATTGATGAAAAGTCTAAAAATGGCCTGATTAATTAGATGAAACAAAAGTCTCATAAGACACAACAGCCTTCTTGTTAAAGGACAAGATTTAATGCCCGTACATAAGCACTTTTGCTTTTAAAGAAACTATATTTAACAAGCATTATACTCCTCAGCACCATGGGGACAAAAAAAAAGAACCAAAAAACTGACTACCTCAAATAATTTATCACTGAAGGGTGGCTCAGGTGCCAGAAGGCGGGCAATTTCACTGACACAGGCAGCAATCAATAATTTAACATCTTTATCTTTGTGCTGGAGCAAATTATTCTTAACCAGAGAATCTCTCAGCTGTTTTATAACTTCTTTGGGAGACAAAGCTTGCCCAAATCCTGTAAGAGCATTCTCAGCTTGCTGCAAAAGAACAAAATAGAAAGATAATGAGTTTTTTTGCAAAAATAATTCTCTTGGCCCCATAGTCTCAGCCAGTCAAAAACCAAGAATAATCAGCAAATTTAACAATAACTCAAGCTGAAACAATAGGGAAACTGGCAGTAAGCTTTTCTGAATAAATGCAATAATAACTTATGAGTTAATCCATAGAATGGCAATGAGATAAATAAAAGTAAAAGAAGCTTTTAGGGTGACTCTATGAACAAAATTTATATTAAAAAAAAATCATAAAAATGAACACCTGAAAAGAATATGATAATATTAAAAAATGTATTTCAAAATGTAGCGTTGATTTGAGACTTCTTAACGGATAGGAACAAGTACTCAAAAAATTAAGTAATCAATGAGTGAGAAATAAGCAATCAACACAGAAAATTGCCAGAATTTCAAAAGACCAAAGCAAAGCAATCAAAAGATAATTGAAACACAAACTTAACCAGAAGAAAATAATAAAGATACAGCAACATCAGCAATCCCAAAATCAAGAATGCAATAAAAACCAGCAACATTTCAAAGAGGAAAAAATACACAATGGACAGAGAGCATTAATCAGAGATGAATCGAAAGCAATAACACTAAACTTAGTGATGAAAAAAATCCGTAACTACGAAACCATGAGGGTTTCAGGAGAACTAGGGTTTGTTAGATCTCCGATTCACCTTGAGGAGTTTCACCAGACAGTCCTTGTTGAGAAGACGCTGGGAGAGGCGCTTCGCAACCTCCAGGATGGTTTGTTCCTGTGGGGTGGCCATGGAGACGAGCTCCCTCTAGGTCACAAGAGAAGAATTCCAACGCATGGAGATGGGGTTTCGATCTAGGGTTTTGAGGTTTTGGAGATTTCTCAGGAACGGAATGCTCCAGCGAGGGTTTTAAAACGGGATTTGGGAATTTCTGGTGTACCTCTAGAACCATTTAAGGTGTGGAACTTTGCGATATCAGGGTGGTTTTGATTTATTTCCAGTTCTTTTGCCCAATTAAAGAGCGCCACGTAGGTGAAATTTTTAATTTGTAAGTTGTTGTGGCGGAGCAGTGGAAAGAAACACTTTTTCGAATGAGGATTTCCCGCGCATGGGTGATGAAAAACACGTGTGCTCTTGTTGGCACGTGCGAGTGTTAATGGTCAAATTCTATTATTAGATTGTTACGATTTTTTCTCACACGTGTGCGAAAAGAGCAATTAAAAAAATAATTAAGGAAAATAAACCATCCATGAAATTGGGAAACATAAAGTCGTCATGAGAAATTTAAAATTTTTAAAGACAAAATAATAATTCTACTTTCTCAATTTTAAATTTTCAAATATCTTCAAATTTTTACACTGATTGTTAATTTATTGAAAAAATGACTTTAAAAAAATCATAATGAGCATTATAGAAAGACTCAACTTTTGTTTCTTATTTTATTCTTAAATGCAAATAGTATTAACAAAAATCCGTTGTAATGTATACCTTCTTATTTTTGTTGATTTTTTTAAAAGCCATAAAAAAATATTTTATACAGTCAATATTAATAAAAATATAAATAATATATCCTCATAAATTTATCTTTACATTCTATGCCCCTTGGAACGGGAGATTCTTTTATAGATATGCACCATATACAATTAATTATGGGTTATTTAACTATACTATTGAAATGTTTTTATACTAAATTGCTACTTTGGATTCAAATATGTTGAAATTCTTATTCTCAAATATTTCTCATGGTCATATATATATATATATATATATAATCATTGTAGCAATAATATTACGATAAATATTTAATTGGATTAGAAACAAAATCATCTTCTTAATCCTAGCCTTATTCTAAGTCCTTGCAAACCAACCTCCTTATTTGAAGAGATTTCCTGCCAAAGCATTGCCCCTAGTTGTCCTCCAAGTATAGCTTCAAAAAGTGAGCTTTCTTGCTCCTCTTCTTCAAGTCACTAGATTGGAGATTGCTTTACATTCTAAAACCCGGAAACTTTCAAAGTTCAAGAAAATATCTTATAGCTGTGACGGCAAAATTCTGTTTCTAGCATCCCTTTTATCTAGGTATAGTAAGAATATATCTTGTTCGTTAATATTTAGATGAGGCTATGAAATCATGCATAATAGTTGCTTGTTCATGGTCTCTATTCTTGTAAAACTAAATGTCATATGTTGAAGAATATTAGAGTAGGGTTTTAGAGTTTTAGGGCAGAAATTGATTTTTTTTGTAATTGATTAATTACTAGTCTTGCAAATTTATTGTGTATTTTCTGGTCTACTTTTATGATAGAATAACTTTGTTGTTTTTACTTAGAACAATATACTTTAATGGTGTTCAAATTCTAAGCAATCATTATGTCCATTTACATGCATGTGAATGCTCTTGACAATTGTTTCATTGCAAATGATATTACGATGCTTGTTATACCTTTGATTGAGAAATTCATTACAAATTGTGCTTTATGTCCATCTACATGTGAATACTCTTGACAATTGTTGTTTAAGCCTTTTCACTTTAAATTCTTATCAAATTGTAATTCTAGACTTTGGTTTGAAAAACAGAAAAGAATGATAAGTGGCTAAATGTACTACATCAAGCTCAAAGAGGAAGGAATCTCATAAGCATGATGTGCAAAGGAGTCAAAGTGATGAGTTGTGCAAAATACAAAGTCATGTTTTATCTCAAGTGTTCCCGTGAGTGTGCGTGGACCTCTTATCTTGCATTCCTAGTCATTTCACCGAGTTCAACTCCAAGTGTTAATCACTCCACACACTATGATTACCAGCTTTAGAAATGTTAAGAACATCCTCAATGGACAATCAAGGTCCTTCTGATTCCTTTCCTGAAGCTAAACCCGTATTTTAAATACAATTAGACAATCTAGGGGATAAATAGATTTTTTTTTTTGACTAACGTAGACTGCATATTAAAGGTGCAAGATGGGCCGGCCCGGCCCGGCCCGGCCCGGCCCGGATTGCAACCGTGCCGGGCCGGCACGGCCCACCTTTCATGGGGGGTCGGCCCAGCCCAAAGCACGGCCCAGGCCATCTGGGCTGGGCCGGGCCGGGCCGGCCCATATTTTTTAAAAATATTATAAAATTTATTAAAAATACTTTAAAAATATTAAAAATTAAGAAAATATTTTTTTAAAAAAAATCTAAATATAGTAAATTTACATGAATACAATTATACAAGAAAAAATAATTTTTTCAAATTTAACATAATATTATAAGATTACATAGAAAAAATAAAGATAAACTAAAAATAAATTACAAATAGATATAGAAAATTTTTTGACATTTATTTAAAAAACTATAACAACAATTTAGAAAATTACAAGCTTGGAACTTTATTTGATTAATCTATTTCTTCATCAACACGGGTTGAAGTTGAACGCTCGGATGGTGTAAGGCCCTCTCCAGTATCACTACTTTCTTCATGCATTTGGTATTCTTGTAAAAATGTAATTATATTTTAAAGTCTAAAATACCCTTAAAAACTAGCCGTTTTATAGTTGTTAAAGGGGCTAAAAATGTCATTTTCTAATGTTTAAATTAATTTGGTTAAAAAATAAAAAGAAAATCCCGCCGGGCCGTGCCGGGCCGGCCCGCAACGGCTAGTTGCGGGCCGTGCCAGCTGGCCCGCGTGCTCGGGCCAGCCCAGCCCATGGCGGGCCCATGGCGGGCCGCGGGCCGCCATGGCTTGGCCTGGCACGGCCCAATGATATGGGCCGTGCCAGCCTGGCCCGGCACTGTAGCTGTCCGGGCTCGGGCTGGCACGGCCCAAATCGTGCTGGGCCGTGCCGAGCTCGGGCCGGCACGGCCCAGCTTGCACCTCTACTGCATATTGCCTTTTGGAGGGGTGTACATACTGATTAGACACTGGAACACCTAACTACTCAGTTAATAACAAATCCACATGAAGGCATTCATACCTAAATAGGCAGCGGATTACTATGCCTTTTTTTTCGTATCTCCTAGATTGGTCTACAAATTGATACATTACTGCAGTTATAGCTCACATAAGAATCAAAAGTTCTTGAATATCCATTGAAAATAGAACTTAACAGTCTAAGACTGGCATCAAAGTAGTGGGTTAGCACTAAAGAGGACTATAGTGGTATAACATCAAAGTGCTCGAAAAAGAGGCTATGTGGATAAGTACATGATAAGCCACTATGGATAAAACAGGGCTTCTATTAAAGCATAAAAACATACAACTCATGTCTATCATTCTCCCATGCTAGAAGATTCCCACACAACAAACATAGCTATCATAGGTAACAAGTGCATGCAAAAAATCAACTCAGTTCAAAACCAACAAACCATCCCCACACCTAATGTTGTACATTGTCCTCAATATACATAATTCGCAGAATATAGTGAAAATATGCAATAAAAATAATGGGGAGGTAAAGGCGGACATTCCTGAATGATCTGCGATGATCTGGATTTCATAAGCGGACATGGGTTGTGCTTTCAAAAGAAGAGTGGGGCAAGCACAGTTTGTTCCCTAGAATCCTGCAAGGATAAAAAGGCTCATCACATCTTAGCAAGAGTTTCCCTTGTTTATGAGGCTTAAAATTTTTTACAAAAGTAGCTCAAAAAATGAAAGGTAAGTGGTCATTCATCATTCCAACACCAACCCCGCAATTTAAGTCAACATAACTATAGATTGAATGGTATACAAAGAACATACATAAAATAGTCTACATGTACAGATCTTATAGAAAATGTAAGATGCTAAAAAAGGAAACAAATCATACAGCTAATTCTCGTAATATTATAGAATTGACTAAGCCATAATTTATGGCTAACCAATCCCTACAAATCTGTCATACAGTTCATGAATTACTAAAGATCTGCCATAATTTCTGAAGATCAATTGCACATCATTCTTCTTTTTTCACACTCCCCCTCAAGCTGGTTTGAATATGTCTTCCATAGCCAGCTTGCCAATTAGCTTCTCAAATTGTTTCTTAGGAAGTCCTTTTGTAAGAACATCTGCCACTTGTTTACCAGTAGGTATATAATTCATACAAATCAGTCCATTCTCTATCTTTTCTTTGATAAAGTGCTTGTCTACCTCAACATGCTTGGTTCTATCATGAAGAACCGGATTATGAGCTATCGAGATTACAGCTTTATTATCGCTGTACACCTTTATGGGAGAAGCACTTATGACTTTCAATTCATCTAAGATCCTTTTAATCCACAACACTTCACAAATTCCATGAGCAACTGATCTCAATTCAGCTTCTGCGCTGCTTCTTGCCACTACATTTTGTTTTTTACTTCGCCACGTAACAAGATTTCCTCCAACAAAACTACAATACCCAGATGTTGATCTTTTGTCAATTGCACTTCCAGCCTAATCTGCATCTGTGTATACTTCAACTTGTAGATGACCATGTCTTTCAAACATTAAGCCTTTCCTTGGTGAACCTTTTAAGTATCTTAGAATTCTGTACACAGCCTCAAAGTGTTCTGGACCTGGTGAGTGCATAAATTGGCTTACCATGCTCACTGCAAAGGCTATGTCTGGACGAGTATGCGATAGATAAATTAGCCTACCAACCAATCTTTGGAATTGTTCCTTTTTCTTTACTTCTTCTGTTTTGGCATGTTGGAGCTTCACATTTGAATCAATAGGTGTCTCTGCTGCCTTGCATCCAAGTAGGCCCGTTTCTTTAAGAAGATCTAGCACATACTTCCTTTATGAGACAAAGATACCCTTTTTAGATCTAGCAAATTCCATTCCAAGGAAATATTTCAAAGCTCCCAAGTCCTTGATCTCAAAGTCGTTTGCAAGAATCTTCTTAAGACTTTTAAGTTCATCAAATTCATCACCAGTTAATATAATATCATCAACATAAACAATCAAAATAGCAACTTTTCCCTCCTTTGAATGTTTATAGAACATTGTATGATCTGCTTGACTTTGTGTGTATCCATGCGCCTTTACAGTTTTCCCAAAGCGTTCAAACCAAACTCTAGAAGATTGTTTAAGTCCATACAAGGATTTTTTCAGCCTGCACACTTTCCCTTCACCAAGATTCTTTTCAAAACCTGGTGGTAAACTCATAAAGACTTCCTCTTCCAACTCCCCATTTAAGAATGCATTTTTTATATCTAATTGGTGTAAAGGCCAGCCAAAATTCACAGCTAATGAAAGTAAGACACGGATTGAATTAATTTTTGCAACCGGGGCAAAGGTCTCTTGATAATCAATGCCATGTGTCTGTGTAAATCCTTTTGCTACTAAACGGGCCTTGTACCTCTCTATACTACCATCAGCTTTGCACTTAACTGTAAACACCCATTTACATCCCACCGTTTTCTTCTCCTTTGGTAGATCAACTATCTTCCATGTCCCATTCTTTTTCAGAGCATTCATCTCTTTCAAAACTGCTAAATTCCAATTCGGCCTATCTAAGGCTTCCTGAATGGTTCTTGGGATAAATAGATTAGAGATGTTTGAGGTGAAAGCTTTATGCGAAGCGGAAAGACGATGATAGGACACAAATTTAGCAATGTGATGTTTAGTACAAGTTCTGACTTCTTTTCTAAGTGCTATAGGTACATCAAGATTAGCAATAGTAGGAGTTGAATTTGTCAACAAGGAAGGATCAGAATTACCTGAAGAGGTGGATGAACCATCACCCGAAGATAGTTGTTGGTCTTGTACTAGAGCTGTGGATAAATCTTTACTTCGATGAGTATGTCTTCTAGCATAAACACGAAGCTCTGAGGTAGGATTAATAACTTCATGTTCTAGTATTTCTTTCTCTATTTGTGAATCATCTACTTTTGGCACTGTTAGATTAGTACTTTCTTTTTGTTGATTATCAATTGCTTGATCACTAGAGGAAGGAAAAAATATGTTAGGCAGTGGAATAGATGTTTCCCAAAAATTATCTTCATTTCCTATCTCCCCCTTAAGACAGTTTTTTCCAAAGTATGGTTGACTTTCAACAAAGATACATCCATACTTACAAAAAACTTTTTTTGTTTGAGGATTATAACATTTATACCCTTTCTTATTTGGAGCATATCCAACAAACACACATTTTTCTGCACTAGGATCAAGTTTAGATCGAAGTTTGCTAGGTATGTGGATAAATACAGTGCACCCAATGATTTTTAAAGGTAAATCAGAAAAAAGTCTATAATTTGGAAAACATTTTTTGAGACACTCTAAAAGTGTTGAATATTTTAACACGCGAGTAGGCATCCTATTTATTAAGTAGCATGATGTTAAAATTGCATCTCCCCATAAGTATTTTGGTACATTCATTGATAAACATAAAAGCACGTGCAACCTCAAGTAAGTGCTTATTTTTTCTTTCTAAAATGCCATTTTGTTGAGGGGTGTCATTACAAGTAGATTGATGTTGAATCCCTTTTTCTTTTAAAAAAATTCCCCAACAAATGATTGAAATGCTCTGTTCCATTATCAGAATGAATTATCTTTATCCTAGTTTGAAATTGATTTTCAACCATATTAAAAAAGTTCTTAAAGATACTTTCCACTTCAGATTTTTCATTCATCAAATATATCCAACATAAACGAGTGTGATCATCTATGAAAGTTAGAAACCATTTTTTTCCTGAATGTGTGGTGATTCTAGAAGGGCCCCATACATCACTATGAATTATATTAAATGGTTTTGAGGCAAAATATGGTTTTGGTTTGTAAGTAGAACGATGACTTTTTGATAACAGACAATTTTCACATTTAAAAGATGAACAGTCCAAATTTTTAAATAAATCTGGAAACAAGTATTTCAAATATGAGAAACTAGGATGTCCTAATCTAAGATGCCAAATCATAATTTTGTCACAAACAAAAAGAGAACTCATACTAGTACTCAAGCCTTGAGTTTGTTTATTCTTGAGAAGATTGTTTTCAAAGTAGTAAATACCATCCACCATTCTAGCACTGCCAATCATCATCCCCGTGCTCAGGTCCTAAAATTCACAATGACAATTGGAAAATATAACGCGACAATTAGAATCTTTAGATAGTTGACTCATTGATAAAAGGTTAGACGCAAGATTAGGGACATGAAGAACATATTTTAGGGTTATTTTTTCAGAAATCTTTACAGATCCTTTCCTTGCAATAGGCGTGAAATTTCCATCTGCAATTCTAACCTTTTTATCATTAGAGCAAGGTGAGTATGAAAGGAAAATATGAGGAAGATTTGTCATGTGGTCTGAAGCACCTGAATCAATAATCCAAGGTGTGGGAATAGAATGGAAGGAAAAAACATTATATTCTCTACCTGTTTGAGCCAGTGAAACACTAGGAATACCAGATAAGGAATTGGTCTTTAGCAGTTTTAAAAGATGATCCATCTGTTCTTTAGTGAAGGGACTAGAATCAACCCCATTTGCACGAGAAATTTTATCTCCAGGTTTGTCACTCTTCCAATTTGTAGGTTTTCCATGTATTCTCCAGCAAGTTTCACGTGTGTGACGAGGTTTGTTGCAGAATTCACACCATACACGTGGCCTATCCTCTGCTCTGCGCTGGTTGTTGGTTGTGTCACGTGTGTAGATTGTTCGGGTTGCATTTGCATCAGTTGCAATCAAGGAAGAATTTTCAACCAATCCCCCAGATTCCTTTTTACCAGGCATGACACTCCTGCAGCTTTCCTCCCTTCGAACTTCAGCAAATACCTCTCCAAGAGTTGGAAGAGATCCACGACCAATTATCCTTCCTCTTACTTCGTCAAATTCTACATTCAACCCAGCAAGAAATTTGTAGATACGATCATCCTCCCCAGTTTTCTTGTGGTGATTGAAATCATCCATAGACTTCCATTCATAGTCATTGAAAACATCTAGATCTTGCCATATCCTTTTAAGGATATTGAAGTACTTGGTGACGTTATCTCCTTCTTGTTTAATCTCCCTAAGTTTGAGCTTCCATACACTTGAGATTGATTACCAAGGTCTGAATACAACTGGTAAACATTTTCCCAAAGCTCCTTGGCAGTTGAGTAACACATATAATTTGAAGCAATGTATTTTTCCATGGAATTAACAAGCCATGCCATAACCATGGAATTTTCGGTATCCCAAGTGGCAAAAGATGGGCTTTTCACATTTGGCATCTTTGTATCGCCAATCAAATACCCAATCTTTCCCCTCCCTCGAATATACATCCGTACTGATTGTGACCAACGCAAAAAATTATCTCCATTGAGGTGTATGGTGGTTATCTGAACCGAATGAGATTCAGAGGTGACAACCCTAAAGGAAGAAGGGTTTGATTCAAATGTACCTTCTGACATTATGACAATCTAGGGTTTCAATTTTCAATGGAATATGGTGTGGAAAAAATCAGGAACTTAGCTCTGATACCATGTAGATTGAATGGTATACAAAGAACATACATAAAATAGTCTACATGTACAGATCTTATAGAAAATGTAAGATGCTAAAAAAGGAAACAAATCATACAGCTAATTCTCGTAATATTA
This sequence comes from Dioscorea dumetorum, assembly GCA_902712375.1. Taxonomy (NCBI): domain Eukaryota; kingdom Viridiplantae; phylum Streptophyta; class Magnoliopsida; order Dioscoreales; family Dioscoreaceae; genus Dioscorea; species Dioscorea dumetorum. The sequence continues at coordinate 1,647,348 of CACTHL010000579.1, read as the reverse complement.
TAGAATTGACTAAGCCATAATTTATGGCTAACCAATCCCTACAAATCTGGCATACAATTCATGAATTGCTAAAGATCTGCCATAATTTCTGAAGATCAACTGCACATTATTCTTCTTTTTTCACAATAACCATGAAAAATGAGAAAGAAAAATAAGGAAAAACCATGGTTTTTAGACCCGGAGCAGATCGGGCTGTCGGACCGGGTTGACCCGGACCCGGCCTATAAGCCGGTCCGGTTCATTACATAAACCTGGATTTTAATAAACCCGGGACTGAACCGGTGACCAGGCCGGTCGGACCGGTGACCCGGTGACCCGGCCGGGTCACCAGTCCAGGTTTGCACTATTTTTTTTAAATTTTTATTCAATTTTATAATATATTTATATTTGGGGGGTCAAAATGCAAAATTGTAAACTAAAACCTAAAGGTATTCATTTTATTTACTGTTTAACATTTCAGATCTTAGATCTGAAATCTGAATCATCCCTCCCATCCCTAAGAATCCTGAATCCCAACTTCTCATTCACTTTTTCGGTCTTTCCCAACTTCTCAACATCAAGGGCTTGTCTTCAAGGTGAGTTCTTTGTTGTTGTTGTTTTTTTTTTATTTTTGGTTTCTTAACTCTTAACTCACTTTGTTTTCACAGATCTGTGCTTTGAGGAATCACCAAAGATATGATCTACTGCATTAAAGTGATCAGAATCTCAATGTTATAATTGTGTTCTCTTGCATCTTTTGAATGGTAGGTATTATATAATTCCCTACTTGTGTTTATTTCATTATATTCATGTCATAGTTGTTCATCCAAAAGATAAAAGCTTAACTTGGCTTCACAACATCATGTTGATTGTCAAATGGAAAATTTTGTGACTCTAAATAATAAATATGACAAATGACATGAATATGCATGCATAAAAATGTAAAATCGTTGATAGGATAGATGTGTTTTACTATTTTAATCTCACTGATAATATAGCTGCATTGGAAGTTAAGTCTTGCATGTCCAAAGTCTGAATGTCATATATGAGCCTTGGTTGATAGAACTAAATTCCTAGTTTAATACTACTAGGCAGTAGAACAATTTGCATGTCTGTTTATTGTATCAAATATTACTTCCAGGCCCTGGTTAATGCCATGCCATTTTTTTCCACTAAGTTCAATTGATTATTCTTTGGGAAATCATTATCTTAGTTTCATTCATATTTCCATATGCAGAACTTTGATATTAAGATCAATAAACCATTTGGGGTTGTATATTTTCCTCATTCATAGGATTGATCTGTTATTTTTGTAGAAATTGGGAAGTTAAAAAGAATGATTATGCATAAAAAAAACTTGCTAGCAAAACTTGCATCCAATTAAGAATGATTATGCTAAAAGTTTGTTTCTCATCAAGAGCAATGGTCATGCTTTACTTGATCTCACAATCTCCATTGTCTTTTGACTATATAGGAATTCCTTATTTTGCCAAACATCAAGCAGAGAATAGGTACAGATTATTATTTTTTATTTTATTTTATATTTTGTCTCACTATAATGGTAACACTTGTTTCTTTTGTATTGTGAGTCATTAATGCATTATAGACTAATGATACAAGAAGAAAGCATTGCCTTGTTATTTCATTTAGTTTGCCATGAAAGAAACCATAATGAGAAAGATTATGATCTTTGTATTTTTGTTATATATATTTTATATACTTTCAAGATAGCAATATGTAATGTGTGTACATACTATAATGTTTTTTTATCTCTTGTATTTTTTTTAGGAAATGGAGTCTAATACACAATCATCATCGGTCTCTAGCTCTGTTCGTTCAAAGAGTGATCCTGCTTGGGACCATTTTACTTTAATCACTAATGATCAAGGAAGAAACCAATTTCAATGTTTTTATTGTGGATCTAAATATCAAGGCGGAGGCATTAACAGGATGAAGTACCATTTAGCTGGAATTCGTGGCAACATTGCAGCTTGTAAAAAGGTTCCACGTGATGTTCGTGAGCAGTTTTTGATGCATCTTAATTCTTTAAAACAAAAGGAGAAAGAATGTGAAGATGCATATAAAGTTGTTGAAGGGGATGATGATGAAGAGGTACAAGATTTAAATCCTCCACCAAAGCAACAAGAGAAAAATTCAGCCTTTGAGAAACTACTAGGGAAAAGAAAGGCAAAAGATCCAGTCAGAGATGATGTGATTCCAAAAACTACTTCAGGGTCTCAACCTAGTATCAAGAGTGTACTATGTGGCAAACAAGCAATTCAAAAAGCACATATGGCAATCCCTCGATGGTTTTTAGACTCATGCATTCCTTTTAATACGTTGCGGTCTCCTTATTTTCAGTCGGCTTTGGATGCTTTTGCTATGATTGGTAGTGGATATAAGGGTCCATCCTACAATGATATGAGAATTCATTTGTTGGCAAATTGCAAGAAAGAATGTCAACTTCTGATTGATGGTTATAGAAGCAATTGGGTTAACTCTGGATGCACAATTATGGGTGATGGTTGGACTGATCAAAGACAAAGGACTTTAATTAATTTTTTGATGTATTGCCCAGCTGGAATAACATTCATCAAGTCCATTGATGCGTCAGATATTGTCAAGGATGCCTCAAACTTGTGTAATTTGTTTGCAAAAGTAGTTGAATGGATTGGGCCTTCTAATGTGGTACATTTAGTTACTGATAATGCAAGTAACTATATGAAAGCTGGAAAAATATTGCAAGAGAGATATGAGCACATCTATTGGTCTCCTTGTGCAGCCCATTGCCTAAATTTGTTGTTGAAAGATATTGGCAAAATGCCTCATGTGGTCGAGCTTGCAAACCGTGCTTCAAAAGTGACTATTTTTGTTTATAACCATATATTCTTGTTGTCTTGGTTGAGAAAAAGAGATGGTTGGAAAGAAATTGTGCGCCCAGGGGTAACTCGCTTTGCCACCATCTTTATTACTTTAAAGAGCATTCATGATCATAAGCATGACTTGCAAGCTATGGTGACAAGTAAGCATTACAGAGATAATAGATTATCTAGAAGTGCCACTGGAAAAGGTGTCAATGATATTATTTTAGATAATAAATTTTGGGATGATTGTTTGCTTATGGTGAAGATTGCAGCACCTATAATCAAGCTTTTATGCATTGTGGATGGCAACGAAACTCCTTCACTTGGTTATGTTTATGAAGGCATGACTAGGATTCGTAAAGGAGTCATGGCTACTTTGGGCAACAAGAAGAAATTTTACACTCCATATATTAATATCATTGATAGTAGATGGGAAAAGCATTTTAGTCGTGATATTTATGCTGCAGCTTATTTTTTGAATCCAGCTTTCAGGCAACGAACCATTTATTGATACTCCAGAAATTATCCATGGTCTCTTGAATGTGATTGAAAAGACAAACATGTGTAGAGAGCCTAGTGATAGTGGCAAAATAATGGATGAGATCGCTATGTATCGTGAACAAAAAGAAAGTTTTGGCCGTCGGTTCGCGATTGACACTTATAAAGCAAAGAGACCCCGTAAGTGTTAATTATTAAACATCTCATCATTTTTCTTACTTGTATGGCTTTAATTAAATGTTTTAAAAATGTTTACATTATGTTATTTGATTTAAAGATGAATGGTGGAAGCTATTTGGTTATGGTGCTCCAATTTTGCAACAATTAGCTATCCGGCTTTTAAGCCAAACCGCTTCCTCTTCTGGATGTGAACTCAATTGGAGTGTCTTTGAGTGTATTCACACAAAGAGAAGAAATAAATTAGAGCATCAAAGACTCAATGACATTGTTTTTGCATCATATAATTTGCGTTTGAAGAATAGGTATTTAACTTTGTATATTAATTAAGAATTATTATTCAATTTAAGTAATTGTTAATATGTAATTTGTTTTACTTATTTTTTGTCTAGGCATCATCATAAGAAGAGGAGTTATGATCCAATTGATTATGAGCACATTGATGAGGTAGATTTTTGGGTGATGGAAGAAGAGGAATCATCTCCTCCAGAACTTGATTATGATGAGATTATAGAAGAAGCAATATATGTGAATGATGCTATTCCTATACTTGATTATGATCATATTCAAGGTTAGTGATAAATTTCTAGTATATAAAATACAAGTTATGAGTTTGTCAAGCAAAAAAAAATTTTCATAACATTAATATTTGTATTTTTATTTCTTTATCTAGATGACATTGTTGATCAAGAAGTGAATTTAGAGTCATTTGTTGAAGTCGGCAATGCAAGCAATGATTCACAAGATTGGCCACTAGGAGGGGCTCCAAATTATGACAATCATGGCATGGATCCAAGTTTATAGATTTGAGCATATTTTGTGTTATGTTTCAACTTTCATGTTTATGTTTTAATTTATAAAGATTGAACAATTTTATGTTTCTCAATTATGGATTATTTAGTTGCTTAATTTATGGAGATTTGAACAAGTTTATGTTTATGGTATTTAATGTATTTGAATTTATGAGGATTGAATATTTTTATGCAAATTTTTTTTTATGGATTTCTTAGTTGTTTATTTCTTAATTGAATATTTTTATGTTTTTCAATTGATTTTGTACTAGTTTATTTTTATGTTATTTGATGTATTTCACATTTTGAATGTGGTGTATTTCAATATTTATTTTTGTAGAATATTTGCTTAAAGTTTTAAAAGTCATATTTTTATTTTTTTTATTTTTTAATCATATATAACTAAAATTTAAATTATTTTTAATAAAAATTATTGACCTCGGTTCAACCCCTTGACCCCTGACCCCCCCCTAACCTTTTCCGGGTCGATGCTCGGTCTGGGTCTGAAAACCTTGGGAAAAACTCATACCTATGTTTAGGGCTTGAAAAGGTAACCAACGAGATCCGGCAAAATAAACGATAAAACTCGAAATAAATTGCTAAATCCAAGTGTCAAAGGGTTTGGAGAGAAGTTTATGGGTGAACATTTGGAGAAAAATGGTGTAAAAATGAGTGAAAAAGGTGGAGAATTGATGGAGAACTAGAGAGAGAAAAGAGCAAGAGAGGGAGCAAAGAGGGGGCAGGGCGCCCCTCTTATGAGGGTGCCATGCGGCGCCCGCATGGCTTGGGCTGGTGCCCATGTGGCCATCCTGCGGGTCGCAAGGCGCCCGCAGGGTTTTCTGGCTACTCCACGCGCCCTCCATGGCGCCCGCATGAGCCTGGAAAATGCCATTTTGGCATGGTCACCCCTGCAACAAGCATTTAAACTCAAATACACTCATCGACTCGTCGATATACACATAAAAACATATCCAAACAACACAAATAGCCTGGACAAGCATAAGAAACACATGGAATTCACATGGATTCAATCCACAACTAAAAATATGAAAATTAAACACAAGCAAGAACACAACTAAATTAAAATATGAAAACAATACAAGAACATAATTAAAAAGGGTGGGTTGCCTCCCAATAGCGCTTGTTTAACGTCTCGAGCCTAATGTACCTTATTTCTCGAATCAGGGTGGATCAAAGGGGCGAGAGTTACTTCCTTTCATTGCAAGTGTGCTTCCACTTGGGACATTTAAAGAAAGGCATGAGTAAACATTAAATTTACCTTGTCCCCCGAAGAATAATCGATCTACCTCACTTGGTGGGGAGAGTGTAAGGTCAACGCCCTTTTTCTTTCTCCCGCGCACTTCACTCCACATTTTTTTTAGGATAGTGTCTTTTGGTTGCCCTTTCTTCTTCGCTTTGGGTGAAGTGGCGTTTTTCCCGAATTGTTTTGGCTTTTGCTTAGGTGAAGGAGTACAAATCTTCTCTTCCTCTTCATTTGTGTCCAACTCCTCCAAGTATTCATCAAGTGGATTTAAAGCCAACACCTCCTGCACACAATCAAAAATTATAAGATCATTCTCACCAGTAAAATAAAGTTTGTCATCATGGTCTAATGTGTGCTTCATAACATCAGAAAGTGTGAAGATCACTTCTTCCTATCCAACTCTCAATGTCATTTTGCCCCCTTTTAAATCAATGAGGGCACCCAAAGTGTTGAGGAATGGGCGCCCTAGAATCAATGGTACATCAACATCATCATCTACATCAAGAATCACAACATCCATTGGAATGATAAGTTTATCCACCTTTACTAAGACATCCTCCACCACTCCTCGGGTCTTTCTTGTTGACGGTGGAATATCCCTCCATGGTCATCATATATATATATATATATATAAGAAAACAGTTGTCAACACCGTCGTCGTCGATCGCCCATTGCCAATGTCAACACCATGCGAGGGTGGAATATCCCTCCATGGTCGCTGGTCTCCTATATATATATATAATAATAATAATAATATATCATAGTTGTTCATAGCCACCCGTCCACCGCCGACGTCGATGGCAACGATCGAGGGTGAAATACACCTCGTTCACCTCGGACGTCGCCTCCAAAAATGTTCTTATCTATTGCAGCGAACTTTGTGTTACCTATGAGCAAGGACATTCCCGGTTCATCTGAATTGTTTGATGATGTTATTTTCCCAGAATTAAGCGGAGAAGAAACTTAAAAAAAAAAACACTTAACTGAAATGAAGCAAGCCTTGGAGACACATGTTTTGAGTGCTTGACCTCTTACCTTATGCTTGGGAATGCTCTACCTAATCATTTTCTAGCCATTCTGTCATTAAGGAAGCTGGTTTAGCTCTTAGTGAACACATGCAGGCCATCAGATCACCCACCATTCTCGCTAATCATGATAACAGTGTTCTTCTTCATGTTAAGATGGTGTTTTCGATGCCTTCTTCTCATAGAGTTTACTACCCAAGCTTTGATGATCTTAACATTTCTTACCCAAATTATGACCCTTATGAAGTTTGCCATGAGTATCGAGAATCTTCTCATCTTAGAGATGAACATGTAAAAACTTTTGATCCCTATGAAAGAAATGCTTCTGAAAGGGGTTCCATTAGTATGAAAGAAACATATCCTTTTAGGTCACTTGGAGTTAGAGATGACTTGAGTAAATCATACTTTGACAGTTCAATATGCCGCCAGAACTATGAATATTCTAATGCACCTCACGCATATGGTGGCCAACATGTACTTGTCCGAGCCTTTGGATTTCCCCAGATGAATCACCAAGCCTTGGCTCAAGTTTCATTTATTTCACAGAGCCCCCTTCAGAGCAATTATGATGGATTGAGAAGACTGAATTTTGATGCACCGAATTTTGATGCTCCAGTGAGTGGGTACAACTCTACACATATTCAATATGCTCGAATTCCCCAGCTTAATCAGCAAGATGTGTGGCAATCCTCATATCAAGAAAATAGATCTCTTCAGAGACCTTACAATGCTATCTCAAACGCAATTCCTCCCACTCATCCCCCATCTGGAACTCGACAAATAGATACCCCTTATCGCAAATCATGACATCCTCGACCCTGTTTTTTTTTCTAACAATGGCGTTATCAAAAGGATAAATAAACAAACAAATAAATAAATAAAACAAGATGATGTTCTTCTACATCTAACAAGCACTTGACCGTGGGATGGACCCATGTGAAAGACAATAAAAAAAAAAAAAAAAATAAAAAAAATCATCACTTGAGTTGGCATCCATGAAGCAAATATATATATATATATAGATGTCACCTTTATTGTGGATCTCTCGTATCATCAAACATCAAGGAATAGTCAAATGTTTCCTATATATAACTTTGAAGTTTATGGTGGGGGCCGTGTATTTGTTGATTCATTTGAAATGATAAAAATCAGCATCACACTTCATTGGCAAGTGAATTAATGGGCCTTTTATTTGCTAAAGATTATATTAAGCAAATGATGTAACACCTACCTACCACAAATGATTGGAACATAACAAATCTATATATATGTAAAGTTTGCCAATTGCATCCTCTGTGTTAAAAGAAACGACAGGGCAAAAAAAAAAAAAATTGGATAATGTTCATAATGATATCAACAAGAATATCAGTGAATTTGAGTCATGGAACTTTATTCAATGAGAATGCCCTATGAAACTTAACTGAACTACGGTAGTAGCAAGCTAAAGCAACAATCTATGAAACGATAAAAATACTCATTTTCAAAATGGCAATGAGATATATATCTCAAGACTGCAACGAGGCATGTGGCGCGGTGACGAGGCACAGACAGCAATATATATATATATATATGGGCTTTTTTACAAACTAGCCCTTTTTTTTTAATTAAATCAAATGGCCCTGGGGTCATTTTAATTGTTAAAATGGCCCTAAGAACATCACATCACCCACATGGGTGATATAATGTGCTGACTGTGCGCTGACTCAGCATTGACTAGGCTGCTGATGTAGCATTTTTAAATAAAAATCATAACTTTTTACATTTAAACCCCTGAGTTGTTTTATAATTAATAAGTTGATTTATTCTTGGGTTTTTTTAACCAAACTTTTTTTAAAAAAATTATAAAATTTATTAAAAATTTAAATACTTTTTTAAAAAATATATAAGTGTGTTTTTTAATTTAAATATTTTTTATAATTAATAAATTATATTTTTTATTTACTTGTTTGACGCAATTTTTTTAAAAAAATATGTAATTTTCTTAATTGAAATTAATTTTAAAGAATATATATATATATGAAAACACAAAGGGCTTATAATTTATTTGTTAATTAAATCATGAAATCAATAATAACTTGTTTGCTTGAATGATATGTATCATTTTATAATTAGACACGACATGTATTAATTACCTAAAACATAGGTTTCAGGTGTAGGGAGAATATGATTCCACCTACAAAAAAAGATGTGCATGCTTATATAATTAGAGACAACATGTATTTTGCCTAAAAAGTAGGTTTTTGGTGGTAGGAAGAATATGATTCCACCTACAAAAAAAAATGTGCATGCTTGTATAATTAGAGATGACATGTATTAATTGCCTAAGAAATAGGTTTCAAGTGTAAGGAGAATATGATTCCACCTACAAAAAAAGATGTGCATGCTTATAAAATTAGAGACGACATGTATTAATTGCCTAAAAAATAGGTTTCAGGTGTAGGGAGAATATGATTCCACCTACAAAAAAAAGATGTGCATGCTTGTATAATTAGAGATGACATATATTAATTGCCTAAGAAATAGGTTTTAGGTGTAGGGAGAATATGATTCCACCTACAAAAAAAGATGTGCATGCTTGTATAATTAGACATGACATGTATTAATTGCCTAAAAAATAGGTTTCAGGTGTAGGGAGAATATGATTTCACCTACAAAAAAAGATGTGCATGCTTGTATAATTAGAGATGGCATATATTAATTGCCTAAGAAATAGGTTTCAGGTGTAGAGAGAATATGAAACCACCTACAAAAAAAGATATGCATGCTTATATAATTAGAGACAACATGTATTTTGCCTAAAAAATAGGTTTTAGGTGTAGTGAGAATATGATTTCACATACAAAAAAAAATGTGCATGCTTGTATAATTAGAGATGACATGTATTAATTGCCTAAGAAATAGGTTTCAGGTGTAGGAAGAATATGATTCAACCTACAAAAAAAGATATGCATGCTTATATAATTAGAGACGACATGTATTAATTGCCTAAAAAATAGGTTTCAGGTATAGGGAGAATATGATTCCACCTACAAAAAAAAAGATGTGCATGCTTGTATAATTAGAGATGACATGTATTAATTGCCTAAAAAATAGGTTTCAGGTGTAGGGAGAATATGATTTCACCTACAAAAAAAGATGTACATGCTTGTATAATTAGAGATGACATATATTAATTGCCTAAGAAATAGGTTTCAGGTGTAGGGAAAATATGATTCCACCTACAAAAAAGATGTGCATGCTTGTATAATTAGACACGACATGTATTAATTGCCTAAGAAGTAGGTTTCAAATATAGGAGAATATGATTCCACCTACAACAAAGGTGTGCATGCTTGTATAATTAGGTGCATGAAGAATCCAATGCCTTCATAAATCTAAGCAAAGCCCTCTCTATATATATCTCTTCCCTTCTACTTTCATCTTCATCAACTTCAAACTCTATATTTCTTTTGATATTCAAAACTTGGTATTCAAGTATTCAAAAAGGTTAGTAGAATTTTATAGTATATATAGTTTATAATAATTATCTCATATTAATTTATTTTTCTTTAAGTTATACATTTTTTTTTAAGGATGAGTATTACTGAAGTAACGATGATTGTTTATTGGGGTGGATATTTACAAGAGTCTAATGAAAAACCTACTTATTCGGGAGGCTATAAAACAGTTGTTGGAGTTCGAAACAACAGTAACTTGAATGAGTTGCAAGAAACAATTGCTGCAGCTATTAACTTCAATTTAGGCGACAATTATATGAACATCAAATGTAGATGGCCTATGGATCGACACACTAGTACTATAATCAACATCGACAATGACAGAGAAACATTATTGATGTTGAGATTGCGTATACCAATATTATATGTGAATGAAGAATGACCACGTGTAATCCCAACCATGACATCTATTGCGCATACATTGTAAGCTCATGGACTTATTATTTAATAAGATTTATATGTTCCCTTTTTTAATACTTTACTTACAACACATATGTTGTGCTTTATTTTTTTTATTATTATTTTTTTGGCAGACCACCTATAAACATTGAAGCCGGAAGCTCTATTGGCTACCAACAGTCAGGGTATAATGAGAATGCCGATGCATATGAACATAATGCTTGCAACATAGATTTTGAAGGCCCAAGAAAAAATAGTGGTGATGATCATAGTGATGATTATAATGACAATGATGCTGATGCTGATGGCTATGATAATAGCGATGATGAAGATGACAGCAGCGATGATGATGCAAGTCTCCCCACTGATGTCCAAGAAGGTGTAATTGCAGAAGATGCCATTCGAACAACAATTTCAAATATGGAACAAGGGGCAAATGTGGCCTCAATTGATTATACACAGTTTGAGGAAGTTCCAGGTATGGCACCAATAGACGATTGGTATAATGCAACAATAATAGATGATGTAGATCCACATATATCTGCAGAAGATGAAGAATCATTAAATTTCAATGATTGGGTCGATTGAATGTTCAATTCAAAAGCTCAATTAATAGACCTATTAAGTCGATAGTCTATAAAAAAAGCAGTTGCATTTACTCGTGTGAAAAGTAATACGTTTAGATTCACTGTGAAATGCGTTAGCATAGATTGTCCTTGGCGTCTTCATGCTTCAGTTTCATCAAGAACATCTCTATGGGTTGAAAAACGATGTCCGAGTCTGCATATCTGTACAAATGAAAGAATCCAATCAGACAATCGCCATTGCACTGGAAAGCTAATATATGAATTAATATTGCCAACATTAAGAGCTGATCTTAGCCTGAGCATTGCACAAGTTCAAGCCATGGTCAAAGACATGTACCATATTGATGTCAGTTATAGAAAAGCTTGGACATTTTTGTAGACGGGACATTTTTGCATGGGAAGTACAAAGGGACTCTGCTAATGGCGACGGGAGAAGATGCTGAAAACCATTTGTTTCCTTATGCATTTGCTATTGTTGAAAGTGAGAATAGGGAAAGTTGGTCATGGTTTTTAAATAATGTATACAAAACATTAGATCATACTCGTCCTATGTGCATCATCTCCGATAGATTTAGAGGCAACGTCAATGTTGTTCGTGATGCTTTCCCTCCGCAATATGGCCATGTTCATCGATATTGTTTGCGGCATCTGACTGATAACTTTTTACAACTTTGCCAAAGTAAATTTGGTGCAGATATTTTTTGGAAGCATCAACGGCTGTATCCTCACGGAGGTTTGAAGGGTTGATCAATATATTAAATGAAAGATATGTTATGTTTACTGATTTCGCATCAACTATTGGGCCAAGGCAAATGTGGACAATGGCACATGATGGTGGCAGACGGTGTGGACGACATAGCACTAATTTATCAGAAAGTTTTAACTCAGTTCTTAAAGGTGCTCGTGGCTTACCGATAAGAGCTCTCGTATCATCCACTTTTCATCGTACTACAATATATTTTTTTAAACACTGTGAGATTAGACTTGCTATGGATCGAACTTTAACGATAAGGCAAGAAGCAAGGCTGAATTATAGTATCGAGAAAAGCAGATATTTAAGCGTGCACGTTTTAATCACAATGAATTTCAGGTAATAGAACATGCTAATGATAAGACAATTGACTATGAAGTTATTATTAATGGAGTTGTATCCACATGTACATGTGGATTTATGGTTGCTCGTCGATTCCCATGTATACATATCTTGAGGGTTTGCAGTGCTGCAAATGCAAACATTAACCCATATGTGTTATGCCCTCATTGGTTTACTGTAACGTCATATAGACAAACTTATGCTCCATATTTTCATCATGTACCAAGTTCACAATTTTGGCAACCTGTACTTGGGCCAAAGATGGTTCCACCTGTTGGCCGACGTACTGCTGGCCAACCAAAGATCAGACGTAGAAGAATGCATATGGATAGAAATCTTGATTTCACTAGACGTAATTTATGCTCTATATGTAAACAACCCGGTCATTATAGAACTACTTGCCCTAGGCAAGGGAGAAATATATGATGTAACTTTATTTATATTTAAATGCAATTATGTTTTTTAACTTCAAATAATTTTAAAAGTTATTATTGATTTCATGATTTATAATTTTTAATATATTCTTTAAAATTATAAGCCCTTTTATTTTCATATATATATATATATATATTCTTTAAAATTAATTTTTAATAAATTAAGAAAATTACATATTTTTTTAATTATAAAAAGATTTAAATTAAAAAACACGCTTATATATTTTTTAAAAAAGTATTTAAATTTTTAATAAATTTATAAATTTTTTTTAAAAAAATTCGGTTAAAAAAACCCAAGAATACATCAACTTATTAATTATAAAACAACTCAGGGGTTTAAATGTTAAAAGTCATGATTTTTATTTAAAAATGCCACATCTGCAGCCTAGTCAACGCTGAGTCAGCGCATAGTCAGCACATTATATCACCCATGTGTATGATGTGATGTTCCTAGGGCCATTTTAACAATTAAAATGGCCCCAGGGCCATTTGATTTAATTAAAAAAAAAGGAGGGCAAGTTTGTAAAAAAGCCTATATATATATATATATAAGTGATGTAATAAATATATATACAGATATTTAAAAAATGAAAATGAATAAAATTTATAATTCGCATTATATATATGAAATAAATAATGAAATTTATAGTTTGCAATATTTCGCCTTTACTTGCATTCGAAGCCCATAATCGGAGATTCCCCAGATTTTTAATCTGGGTAATTAATAATAGAGGCTTGCCTCTATTAGAAATGGAAGAGTCCACAAAAGTAACAAATAAAAATAAAATAAATATTTGTGATTCGATATATCGTCTAGTGTCTCTTCACCGACACGACGCCAGGGCGCGTATTTTCGATCTCACAAATTCTGGTACGCCCGGTGGAACTCTTTAATTCCTCCTCCCATCTTCGAGGCAAAAGTACAAGTAAAGGCAATTGTTTCTTATAGCACATGTATAAAAAATTTAATATTGTTGATATTTTTATCATAGGTAAAATGGCATTCAAAAGTTCAACTGCACCTGGAAGCCCGAGGATGACTATTTTTCTGGGGGAAGGAGCTGAAGTTCAATTACCAAATTGCATTTTGAACACTGGAGCTGCTGGAGCTAAGATAAGATTCGGCACAATCTCCGAATCTGTACAGTTTGTGAAAAGAACTCCATTTGTGGAAGAAAACTTGACTGTCCCACGCCTTCCATCTAGGGGCCGTCTCCCAAATGTCATCGTTCCTGCATCTGCCAAGACTATTCATGATGAGAAACCAAGAACCAATGTCTTTTAGAGACTATCATTTCCTAAAAAGATAGTTTATGCCGATAAAGAAAATGATGAACCCACTTTCACTTTGACTGTCAAAGGGAGAGAAAGTGGAATTTTTCAATATGAAATCGTTAAACCTAGGAAAAGTGTATTTTCAAGGTTGACACCCAAGAAGGTGAAAATTCCAAATCACAAAGTAAATTTTGTGTCATTCCAAAACCAGAAGGGTGATCGAATGGGCTCTTTAAAAAACTCATTTGGACCCCTCAATATGGTTAAAAAGAACGCAACCACTACAGAGTTGCGTTACCAGTCATGCGACAAGAAAGGAGGTAGACCCCCAAAATCGCATAAAACTTCCTTCAGCAAAAATCCTTACAAGATATATGCAGCATCGAAGGAATTGCAATCAAACAAAATGAAGCCAAGGGAATTCTATCAAAAGAAGAGGCAATTAGTTTTGAACGACGAAGGACAGTTTTTAACCTACTTACTTTGCCTGATGGTCAAGTTTCACAACTGTGGGCTTCACAATGGCAAGCTTCAGTTCCTCACTCGAAGTTTGATCGAAAGAAGAGAATTGAAGATGAAAATATGTATGATGGGGATGTCAAAATACACTCTGTCCATATGATTACTGAAGCTCGAGGAGACCTGACAGTTGAACATGAACAACCAGGGTACGTCACAAGATCTCGTAAATGGGAATTGATTCTCAAAGCATGGTTGGAGAGGAAGGTTCAAGCCAAGTTCCACATGACATACCAAAAGATCACAAGGGGGCAGATTCCCCAAATGAAGATGAAAAAATGAACCAGTCTTTGTTATGGACCAGAACAATAATATGGGGAAAATCCAACAAATGGAAAATCATGAAACATAATACAAAAAAATGAATGAAAATATGATGATGTTGATGAATACAGTGTTTCAAATGCAAAAACAGATGGCAGCCTTGATGGCAAATCACCCTGAACCGGTACAGAGGTTGGATAACCCATTCCCTCTACCAAAAGACATTGTTCAAGCAGTGGGACAAGGGGAAACAATTAGTATCCCTATTCAAGAACATTCAATGGCGATGACTCGGGAGGAGATACAACAGATGGTGGTTGCTGAGCTTAAATATGCCAAAAATAGCGAGATAAGAGTTGATAGTGACAAACCTTATCCCAGCTATCATGATCTGGTACCCTATCCCAAATGATACAATGTGCCTAAATTTAAACAATTTAATGGGATTGGTAACCCTGACCAACACTTGGCCTATTTTGTAACGGTGTGTGGAGACACAAGTGCAAAACCATCACTTCTCCTCAGACAATTTTCTGCCAGTCTTACAGGAGTTGCATTTGAATGGTATGCAAGTTTGCAATCTAAGTCAATTCAAAATTGGAAACAACTGAAAGATGCATTTCGACTACGATTTGGAGGTGTTACTGATAAGATCACGATAGCTGATCTCGCAGCCACTCGCCAAAACAAAGATGAAAAAGTGGTTGACTATATTATGAGATGGAGAAACCTAAGCATTAAATGTGAACAACCCCTGGATCAACCTCAAGTAGTGGGATTGTTACTCGGGAACATTGACAACTGGATGTCACCTTTCTTAAGTACATCTGACATCACCACATTTTAAGAATTGATCTCACAAGCCAAGAAATTGGAAAGGACTAATCCAAGGGTGTTGTCTAATTTCCAAATTACCAAAAATGACAAGCCTAAGAAGGCAGAAGGTGTAAAGTACGTTGCTACAATGTTCAATGTTGATAACGGAAAAGGCACTATAGAGTCACATAAACTAGAATAGGCTAAGCCACTCAGCTTAGGTGTTCCTCGAAATGAAACAAGGCCCATTCCCTCTTTGAAAGAAAGAATGAATAAAAAGTATTCTTTTGAAAGAGATAAAGTAATGAAAATTTTCAAAGATGCTATGAAGAGAGGTTTACAATTGCCTGAGTGCAAGAGACTAGAATGGCATAGTAAGAAAAATCATCCCAATTATTGCCCATACCATAGAGTGTTGGGACATACAATCGAAGACTGCTATGTCTTTCAAGATTGGCTTGAGCGCCAATATCAAGAGGGCAAAATTACACTCTCCAAGAATGTTCTCTTGGAACAACCTGCTGAACATATCCTCTATGTGACTACCCTAGACTAAGAGGGATCATCCCAAAGGGAAGTGCCAGTAGTGGGTAATAAAATAGTGCTTCCTTCAGTATCTGATGATAAACCTCCATCTGTTCCAGAGTAATTATGGGAAGTATTCATATCCAAAAAGTCAAAGAAGATATTGAAGAAATTGGCTGAGCTCCCAGGGATCAAGTGGAGAAATGCCCAGAAACCCCCAGAAGGGCTTTTAATAAAGCAAACCGAAAAGAAAAATAAAAAGAAGAAATAGAAGCGTGAACATTCCAAATACAAGAAATCCATCATAGAAGAATATATTGAATCTATAGAAGAATATATTGAATCTCTTGAAGAATATGAACAGAAGGAAAGGATGTTGATCACTCTTAAAGACTATTTCTCTGAGGAAGTTGAAGAGCTACTTAAGGAATTAGTTGAAGAAAATGATGAAATAATGCAGGTGGAAACTCGCAGGGCTATTTTTGGAGGTGAACACTCTCTATATGACCAAGATGATGATGAAGATAGTTTTTCTGAGTTAGAAGAACTGTGTGATCGCCATGGTCAGCCTTATATTAGCAAGAAGCAGAAAAAGAAAATGACATTTAGAGAAAGTGTAAAGAAGGCCAATGCTAAACTCTCAGAGCCATACCATTCAAAAAAGCTAAAGAAACCATGCTATACTCCAAAGCCCCCGAAGTATAAAATCTTGAAGAAAGTAATGCCTGCTAAAGACATCCTTTCTTTCATTCAAAGAGTGGCAGAGGAGTCAGTTAATAGGCTGATGCAATTGCATATTGCTGATAATAAATGGGATGAATCTAGGATATATCCTCCAGAGTTAACAAGTGAAAATTTTGAGGCAGAAATCGTGAAGCCTGCATCCTCGGTGATAAGTGCCAATGACAAGTCTTTTTCTTTAGATATTGAAATTAGAAAGGACGAAATAGGAGAGCTTTTTAATCGAGCCATGGAAGAAGGGCTAGACTTACCCGAGCCCAAAAGGCCGTGCTTGATGCATTTGGACAGTCACCCAAATTATTATCCATATCACCGAGTTGTGGGACATACTATAAAAGATTGTCGGAATTTTCAAAAGTGGCTACAAAAACAAGTTTCCATGGGAAATTTGAAGTTGACTGATGATGATTTTGAAACAAAAGGTGTTTGTTGTGCCATAGCATGTCAGGGAAGTTATGATAATGAATTAAATTTTCCAGATGAAGAAGATGAAGTATCCTGCCATGTACATCAAATGCAGCTTAGAATTGACAAGTTACTCCAATCAAGATAGGCCTCCAATTCTAATGATAAAAATAAAGAGAAGATGATAGAAAAGGAAAATGTCTCACCAAAGAAACCCTTAAAGAAACCAGATTATAATATCTTGGCACACCTGAAAAAAGTACCGGCTCTACTTGGTATGTATGATGCACTGATGATGTCAACAGAAGTTAGGGAATCTTTAATACATGCCCTACAAAACCCTGAGGAGTATCATGCTTATTTTGCTGAAATCAATATGACCGAAGCTCTGTATGCAACAAATACACTTTCGGTATCATTCACTGATGAAGACTTATTACTTGGAACTACATAGCACAATAGACCATTGTATGTGACAAGGTCTTGTGATGGGACAAAGATCAATCGAATTCTAGTTGATCCAGGGTCTTCTTTAAATCTAATGACACTCATTACTCTTCGGGCATTAGCCCCGAAAATATGTCATTTATCCCCGGAAAGGATCATTATTCAAGGCTTTAATCAGCATAGTCAGAAAGCATTAGGATCTATCACTCTCCCGATCAAGTTTGGAAAAATCATATCTGATGTGAAGTTTCATGTAATTGATGCTGATGCTTCATACAAAGCCTTGTTGGGTAGGCCATGGATCCATGAAAACCGGATGGTCCCTTCAACTCTTCATCAGTACATGAAATATATGGTGGATGGAGAAGAATGCAGAATTGACGGCGAAATTCAACCCTTTGGGGTCCATGAAGTACATTATGAGGATGCTAAATATTCTCTTTGTGTCTCTAAACGGGTAAAACACTAAACTTAACAAAAAAAGTCTTCAACAAAACCATCTGACACTAATCCAATATCCAAAAAAGAAGAATTAGCATTACCTCACTATAGCAGTGATACTGAATCTTCAGAGGATGAAAGTGATACAAATCAAACCAAAGGGTTTACCCAAGAAAGCACATTGCATATCACAAGTATTCCAGATGGCCTCTACAAATCTTTAGATGATTTGGAGGTTGATACGGTTGAGCATTTAAAAACATTCTATGTGCCAGCTAGAAAGAAAAAGGAAAGAGGTATTCTCTTTTACAAAGTTAAAGATAACAAAATTTCAAATGATGATCTTATACATATTGAACAAGAAGAGGATAGTGAAATCCAACATATAAATTTCCCAACCAGTACCCTAATAACTCAAGAAGATGGTTGAAGAGTTTGGGGGCAAAATAAACTGGTCAAAGAAATCATATCAAATTTTTCATCAATTGTGGAACCATTCCCATTCTGACAAAAAAGGGGTTTGTTATTTTGAGTCTTCTAGGTATTCATGTTACATGATGGAGTCTAAGGAAGAAGAAGATGTTAAAATGAAAAATGCACCATCTGAATTAGAGGATGGTGGTCAAGCAACAATTGATGAGTTAGTTGAAATTAACTTGGGAAGTGATGAAGACCCAAGGCCAACCTTTTTAAGTGCACAGCTGACGGAAGAACAAAAAGAATCTTTCAAAGCTCTTTTGAAAGAATATATTGACTGTTTTGCCTGAAATTACAATGCGATGCCAGGGTTGGAGGCTAAAGTAGTTGTTCATAGATTGGCTATTGATCCCAATATCACTCCAATTAAGCAGGCTCCAAGAAAAATGAAATTCGATTTGGAAGAGAAAGTGATAGAAGAAACAAAAAAGTTAATAGATGCAAATTTTATCAGGGAAGAAAAATACCCAGACTGTGTTGCTAATATAGCACCTGTGAAGAAAAAGAATGGCCAAATACAGATATGCGTCAATTTCAGAAATTTGAACAAAGCATGCCCCAAAGATGATTTTCCTTTACCAGTTATGGAGATCATGATTGACAATATTTCAGGGTATGAGATGTTCTCCTTTATGGATGGATATTCTAGATATAATCAAATTAAGATGTACCTAGATGATGAGAAACATACTGCCTCCCGAACACCTATGGGCATATATTGCTACAGGGTAATGCAGTTTGGCTTGAAGAATGCGGGGGCAACATATCAAAGAGCTATGACCAGAATATTTGATGATTTGATTCATAAGGTCGTTGAATGTTATGTGGATGATCTGGTTGTGAAAATAAATTCAAAAGACAAACATCTTGAAAGATCTGAGAACCGTTTTCATACGCCTCAGAGAATATAAATTAAAAATGAACCCAATGAAATATGCCTTTGGGGTCTTATCAGGTAAGTTTCTGGGTTTCATTGTGAGACATCGGGGGATAGAGATAGATCCTTCTAAAATAAAGTTAATTTTGGAAATGTCGCCTCCACAAACATTGAAGCAGTTGCGGTCTTTCCAAGGGTGTTTAGCGTATATCAGAAGATTCATTTCCAACGTATCAGGAAGATGCAAGCCTTTTGCTAAGTTGGTTAAGAAAAATACACCCTTTAAATGGGATGCTGAATGTCAGAAAGCTTTTGAAGATATTAAACAGTATCTGCTGAATCCACCAGTATTAGTGGCCCAAATTTCAGGGAAGCCACTAATTCTATATACTGCTGCCTTAGAAGGGTCTCTGGGAGCTATGTTAGCCCAAAACAATGAAGATGGCAAAGAAAATGCATTATACTACCTCAACAGAATATTGATAGGAGCTGAAAGTAAATATACACCCATTGAGAAGCATTGTTTAGCTTTGGTGTTTGCAGTAAAGAAATTGAGACACTACTTGTTAGCTCATAAAATTATTCTCATATCAAAAATTGATCCTCTCAAATATCTTATGACAAGGCCATTACTCACTGGAAGATTGGCAAAATGGGCACTGATTTTAATAGAGTTTGATATAACATATACTCCTCAAAAAGCTATCAAGGGGCAAGCGCTAGCAGATTTCTTGGCGGCACATCCTTTCTCTGATGATTCACCTCTTAATTATGATCTCCCTTATGAGGAGACGCTTATAGTGAGAAGCTAAATGGCAACTGTACAAATCAAAGCTGGGATAGGACTTGTGTTCGTTACACCAGAAGGAGGAATCCTTAGATATGCACTTTCTCTTACAGAGCCATGTACCAATAATGAAGCAGAATATGAAGCTCTCATAGCTGGTTTGGAATTGGCAATCAGAATGGAAATTCAACATATCCATATATTTGGCGATTCACAACTCATCATCAAGCAAGTTGAAGGATAATACAAAGTATACAAATCTGAACTTCTTCAATACTATAAGAAGGTCAAGATGTTGATGATGAAAATTCCACAAGTGTAATTGAGCAGGGTTTCAAGAGTAGAAAATGGAGAAGCTGATTCTTTGGCAAGAATAGTGAAAGAGCTGGCAAATCCAAATCATGATAAAATTCAAATCACTATAACGAATAGAAGACCCATAAGTACAATCCTCAGCAATGTTGAAGAAGAACATATTGAAGGCAGCATGGAAATCTTCACCCTCGAGATGCCAGAGGAAGATTGGAGGCAACTATTCATGGAATATTTGAAATATGATAAATTTCCAGGGGACAAATCAGAAAGCTTTCAAATAAAACGAAGAGTTCTATGATTTACCCTTATCAATGACACGTATCGCAGGTTATATAATCAACTACTCCTGCGATGTGTTTCATATAAAGAGGCAAAAGAAGTCATGCATGATGTACATTCCGGGATATGTGGTGCACATCAATCCGGACCTAAGATGCGACTGAAGATTAAGCACATGGGATATTATTGGCCAACCATGGTTAGAGATTGTATCGAATATGCCAAAAGATGCCATCTATGTCAAATTCATGAGGATTTTATACACTAACATCCAAATCCCTTGCATCCCACAGCCTCTTCATGGCCTTTTGAGATATGGGGAACAGACGTAATTGGTCCCATTGAGCCTCCATCATCTTTAGGGCATCGATTCATATTGGCTGCAACAGACTATTTCTCTAGATGAGTAGAAACTATTCTTTTAAGGGAAGTAAAGACTGAGAATATCATCAAATTCTTTCAAGAAAAATATCCTATACAGATTTGGAAATCCAAGAAGAATTATCTCAGATAATGGCCATGCCTTCAAAAGCTTTAAAATTGGAAGATTTGCGCAACATCATAAAATAGACTAGAGGTATACCTCTATCTATAATGCAAGAGCAAACGGGTTGGCGGAAGCATTTAACAAAACTCTCTCAAAATTGCTAAAGAAAGTTGTGTCCAAAAATAAAAGGGATTGGCATGATAGGCTTTCCGAGATGCTATGGGCTTATCGTACCACCTACAGAACTCCAACACAATGCACACCATACTCTTTAGTGTTTGGAACTGAAGCAGTCCTACCACTTGAAATTCAAATACCTTCATTAAGGATGGCGTTGAAGAATGAAATATCAAATGAAGATAATGTTCGACTTCTCCTAGATGAGTTAGACTCTCTCGATGAAAAAAGAATAGAGGTACAGCAGAATCTTGAAGTCTACAAGGCAAAGATGTCTCAAGCTTATAATAAGTTGGCCAGATTTCGAACATTTACAAAAGGTGAAATGGTTCTTGTACTCAGAAGACCTATTATTACCAACAAGCGGGCAGGGGGCAATTTCAAAGCAAATTGGGAAGTTCCATATGTCATGGAGATTGTCTACGAAGGAGGCGCATACCAACTCATTGATGCTAATGGAGAAAGACCAATGCCACCCATTAATGGTCGTTTTCTAAAAAAGTATTATGCATAATGTAAAATGTTAGTCTATAACGGAATGTCTAGTCCCTTATAAATAAAAAAAAAAGTAGACCGGTCATGTACGATTGTGCGTACTTCCCGAGGCAAAACATTGAATTTTGTGTACTTTCGTCTATAACAAAATGCATAGGATACTATCTTAAAGTTTTATTTTTAGGAAATATTAAATCCCAGCTATTTTTCTTGATTTAACTAAAAAAGAAGAAGAGTAATGTAATCACATTACTACTCTTATCCCTCATAGTTAATAATTGGCTCAGATCCTACAAAAAAAAAAAAGCAAGGTTATGTCGAATAAAAATTTAACCATGTGGGGATTCATTACAACTTTGGTCAATGTCCCAAAAAGGGCTTATTCTGTGAATCGTTGGCAATGTCATAAAAGAATTTGGAGTTCCTACTTCTCTCACTCAATCTCACTTTGGTTAGACGTAATTGTAAATGCAGAGGTTTTTCAATTACAATGTAATTGAAAGTACATGAATTTGAAAATACAGTAATTACAAAATCTGGTGTTTGGTTATATGTAACTGTAATTACTGTACTACAGAATTTGGTGTTTGGTTTGATGTATTTAAGAAATATGGCCACTTAGGGTGAGATTACCCCCAAACACCTTTATAAATACCCATTTTTTTGGTTTTTACTTTTTTTTGGAATGGAGATTATTTTTTGATGTAATTATTATATTAATCAATTTAAATAATAAACTCTTTATTATTGTTATATTATTATCATTTTTAATTGTTAGTTATATTGATATAATTGTTGTTAAATTTTAATTGGTTAAAAAAGTTTTGTTATTAAATCTACTTTTAATGATGACTTTCCTAATAATATTTTATTAATTTGTGTACATGAAAATAACCCTAAAAACAAAACTATTTTCATTAAATAACTCACTTAATATTTTCAAATAATATTAAAATTTTTGTTAAATACATTGTATTATATAAATTTATTAATATTAAATTAGCTTATTTAAAATTTTCACCGATTTGCTACAGTGAAGTAGTTGGTTTTACGCCCAAATCGGGCGTAAAACCAATTACATCCAAATCTTCACTATGTGTAAACTCAATCACCCCCAACATTTGCAAAGATTTGCTACAGTGAAGTAATTACATTTACAGGTAAAAACAAATACACCCAAACAAACACACCATAAATGTTTTTGTGAGAGAAGTATGAAGGGGCATTTGTTTGTATAAAAAAAATAATGTATAAATAAATAAATAAATAATCATAAATATCAAGATAAAATACACAAATCTCAATATCAGCCAGAGCACAGATTTCGAGGCGATCTAAATACACAAATCTCAAAATGAGCTGAGAGCACGGATCTCAAGACGATCTAAAATATTCAAAATTTCAAGATCAGTTGAGAGCACGGATCTCGAAGCGATCTAAATACACAAATCTCAAGATCAGCTGAGAGCACAGATCTCGAGGTAATCTAAAATGTTCAAATATCAAGATCAGCCAAAAGCACCGATCTTGAGGCGATTTAAAATCAGTAATGAATACAAATCATGAAGCAAAATAAAAAAATTGAATTAAAATAAAAAATAATAAAAAAAATATAAAAAATCAACTTAAATAAAAAATATAATAAAATAAATAAATAAAATATAAATAAAATATAATTTAAAATAAAAAATCTATATATATATATTATTAAAAAAAATTCAATCAAACTAGTAAAAATAATAATAATAATAATAATAATAATAATAATAATAATTAAAATTAAGATAAATGAGGAAATAAAAAAAACGTGGGGAAATGGCCTGCGTCCATGATCCACCATTACGGCACCATTATAATAATAATAATAATAATAATAATAATAATAATAATAATAATAATAATAATAATAAAATGATATAATTTCAAAAAAAAATTTATTATAAAAAAAAAGAAGGTGGGGACGTGCCTGGGTGGCCTTCATCACGAGCAGTCTCAAAATTGCTCATTTTGATTCAGATTTCACCCACATTATGTTTTCCGGCCCGCAATGGCTTCTTCATGAACTACAAAAATAAAAGAACCAAATCAAGTATAAAACGGGTATCGATCCATAAAAATATACATGCAACACAAGTAAAAATACATGGAAATACATGTACATTTAAGCACTTATCAGTTATCAAAAAAATTAGTATTCCAAACTTCAAAGTGATCATTCATAGAAACATTAGACTAAAAAAATAAACAAAATTAAAACATGGAGGCATTTGAATGAAATATTTCAATAAATCACAAGAATTCAATGCACAAAACATTCATTCAAGTGCAATAGTCAACATTCAACACAAAAAACAACAATAATCGAAGACAATCAACATTCAATCCAAAGTAACAAAATCAACTGAAAATATAGAAAATAAAAAAATTGAAAGAACACCACTCTAGCCTTACCAAAGAATGAGATTATGAGAACAAGAACTCGCTGGTGTCGAGTCGTCGTCAACCTGCTCACAGCTCACTGGTTGAAGAGTGTCGATGACTTGAAGACCTGAAGATGACCGGATGGCCCGTATCTGATCACCAACTAGCCAAGATCAATAAATTTAGGGACTGATAGAAGATAAACCGAGAAAGGAGATGCTATGAAAAGAGATATGGAGAGACACGCTCGGACGGAGGAAGGAGAAACGCTCAAAGTCTAAGACGGAGAAGAATCAAAAGATAGGGTCAAAGGTTGGGAACTTGGGATTCTTAGATAGGGTTAATTTTTAATTCGATTTTCCCGTTCCCAACTAAGAATAGTTGAGTGAACCGAGTTCTAACATCTTAATACTTCTATTTGTGGTTAGGCATTCAAACTATGTCATTTCAAAATCTCTTCTTGAGATAAAAGACATTAGTAATCTACCAACTAAAGCTAATAGTAAATCTCTCCATTGTTCGAAAACCTAGCAAAGAGTAGAATATATACAACTAGAACAATGACAAAGGCATTCCACCTATCTCACTAACCTAGCCACAAAACTTCAATGAAATCAAAATCAAACATAAATAGAAACATCATGAGAAATATTCAAATTTCATTCATTTTCAAGATGAGTATATATTATGCCAACATTGTAGCAAAATCAAAATTAGAGTTCATTGATTAGCATGCCACCTTGCTTGGTGGATTGCTTTACATGGAACTGAGTGACGGTGATGATTAGTGCCCTTTGTTAGGACTCTGCTCTTGCTGCAATCGAGCCTACAAGAGGACCGATCGACTCCTCAATGGTTGTTGGGAGGATAAGGCAGTGGTGAGGTCTTGGAGTAGGAGTAATCAACTAAGCCATCGAGAGGATCAGGAGGAGAGAAGAGGAAATGGATCGTGGGAAAGGAGGAGGACCAGATGCCAGGTTTCAATTGATCGCCTTTCGGATATGATTGTTAAAAATGAATCAGAATCAAGGTGTTTAAGCCATGGGAAAAGTATTTTTTCCTCATTTTTTATTTTTTAATAATATTATATTCACAAAAATACTCCAAATCATTCAGCATTCGTTGATATACTCAAATCAAGAAAATATAGTGATTAAAAAAAAAAATCAAATTTAAGTAGATGGACCAAAAAAATAGAGTGAGAAAAATAGAGGGACTAATTCCAATATTAAACCAATAATTTATATTCACAAATAGATTTGATTTTTTTCATATAACTTTAATGTTTTTCAAATATATTTATTTATATCATTTTTATATTTATACCCTTGAAATATATTTACCTTAATTTAAAATATTTAAATTACACAATTTTTGTAAACAATTTTGATTTAAATGCAGCATGCCATGTAAAAGGGATAATGATGGGGATTTCACAAGAATGCATGTATTGACACACTTGTAATATGTCATATTTTCTCGCAAAACATTTGAAGTAATTAAAATAAAGTTTTAGAATATTGAGGGGGTATAATGTAAGAAAGCCTCCTCTGTATATAAATATATATAGCACTCCCATCATCCCATCTTTCCGACAGCCTCCCCTTTCTGCGTGATCAGCCATTCATTTCTCTCCTTCGATCGGGAAATCCATCATCTAAGGTTAGGGTTTACGGCAATGTCGACCTTCAGCGGCGATGAGACTGCCCCCTTCTTCGGCTTCCTCGGCGCCGCCGCTGCCCTCGTTTTCTCATGTAGAATTCTCCACGCCCTGTTATTTAGGGATTTGATGACAATTCTAAGCGTAATCTTGGTTTGGATTGTTGTTTGCAGGCATGGGAGCTGCGTATGGGACGGCGAAGAGTGGGGTGGGAGTGGCGTCGATGGGGGTGATGAGACCGGAACTTGTGATGAAGTCGATCGTGCCTGTTGTTATGGCCGGAGTGCTGGGTATCTATGGGTTAATTATTGCCGTCATCATCAGCACTGGGATCAACCCCAAGGCCAAGTCCTACTACCTTTTTGATGGTTATGCGCATCTCTCGTCAGGGCTTGCTTGTGGCCTTGCTGGGCTTTCTGCTGGCATGGCTATCGGGATCGTTGGTGATGCTGGTGTCCGGTAAATCACTGTTTATTTGTTTAATGCTAACGTTGGATTGATATAGTGCAATTTGATTCGTGATGCTTTTATTTCCTTTTTTTCTTGCTTTTATTAGATTATTTCTTCGGGGTTATTGGTTTGAGAATTTATGGATTGGATTAATCAAATACAGAATCTATAGCGTTTGTGAATTCTCTGATTTGCTTTTGATTGCCTAGGGTGGTTCTTATGTTGATCGTTGACACATTTATTGATGTAGCAGTTACTATTCCGCCATGCATTGAGATTTATTTTCCGATCACATAGTTGATGCTGTTTTACTGAAATCTTTGCCATAGACATCAATAGATAATTTTAAAAGGATAGGAATGCCTTTGGTTGCTGTTTATACTTAATACTGTGGCATGGTTTATATTTTACTATGATTCATGCTCAATGTTTTGCGCCTTTTAAAAAGAGACCTCTCTAATATTGCCTGCATGTGAAGGTTTGGTCCCTGATTTTGGTACCTATCAAGCATTTACTATATGGAAGACACTGTTCCAATTGTTATGACAGAAGAATACTTTGTATTAGTTGTCCCATTTGCAAAAGGGATCATAAAGAACCAAATGTAAATAACTAGAACAAGAGTTTGAGAATCTTTTTTTTTTTATTTGGTATGAGTATAGTTATGCCGATGGCAAACAATTCAAAATTGAGTTAGTGTCTCGAATATTCAAATTATGTATTTATTGATTAGAGGAATAAATAGAGTTCATATTGAATTAAAGGGGGTAGGATGCCTTGTTTTGTACTATTGTCTCTGCGATAGAGTGTTGAGGTTTGAGCCTTTTGTGGTTCTTTATGTACATATTTTGCTATTCTATTCTGGAAAATTTAAACTAGGTCAAAAGGGTTTGACTGGATCAATCACCAACCCTAAGGTACTAGCATTTCCACAAAGCATTATAACTATTCTATGTTACC
Organism: Dioscorea dumetorum; assembly: GCA_902712375.1. Lineage (NCBI taxonomy): Eukaryota > Viridiplantae > Streptophyta > Magnoliopsida > Dioscoreales > Dioscoreaceae > Dioscorea > Dioscorea dumetorum. Next base: position 1,619,922 of record CACTHL010000579.1, on the reverse strand, counting down.
ATTCCTCATTCATTTAGCATAATCTTCATTGGTTATTAAAAAATTGAAAATCATGAAAATTACTTGGATTGTGGCATGCTATGATGATTAAGTTAAAGAGCATCAATAAGCTCCAAGAAAGTGTCATAGGTGAAGTTTTAGAACTCCTCCATGATTGCACATAGCAGTTTTGTGAGTTATACCTCTTACGTAAATGTGGTACCTAGTGTGGTAAAATACAGCAACATTATGTGCCTTTTTCCTACCTGATGCATGGTAAAATACAGGGACATCTAAAATAAAATAAATTGGGTAAATAGCATGGGGTCAGTAACGAATGGTTCAAAGAAGTGATACAACTTTTATCCATTTTTTGAAATGACTCAATTCCTTTCTCTTTCCCTGATTGTTTTTAGCGAATGCTATCAACTTGGGCAGAGTAAAAAATATGATGAATAGAAATATCAAAAAGATATGTGGATGACTTGACGGGCCTTTCTATGATTAATAACAAAGTGGCTTGCCCTTTTTGGATCCAATCTGGTTGAGGTGGTTGGGAGAGGAGAGACCAGTCTTTCTATTTCACTGGCTAGAGTGAGGGATACCTTTTATTCTGTTGTCAAAAAGGGAAGTTCATGCTTGGCTTTGCGGAGCTTTCTATTTTGATTTTCTTGGTTATTGGGTATGAAGTGAGCCTTAGTTAAATGGTAGCATATTTGCAAGACTTTCCTAGGAGCTTTTTTATAACTTTTATGTGGTTAGAAATCGCCTGAAAGTATGGTGAGGCTGACTGAAACTGAACTTGAAAGCATGCAATTTTATTATCCTCTAAGCCGGCGGAGTATACAAATTAATGGGAACTTAAACATGAAAAGGAGGAGTGGGCCAGTATCATCAGAAAGCACGGATGGAATGGAAAGCCCTCCCTACAGTCTAGTAAGCTTAATGACATTGTTATGGAATCAATATAAATAAATTCAATGTGCAAAGCGATAAGTCAGTGTTGGTACCTGTAAAGACTCAACGGAAGGGGCCGGTTTCATTTTATTGCCTAAACTCCTTTATTTGCTAGCCATGGAGTTTGTCTGAGGTGGACAAAGGTTCAAGCTTAGGCCTGCCTATTTGATAGGACCCTCTAGAGGAGCATTTAAGAGGTTTCATATTGCCAAGATGAAGGGAAGAACGTCTGTGCATGATTATAGTATGTCACGTCATATCATCCTTGTGGTATTAAAGAATACCTGTGCACTATGTTCTAGTCCACTGATAAGGAAGATAGAGTTATTGTGGGGTCTATGATGTGATACTAGCGTATGACCCAGGGAGAAAGATGCGAACTTTAAACAAAAGCACACAAAATTTGTTATCTTATGGTTATTGTCATTCTCTTCCTAGTTGGATGAATGACTGACACATTGATGCAACCATTTTCACCTGGTCGTTTGGCTAGAAGGTGATGGAAAATTTCAGGCCTTCACAATCCCAAATCCCTTTGAGCAGTGTCTAATTGAACCTGTAGGGTATTTATTTTAAATATTGTTAATTAAGTCAAAGCTACATTAACTTGGGATAAAATTTTTCCCACCAATGCTTATTCAAATTTCAAACATGTCATTCCAACTTATTCCAGACTCCATCAAACACCACCTGTACGTGGGCAAATGAGATTGGAGCAGAATCTCCATTTGTTTTGCTGTTTACTTATCCTTTATATCTCGTTTGTCTGGTAAAAGTGGCTCATGTATCCTTTATTTGTCGTTTGTCTGGTAAAAGTGGCTCATGTTGCCGTGGTGATCTTTTGAACTTGCCTATGTGTGCTGCTGTTGAACTGTATTGAATCTATTGATAAGCTAAATTTCAGATTTTGCATTGGATTCACTCTGTGAGGCTGTCTATGACCTTGGTGCTTAGCTGATTTTAGAAGTATGTTGGAATGGACTTCTATTTGCCTTTTTGGTTGAGTTGTTTTCTTGAGCAAATAAATAAATAAATAAATAGAATAAAATTTTAAAAATTAAACCAAGGGGGCCATGATAATATTTTTTGCATTGTCTTTCCCTATGTACTGTCTATTTCATTTCTAGAGTTCACCCAATTTAAATAAAGGAAAATTTTCTGAATGATCTGGGTATAGCATTATTCAGATTTCCTATTTCTGTGGAATCAAGCACCAAAAATCAACAAATTACGGAGGAGTTTGCTATTGCATATATTTATGGGCTCAACGTGCAATTTCTGAAACTAGATTAGGGGGATAATTGCAAAATTCATGTTTGGCTACCTTAACCGAAGCCTTGGTTGTCAGTAACTGGTAGCTGGTTGTTATTTTAATGATTTACCAAGACACCTGTGGATCATATGATTCGGCATCATAATGTGAAGGATATTAATGTGAATAGATCAAAAAACTCTATGTAGCTGATGGGAAGTAGCATAGTTAAGGTAGAGAAAAGATGGACAAAATAAGATTTGCCTTATGCTTTACAAGTGAGTATTTCATATATGAAAGACTTGCAACCCAAATTGGCCATGTTGTCCTTGATTTGAATTATTACAGTTCAAATTTTGGCTTATGGTTTAATAAAATCAGTGAAATTGACCTAAACTTATGATTTGAATTATTACAGTTCAAACATTGAGGATTTAGATTTAGATGGCCAATCAGTTGCCATCATCGATTATGATTCTAGACCTGCATGCGTCTACTATGGCCTAGATACTACAGGTGCCTTTATGGCATTCCCTTGTTTATTGTAGTATCAAAAAATAAGACTTCTGTTGGCTCTAATACCTGGTTTCGCTATAATAACGAATAGCCTAATGATGAGATCACTACTTTAAGGTATAATGCAAAAACGTGCATTGTTCCTTTGCAATCAAGTTTAATCATTGTGACGTTGGATGATAACATGCAATAAAATGCTTTATTAACTGGTATTTCACCAGTTCAGATTGAAAGACTCAGCTGCAGATAATAGTTTAGGTCATTTCTCAGCTTCTTGTTCAATATCTTACCTCTTCTTTTGTTTGACTTCTATTTGCAGGGCCAACGCACAGCAGCCAAAGCTCTTTGTGGGGATGATTCTCATTCTCATTTTTGCAGAAGCACTTGCTCTATATGGCCTTATTGTGGGAATTATTCTTTCTTCTCGTGCTGGGCAATCTCGGGCTGACTGAAAGATCACAAGTCACCAATCTCATTTCAAGGTTGTTTCCATTGCCATCTTGTTAATTCAACATTAATCATGGACTTATATATAGTTGTGTCTGTTTTCTGCTGAATTTATTGTGATCTATTTCATGACTCCACATGCATGGAAGTCTTATTATATTTTCTGAATATCAGCTCATAATCTTGCGTAGCATTGTTCTTCATATGTACTTGGATTGGATTTTTTTTATAAAAATATTATCAGAATTTAATGTCATTGTTCTCCTTATGCTTGCTTTGTCAGTGCTGGTGTGTGTCGCAATCTTCCCTTCTGTGGGTTTCTCCAAAGATGTTCTGCTTTTCAGATTAAGGTGAAAAAGCAGATTGTACTATGAGGAAAGTTAATTGTGTGGTTTATTACTTACTAGTTGTAATTTGTTAGACGTTCAAATTTTTTAAAATTTTCAGAAGTTTTTCTGTGGTTTCTGCTTAATAGTTGATATTATAAAGCAAGGTTTGTGTCCTCAGAGAGTGCTAGGATTTAGAGCTATAAATGAACAAAGCTTGAGTGAGCAATGGCTCACAGTTCTTTTTGGCATTTCCTAGAATGGATGGTGGGATTTCTCTGGTGATTCATAGAACAGATAGTGTGATTTTATCTACAGGACTGGAGGTTCAATCCATTGTGGACGGGTGAATTGTCATACCCAATCAACCATGTTATCTTAATTCTTATGTATATGGTTAAATATATGTAACATATAGTTATATTATATGTATAAAACCGATCGATTTTGAACCAAACTTATACTAGCCAATCTGTGCTCGAGCAGCTCGAGAGTAATCTTGAGCTATATGTGCTAGCTAAAGCTCAGCTTGCCTATTGAATAATTCAGCTGAACTTGACAAGCTTACAACCTGCTTGATCATTTAACAACCCTTCTATGATGGATGTAGGTGATCAGCTATCACCTTTAGGTATATGATTCAGTCAAGTTGGAATGTTGAGTTACTTAAATCAAATAAGACCATTTGAAGTTTAGAAAATGTTTCTTTATTTTTTTAGAAGTATTTATCTGGGATAAATTTTGTAATAGAATGATATTTTGTTAGGTATAGACGACAAACTTCTTTCTCCACTGATGAGTTTTTAAGAGATCTTAAATTGTACATCACAATCCAATTAGCTGGGCACAGAGACATGTAAATAATTACAATGCAGATTTCTTTTTTTAGTATACGACTGCTGCTGATATTTAGCTTTATTGGGATGGTTGTGGTGTGAGTTGCTCAATTAAAATCAAGTCTACAATTGAAGTCTTTTTAGATGTATAGTTGCATATGCACACTTAGAAACTACCAAATTACATGTTTACCCCTCTAAACCCAATTTCTTGCATGAATGCAAAAGAAAATTGGTTACTAATGGTTTTCTGGGGTCTACATACTCAATTATGAAGTTTTATTAGGGATATATATGCAAAACATTCCAACAATTAGAAAATTTGAAAGTGAGAGATTAAGCTCTATCCTTGCCAAGAAATGAAGCATCATAAATCAGCATTATTTTTAGAAATGGACAGCCACCCTCCCACAAGGGCATTGAATTTGTATGTAATGTTAATGTGGTAGGAGATGGTTGGAACCAGGTGGCTACAAAAGAATGAATGGATAAAAGGGACTTGTGTGTTAGGTCAGTGACCACTCTTATCACTTAAGTCTTGATTCACTGCATCATATCTAGGGTGCTTTGCATCTCCATTCAATAAAAGATTTTATAGATACTTCCTCTTTCATTTTCTTAATTCATCTTATGTTCTTGATTTATTTCGATTCAATTCATGTTATTACACTGGCAAGCTTGATTGAAATAGAACCAGTATAGAATATGACTGAAGTTTTCATATGACATGATCTGATTCACATGAAAGATATTTATTATAGTATAAATATTGTCTTCTTTTCTTACTGGTGAAGCGATAGAACCCCACGTATATATGGCATCAATCTTTCATATAAATAGATGAATCCCACCTAAATAGTACCAGTTGGTGGGTTATTGAATGCAAGATTGGACCACCATTGGGTTAGCTTATTCACTCTGCTTGAATCAGGGGGGTGTTCTTTAATTTAATTGTTACTTTGTCTTTTCAAATTAACATGTATCATGCTCACAACATGTATCAAATTCCACAATTAAAGTATTTCTTCCTCAGTAACCAATGACAATCTACATACATTTTTACATATTCTTGCTAGATTACATTCCATAATGCATTTTTTTTTTAATTATCTTTTCCGACGAAACACATCACAGTAGGGTGATGAAGGTCTCCATTTACCCAATTTTGCCTGACTTCTTTTTTAGCCTGTCTTGGTAGTGATGGTGGTGGAGGTGGTCCTCATCCTAAAGCTCCAACCTCGCATTGCCTGACGAGCTGACGTGGTGTTTCCCGGGCATTTGGAGTAAGTATCCAACACTATTCTTCCACCTTAGCATATGTCCTCCGCCGGGCTTTTTTGGTACCACCACACTCTCAGTTCTTGATTCTTTCTTGTGATCCCATGATGCTCTTCCATTGTCTTCGAACTCGATTGATATGAATGAGTCTAAACCCAAAGAGAAAAGCTTATGCTCATTATCGTCTGAAATCTTCATTTAGATATTCATCATGTTGAACTATCAGGAGAATTTCAATAGATGAAATGGAATGTTTCATTGTTTTGTATCGATAAAATAGAGAGATGTACCGTCAAGGCTTGTGGCAGAGCCTTTACCAGAGTCATCGCTGCCGGAGTTCCGGCTCCGGCGGAACTCAAGGAGGAAGGAGGCTAAAGCAAAGACTTTATCAAAAGTGATGTTGGGCTTCTTCTTAAGGATTTTGAAGGATTTGATTTTGCTAGTGTTAGCATTGGATTTGGGAGCCAATAGAAGGAGCCTTTCCTTCAAACAAAGAGCACATACACCTACTATTACTTCTTTTGGATGGAAACTACATCTTGGATTCTCCTCCCCATAGCCATTCATCTTCTTATGATTTGCTTCAAACTTCCAATCCTATATATATATATATATATATATATATATATATATATATAGAGAGAGAGAGAGAGAGAGAGAGAGATAACTGTGGAAGAAGATTTAGATATGTATTTATTTATGTGTGTGGAATGGTTTTGGAAATGGATGGAGGGATGAGGATGCACGGCAAGGTAGGGCATAAGATGATGTTTATAAAGTATTTTCTTACTGTTTTTTTTTTTGACCCACTAGTCTCTTTTACTTTTAAGTTATGTTTTATAGTTTATCTATAGAACTTGAACAAGTGCTTTCCTGTGAAATGTTGGGTAAAAGAAAATTATAATTAATGAAAATAGCTGCTGATAATTATGGAGACTCGCCATCCCAATCTTTACTGGACCTTGATAACAAAAACTCAAATGTTGGGGAAGTACAGAGGACATGGGCTAATTAGTTAAGCACAGCGCAATACCGAAACAGGTGTAATTATTTTTACTATTTTAGGGCATGCCCTTCTTAAAAAATTTTGATTAATAGTTTTCGTTATTGTGGTCATATGTTTGTCATGTAGTGGTTCTATTTATAACCTTAGTTGTTTATTTTTATTAGAGGAGGAATTTCACCACCCTATATTACATTGTGATTTGCCTTTTTGTCAATGCAAGGTTTGTGGTTTTAATTTTGGCACTTTAGTATCCTGTTGTCTAAATTGTTTACAAAAAAACCAAAGTGCTTAACACTGTTTATACCTGCTAAAGTGACATAAAAATAGATCTAAATTCACTTTTCTCACCTTTATTTACGTTATTACAATCATTGACCCCCAACCAAAAGAGATTTGTACAAAAATTAGAGTGTGAAGTTGGAATTCAAAATTCCAATTAGGAGAGAGAATTGGCTACGAAAATAAGAGCAAAAAAAGATGAATTTAGGTTTATGTTTTAAGTATTAACTGGGTTAAATGTTTTGACATATTTATACAAATGCCTTAGATTACATAGTATTAGCGTGCCAAAACTCATATTACAAATCCTGAATTGATAAAATGACAAACTATAATATAGTTTAATGAAATTTATCTCAAATTTCCATTTTGCCCAAGTAAAAAGCAAAAAATTATCTTATTCTATTTTACCAGAAATACAATTAAAACTTAAACCTAGACTGTTGACTAATTATTATATATTTAAACATAAAGAAAGATGGCTTTCTTCACTATATATATACATATATATATATTAAATTTAAATGCATTTCTGAAGATGAAAAGAGTTTTCATTTGGGTTTTCTTTTACATATATCACTTATAAATATTAGTAATTGCTTGCGTACGTTCAAAAGTCTTTTGTATTTTTTTTTCTACATATATACTGCTCAGCTAGGTTATGGAGACGTTGATTTAATTTAAAATGATTTAGAGAGAAAAATGCATGGATGTGATAGTTCACAAAAATTGTTGGAAGTGATGCAAAAGTTACATTTGAGACGTTTGTTTCACAGAAAATTAAAAGACACCCAGGTGATTTCGAACTTCAAACACTTCCAACAAGATTGGAATGGTGCGAAAAAATTGGAGGGAAATGAGATTATATATATCTTACCCACTTTTTATATTTCAAATAGAAAAATATGTAATCAGCTTCTAACCAAAATGAAGTGAGAGAAGTAAGGCAAAATAACACTTTCTCACTTACTACAGTGAAATAAACAACCGAATTGAGATAAATTCACCCCTCCATAGCCGCTTCTAAACAGCCCTGATGATTCGATAAAAAAATTAAAAATAAAAAATCATTCAAAAAATGAAAAGGAAAACAGAAATGATATGTCCTTGCCCCCTCGTCACCCTCAATCCTACCCAACCCCCAACCCTTTAACAAGAGAATGATAGCTATCATCAATTTTTATTATATATATATATATATATATATATATAGTCAATTGGCTCACTGATTAGGGGATATACATGTAATAATAATCTTGAAGGTATCCACACAATTTTAATCTTGAAAGTTAACTAGCAAATGCCTCTTCATTTTCAGAGTGGCGTGTAATCGTCTTCCTACTACATCCAAGTTGCCAAACACTATCGTAATGATATTTAAGTGAATTTTATAATTCAAGGAATTGCAAATCTTATATTTTTCAGAATAGTAATCTGATTAATTAATACCTTTAGAACCTGAAACATAGTCTTACATATTCAAGAAATTTTCATTTAAGCCCCAAAAATGTCATTTTGAAAGTACAATGGACACCACCCCCACAATAACGTAGTAACATCTCATATCTTCCCTGATTCAAAGATCAAGGGTTTAAATCTCATCCGTGGCTTGTCCATAATTTTTATTTTATTTTTTTTTTTAAAAAGGGACAACGGATCAATCAGTCAAGTGAAACTGACATAATTCAACAGAACCTGAATTTTCATTTACTAAAATACTTTCAAATCAAGCTCAAACACAAACAAGGGCAGGATCCCTCTGATCCAACGGATCCATAATATCACATCTAATTTTCCACAAATAAAAAAAAAAAAGGGGAAGAAAAAAAAGTTACCAGTGATCTGCCGCTATGACCCATAAATTCTCTCTTTTAGTAACAACTGGTGCATTTTTCACTATGATTCATCTGTCCCTGTACATCAAAGACAAAAGAAACAAGGGTTAAATATGTTGGACAAAACAAAAGAAAAAGCAAAAACTACTCTTATTTTGATTTTGTTTTTTTTTAGTTCTTGCAAGAACCTGGAGGCCTGTTATTTTGTGGCTGAAACTGTGATGTGAACATTCCCATAACCGTCCTCAAAACATCAGACATCTGCCCAGGTAGCTGCTCAGGAGCATCGCCTAAGTTCACATTTGCCTCCACTCTAATGCCATCGATTTCAGGTTCCCGTGCATGATCATTGTGTGAGTCAGGTTGAGATTGATAGCCTGATGCGGATGCGGCCATGTTCCTGATAAGGTCGCCGAGATCAGGAGGGAGGGAAGCATTTGTAGAGAAAGATGTGAATGTGGTGCCACTGTTTGATGAGCCCGTAGCTTCTTGTCGCGAAGATGATCCTTGGCCATGGCACGGTCTTGTGTTCTGTGAGACAAATGCAAGAAATAAGAACTTCGTGCAAATGTGAAACATGAGCAGGAACAAGTCAGACTGAGATTGATAAATAATGAAGGAAACAGAGAAATGTAGAAAACCATGGACAATTTAAAAAATTGAATTTTGAAATGAGGCTAGTGGAGAATTTTTAAATTAGAACAACGACGCAAAATGATCAACTTAAAAATAAAATCTACCTAAATCAATTTCTAAATAAATTTTATAGGCTCTTGAGGGTGCCAAAGATGCAATTTAAGTGATGCTCCTTAAGTGAATTGAAAAAAAATATAACTCAAAATCATGCCTTTTGTAGATGACACAATGTCAGTATCTATACCAAACATAGCCCCTGGTGCATGCCACATAAGACAAAAAAGGAAAATTTCCAAAATAATACAAAATATAGAAGCACAAACCATTAAAACTCTGGAAATTTAACACATAAAATTGGGGAATTACCCTATCTGATTCTGCTCGTTGATGCTGCTCCACAAGTTTTTGCTGAGCTAACTACAAGTTTAATTTGCAGATATTAGAAAATAAATAAATAAACAAACAGAGGTTATGCTACACAGCCAAATTTGATTGGTTATCTTACAAGAAAAAGAATTAAATTGTATAACAACAATTTCAGTTCCTGCATACCTGAATATTGTTTCTGATGGTGTTATTATCTGGATCCAACTGTAAGGCTTCACGCACAAGAAAATATTTCAGAAAAATATGGCATGTTGAAAACAACTCAGCATTAATTTTTGCACGATGATGCTAATAGTAATAAGCTCAAACAAATGAATGAGAAAACAACAAATTATCAACATATATACTCAGAATTGATTGCCTATATCAACGGATGATGCATGAGTTAAAAAGGTGATGCCCTAAAGAGAAGTTCTCAATGTTAGCAAAAACAACTCCTGGGCTCCCAAAAAGGGCACAGAGAAGAAAATGCCACCAAATTTAAATTTCTGATTATGAAAACACCCAGGCAAAATGAGAAATTTAAGTCTGAAAAGATATCAGCACAAAAGATTAGCTTTTATATTTGCTGTTTTGAAAGAGAAAAGAATAGAATACAGAGTTACAAACTACTAAGTTTCCCCAAGGTCTAGCAGTTTGCGCATACCTAGGACGGAGAACAATAGATGATGTACTCCAGTTAATTCAAGTCAAAGTTGTGAGATTATCATTTTGCTCCATAATCATTCTTGAGGTTTATCTTTAAATTTCACTCTTGTTTAAGAATGCTTGCATCAGTTGGGAGAGATACCAATAAAGTACAAAGAACCATAACCTTACTTTCTAGTTAGGTTAGAAATGCACTTTAACATCTCATCCAAAATATATTCCTTCTCTGTGCAAACTAAATGTAAGGGATAAATCAAATCTTATTTTAAGGGATTGGTTATAACATGTTTGTAGATGTCGTTCATACTTCGTTGTGAAATAATGTTGTTTCCGACAATGAGAAGCTTTTCTTGAGCACTTATGGCTAATATATTGTTTTTAAAGATACTTATTGAAAACACTCTGGCGGATTTTGGTAGAAGGAATCCTTTTCTATCTTTGTTTCACAGAGGCAATGATAGACCTCATTGGTTGGAAGAATTGTTAGCATTAGTTGGTTAAAGTTTTTGAGTCTTTTTTAAGTTGTAGCAGATGTTCTAGCTCCTTGGAGCTCCTATCGACCAAAAAAAAAACGATACTTATTGAAAAAGGCAACGTCATAGTTGCTTTGACAGTAGTCATCAAGTACTGTTTTAAATTTCAATTATTTGGTCTTGACTCCAAATATTCTTCATTTCAAATCATTCCAGTAGAGAGTTATAGAAAGCTACACAAATTATTCAAACCACCTGCAACATCATCATCATCTTCACTCTTTCCTTGCATTTGGCCCAGTTTTCTATGATGATGCCAATGATGTCATCAACAAAGTTAAATCACATCAAATTTTTGTTGTAATTAAGAAAGTTCTTTCTAGTTCCAGGTTTAGAAAACCTCTAAGCTAATTAAATGTTTATAATGGGAAACTTTCAATATAAGGCACAAGTTAACAATGCACAAGTATAAGAATTGCAGAGAATGGGTGAATTGACAAATAAAAAGTACCTTTCAGGAAGCCCCTGCTCAAAGCTTCGTCATATTTCCCTTGAGCATAATAAACCAGACCCAGACGACTATACGCCTTACTGTAACTCGGATCTATTTCAACTGATTTTAAACAGTCTTCAATTGCTTCATCATATCTCTTAATCTGAGTGTAAGCAGCAGCCCTGATAAGTATGTAAGGGTTCAGGAGTGGTAGCAGAAGGACAAGATAAAAGTGCTAGAAGAAGAAGAAGAATACTAAAAATATTTCCTGACAAATGCTTACCGGTTGCAATAGTAAACAGCATTCCTCTCGTCAAGTGCAATAGCACAAGTATATAGTTCAGCAGCTTCAGAGTACAACTGCAACTGCATGGACTGATTACCTGTTGAATAGTGAGCCCATGGAATATGCATACTTATGCATAACCGCCATTCATTTGTTTATGGAGAAAAATGAATAGAATTGAAAAACCAAAATTTTGGTTCTCTCAAAATCTTTAAGGGCAATCGATTGCCAAAGCAGAAAGAAGTAGTAGTAGTAATAATAATAATAATAATAATAATAATAATAATAATAATAATAATAATAATAATAATAATAATAATAATAATAATAATAATAATAATAATAATAAGAATGAATGAATGAATGAATAACTAAAAATAAAGTTCCAAAGTTGTCTTCTGGAACACGGTGGCTACCTATTGAAGAAAAGGATCTTTTTCTTTAGTATTGAACATGATTCAAGATAACTGGTTCAGATGATAGGTTTCACATCAAGAATTGTCCTTATATCATATATATCTACCTAAAGAAAAGGATCGGAAATCATATCAGAATATAACCAACTAGAATTGTAGAAATACCTTTTAACTTCAAGGCTTCAGCAAGGTTGCTCAAATCGAAGATTTGCCTTTGAGACTGCTCCATCTCCTATAAAAGGGTAAAACTGGACATTTACAGTTGTATATGACAATGATTGGTTTCAAGATCATCACGACTGCTTTTCTGAGAGTTATTTTACCATGACATTCAGCCATGTTTGTTCATATGTATGTATAATTTTCAAAGCCAAGAAAAAAAAACTTTGAGTTCCTTCAATCTTCCTTCTCCAATTCAACTCATTATATTTTCCATTTTCTGCTTCACCTTAATTTTGTTGAGATTAGGCACAAAGAAAGTATAACTTAGAAAATACTGGAACTTAGAAGATCATTGAGCACTCATAAGCAACACCACACCGCTAGACCAATGGTGTTACTCACTTTCGGAGGAAAAACAAAAGTAGAAAAAGAGAGAAGAGAAGAGAAGAAACTGTGGGGTAGGATGAGAGCAACATGAGTGAAGAACATTGAAGAATGCAATTATTGATGCAATGATGATATAGCCCAAATCCAAAAATGAAAATTATAAGTGCAAAGTGTCAATGAAATAAACAGCCAGAATGTAAAATTGAACAATTAAACAAATCAAAAGACATACTTTATATGCATCATCAAAGAAATGTGTTGCTTTAACCACTTGGGCAGGGTCCTCTACTTCACCCGGTGAGGTCATAAAGAAATTGCTTCTGTCAAGTGCAGCATAGAATTTTCCAAACAGTTCATCTTTTGAAATCCCTCCTGCCACAGGAAAAAGGTTTATATCAATGACATTTATGATGGATATAGATAATACAAAAGATTGTATTCCTTTGACCGATGTGAACCAAATCAGAAGGAAGTCCATAAAATAGAGAAGCACGTTAAAGTGCATGTGTAATTCAGTCTATAAATGGCGTGTTTTTAATATGTGATAGAAATGCAAGCAACTATTCTACATATCATTTTTTTGTCAATGTTATCTGGGTTTTCCAGAATCTATGATCAATGAGAAATTTTTGTCTTGCAATTTCAACCTAGTGATAATAATGCTACTCTAATTGTTGAAAAAGGGCATGCACTGCACAAAATGTCCTCAAGCATACTAACAAGGCTGGAAGCCTACTACATTGGTATGGCCCAATCTAGATTCTGAGGACAAGGAGGTCACCATATTGCTCACTTTGTGTTTCACCCTACATAGGATATATTTCACTGAAGATTTACAAATCAATACTCAATGGAAATGTTAAATCAATCAAATTTGTAAGGAGATATTCACAGCATATTTGTTATTTAAATTACAAGGTAAAGAAATGCAACACATAAACATAGATCCAAAGTCATACCTGAAGTACTTTGCTCATCATGTTGATCTTTGTGCTGATTAAGAAAGAGGTGCGTAAGAATACGAATGTTAGTACACAAATTGCACAGCAAAAAACTGAAAAACAATCATCTCTAACTAGAACAAGGAAAGGAACATAAATGTGAATACAAAACAAAGCAAAATTTACTAAATTAGTTCATGCATAAATATATATATATATATATAGCAGTAAAAACATGGTCTCTTCAAAAATATGTTAGATGGAAGCATGTAAATGTAATTAAAAATGTGTGACTGCTTAAACATCATGGTTTCCGATAGGCTGAGGCTGACTTGACCCATTTTACATAAGAAGGTTGCATTTACAACCAGAAACACATGATCACAGTCAAAATGAGAAAGAAAAAAAAAGTTCCAGAAGAAAGTCTGATGACTGATGGAAAATAAGTAGCAAACTTCTAATTTGATGGGGATGCTACCTTTTTCCAGGAATAACCTATGGCCTACTAGAGGAGAAGCTTATCCATGTCTCACCATGCATGATAGAATATGAAGAATTGGATCAATCGGAAATCATGCTATAATTAAATATCTTAAGGGAAAAGATAGCCCACCTATGGCCCTAATAAGGCCCAGAGGTCACTGTTCTGTGGATAAGAAAAAAAGAATAGGGAAAGAAGTATGAACCTGTTCACTGGTATTCCAGTTGGAAACCTTTGGAAATAAATGATCTTAGGTTCATGTAGGGGGGGATATTCTGAAACAAGCTTCAGAAATAAAGGAAAAAAGTTTCTTAAACCAGGTCTTTGAAGTCTAGAAACATATTTGTCTAGGTGGAACAAGACCTTCAAGAAAAGAAAAGATCATTAACGTTGCGCTGGGTCAATGTCTAATGCCTCCCGCATTCTCCTCAATTAAACAAAGTATTTTGGGTTTGCTCGCTATTTACAATAATTCATAACTCAACATGATCTTTCAACCTATATGCACACCTAAAACTGTGGAACGCAATTACCAGCGCAGTTTACAGGTAATCTTCCATCAGGCGCTTGAGACCTCTGCATACCCATTCAAATAGCTACAATTTATTACAGCTTTCTGCAATACCAAATTTCTAACATGTGGGAAAACTTTTCAATATCTTATTGTTTGATTTATAAACTGGCTTAGTTTAATTTTCATTATGCTTAAAAAGGAAAGAAGTTATCTATTTTGCTTTAGTTTACCTGCTAAAGTTGTTGGTTTCATTTATTTTCAATTTAAAATCTCCTCAATATAACTATAACATGGCAGGGGGAAAATAGAACAAATAACTAGCACCTAAAATTCAATAACATAACTTCAGCAGATAGAAAAGTCAGCAACTGAAATCACTCTTACATAGAAGACAACAATCAGGATTTTTTAGTTAAAATATGGGTTTTACAACATTATACTTGCAGAAAATAAAAAAATGTTCATTGAAAGAAAAAAGGAGTATATATTTGAGGCTGCCATATCACTACAAACCTTGAATTGCTGGGAGCTTGAGCTCGTGCGTGGTGTGCATTCAATTGCTTCTGGCACTGAATGCAGATCACATCCTCGAGGTTTAGCTACTTCTTCTGAACTGAACAAGTCAGCTAACAAACCAGGTTGTATCCCATCATTACTGGAAGAAGTATTAACCTTAAATACCTCCTCCAGACAATCTTTGACAACATCAAGACCTTCCAAGTCTACCCCAGGAGCTGGTTCAACTATCAACATAACACAAAATTGCAATCACTGCTTGAACTAAACAAACAATCAAAAAAGTTTAGATTCAATTTTCAGGTATCCAGATTCAAGAAACGGCAGTTTAACGCACAAACAAAAACAGAAAAACCCAAATGCACGCGCGCCAATGCGCACACACACAAACTCATACCACCATGATGGAAAACTGCAAAGAAAACCTTCCCGATAACATGAAGCAACATTTAGAGTTGCATGGATCGTTGATACATTTGTTGCCATATAATTCTTTTGGAAACCAGAGTACCATTTTGATATCAACTGATAAACAAAACAACAAGAAATGGAACATGAATGTAAAAAAAAAAAAAAAAAAAAACTAACTTAACAAACAGCCAAATTTTATATTTAGGTTTCAAGTTCTAATATTCATGACATTGCAGTTCAAAATCCACAAAACACACACACACACACACACACACACACAAAACCAAAAAAAAAAAAAAAAGAGCTACTACCTACATAAAACATGCAGAATTCTGTTCAGGATTCAAGTTTCAAGAAATGGCAGTTCAGTTCCCAAAAACACACAAAAACTCATAGCACCGCGTTGAAAAATCAAGGTGAAAACTTTCCTGGTAAGCTGCATGGATAAATAAAACAAATGATAAACAAAACAAGAAGCTACATTAGTAAGCTGCATGGTTGACAAAATAATTCTTTCAGAAATTAGAGCATCATTTAGACACCAATTGATAAACAAAACAATGAAGAAATGCATCCGGAACGAAAAATAACTTCTAAAATACATAAAACAAAAGACAAATCCAACAATTAGAAATGAAGTAATAGCTTTCCCACCATTCATTTCAACATCATCAGTCCTCACTGCCCATCATAACCTCAACACCAAACAAAAATTCAACTTAAAAAAGCTTCTAGCTAGGTAATGAACATGAATTAAGATGAAAACCAAAATACATCATCGATATCTCGATTGAATAGATTGAAATGACAACTGAAAACAAGAATAAGTGAAGAAGAGCCCCAGGTGGAGAACCTGAACGGATGAAATCAAGGAAGGCGAGGACGATGCGGCGGCAGATCGGAGAGTCCGATCTGAGCTTTGTCATCGATGAGGGTTTGGAGGTCCGCGAAGGGATCCAGAGAATCTAGTTGAACTCGCAGGTGGAGATGAGGGAAGGGCATGAGCTTCGTCGGCTTGCAATGCGGATTCGGGTCCCAAAAACATTGGACCCGAATCCGCATCCGCATGTCACGTGAGTAAGTCCATTTGCGTTCGGAGCGGTCAATCACAACAAACAAGCTACATCCCGATTCTCTTCCCCCGCAAAAACCCTAGTCAGCCTTCGTCGCCGTCATCCATCGTTCGCCGGACATTGCCGCTGCTGCCGCTGCTGCCGGCTCTCATCGATTGAGGGAGTGCTGACATCGTTTGATTATAGTGTTCGGGGCGTGCTTTCTAGTTTTCAAAAGGTTTAGCTTTCGTCCCTGTTGTGGATTGGATGAGTGATGCCATGTTTGTGTGATGCTGATCTTTTGCTTATGTTTCTATGGCGCTTCTTTGTTTCTTTTGCTTGTCGACGATGGTGGTCGCTGGTCTTTTTTTTTTTTTCCAAATACGGTTCAAATTTGAGAATGCCCTAATAGGATTTTACGGATTTGATTAGATCTTTGTATCTTCAAAATATTCTTTAAATCTTCTAAATTAGGATAGTTAGTTGAATTATTTTGTTTTCTTATTTTTGCGAATATGTTTGGCTTCATCGTTGGTATATATGCACATGCTACTTCGTGAAAAACTGAGTGAAGATTATTCATATCTGGTGGATTTTTTTGTTATTAGATCAGACTCAACGCTGGAAACCTTCATTTTTTTTTCTCTTTTGCTGGAGTTTTTTTGTATGTCAATCTATGTTAAAAAAGTTCAGCTTAGGAATGCTTGGTGGTTTTTGGTTTGTACAACAAATGGTCAGTTTCTCTAGTAAGCTATGCAAGTTTTGATACCTAAGAATGAAGCTTTATTTTCCTATCATTTGTGAAATTGATTTTTTATTTTCTATTTTTTTTTTGTTGCATAACGCATGGTTTGCATCAGAGCTATTGATTTTCTTTTCGTCTGGTGTAACTTTTGCTTCTTCCTCTGGTTTTTCATATCTGATTTTGCTTGCTTGATACCTGCATTGCTCCATTCCTCTGATGCATCTGCTGTAGTTAAATGCCCGAGTAGTGTTATACTAAATCTGGAATGCCACTGTTTTTCAGTTTTAGTTTGAATAGACCACTTAATATTCTGATCTTATGCAGTTGCTTGCTATTCTACTCTGCATTTTCTTTCCTCTATCAAAATAGCTACTTATTATGACCCTTCTCTTTTTGTTCAGGTTCATTGATTTTTGATAGTCATATTCAGAGAATTGGAAAAAGCTCCAAATATGGATCGATTTTCTTCATACAGTTTTGAAAATGATGATGAGACAAGTGGTCTTGATTTCATTGCTTGATGTATTAAATTCAGTCATTTTCCCTGAAAAATATCATTAATTAGAATATAAATTTGAACCCTGGTCGTGGCTCAGCTCCTCTATGGCCGACGCAGCCCAATATTTTCTTCTCTCTTGTTTCCATCCCTTTGATCCCACACCCCATCCCTCTTTTGTAAGGAAATGGATTCCCTTTGCTGGTTTGACTTTTGTTTTCTCTCAATTGGCTGAAATTTCCATTGATTTTGATACAGGGGTTCAGGAGATCCTTAAATGGAAACCATAGGCTTTGGAGGAACAGGAGCCCTAGATGGCATCTGGCGTTGGGACGGTTGGATCTTGTGTGTGTTAGAGCAAAGGGAAAGGATTTGACAGGCTTTCCCATGGTGAAGGAAATTGCTACTGGTTTGGAGGAGCCGCCCATTGAATTTTTGGATTTGTTTATGTTTATGTGCAGCTCTGGGGTTTATTGGTGCAAAACTTTGCAGATTTGAAGGGAAGGGAGCCAAGCGTAGCCACGATTTTGGCCAATTTTACTAATGATTTTGATCCTTATCATGCCACTAGTACTCCATTGTATCAAACTGCCACGT
Organism: Dioscorea dumetorum; assembly: GCA_902712375.1. Lineage (NCBI taxonomy): Eukaryota > Viridiplantae > Streptophyta > Magnoliopsida > Dioscoreales > Dioscoreaceae > Dioscorea > Dioscorea dumetorum. The sequence continues at coordinate 1,601,570 of CACTHL010000579.1, read as the reverse complement.
TTAAGCAGGTAACACTAATTTCATATTGATATTGTCTCTGTATTCATCAATATTTTTGTGATGAAAGTGGCTTACCAAAGTGTTGTAATTATTGATCTGTGAAGGCATAAAACTGGATTATCAAGAAGTTTTTTGAAGATTTTCTTGTTGATTGGTTATAATCACATTTTCAGAAACTTTTCAATGGACATGTGATGTGCTAATAAATGATTGGGTAGTTTTACTCTTTCATTGCTTTTGAATTATATTTGGTTTATATCACAGGATTCGGCCACAGAGTTTGATGAATATGACTATACTAGAAGTGGCAATCCAACTCGGGATGTGTTACAAAGGTACATGATCACTTGTTCCTTTCGTAATGATCCAGACTACAGGATGCAGAGTAACTTTTCTTCTGCTGTGACACTAATGAGGGCCTTTTTTATTGGCATTCAGCCTTATAGCCAAACTTGAGAAGGCTGATTCTGCGTTTTGCTTCACCAGTGGAATGGCAGCCTTGGAAACTGTCGTGGACCTTCTTGAATCTGGTGTGGCATTGTGGAATTAATATCTATAATTTCCACCTTTGATCTGAAAATAAGCTAACCTTGTTGTGTTGTAGGACAAGAAATTGTAGCAGGAGATGACCTATATGGTGGGTCTGACCGCCTTCTATCGAAAGTGGTTCCAAAGAAAGGAATTGTGGTGAAGTCAGTCCTTTGCCCCTTCTTTCTCGAAGTATGCATTATTTTCAATTTCTTTGCAGTTGGATATAAAAATTCTATCTATGTGATGAAACAGACGAGTTAACACCAGTGATTTGAGTTCTGTGGCATCTGCAATAGGATCTCGCACAAAGCTTGTTTGGTTGGAGAGCCCAACCAATCCTTGCCTACAAATTGCTGACATAAGGGTAAAGAAATGCATCTGTAATTTATTATTTTAAAATCAGTGTCTTAAGAGCCATTGGTAGTTGTAATGAAACACAAGAATTGCCTAAATATAAAATGTAAATATGTTGACATGTGATGTGACTTATTAGTTGATAATTTTTTTTAAAGTGAGTCAATAATATTTGCTGAATTCTGTGTAAATATTTTCAACATTTACTTTTGTTAAAGATAGTTTTTTGATTTATGTATCATTTAAGTGGACTGCACCAATTTGTTTGGAGACGATAGGAAGTACTAATTATTGAAAGATTTTGCAGAAAATATCAGCAATAGCTCACTTGTATGGAGCCCTCGTATTGGTGGATAACAGTATTTTGTCACCAGTTCTGTGTCAGCCTCTGAAGCTTGGAGCAGGTATGTGCATGAACCTGTAAAATCATTTTGGATTTAGAAAGTTGTTTGCCTGTATTGAAGTGTTGAACAGTTGGCGATCTTATCTTCTTCTTGTAGACATCGTCATGACTTCAGCTACTAAATTTATATCTGGCCATGGTGATGTCATGGCAGGAATTCTTGCAGTAAAAGGGGAAAGGTCGGTGAGGTTTTTATTACAATTATTCTACTGATTAGTGTGGAATTAAAGCATGGGAATGAACTTAAAAACTGTATTCTTTCTAGTTTGGCTAAACAAATAGCATTTCTACAAAATGCGGAAGGCTCTGGCTTAGCACCATTTGACTGTTGGCTCTGCCTACGAGGTATTAGGACAATGGCTTTGCGTGTAGAAAAGCAGCAGGTGCTAGTAACCACTTTTACCCCATGATTCTTGTTGCTGGAGCTTAATTAGTTCTGCATCTGGTCTGATTTCTCCAACCTTTTACATTTAAGGCAAAAAACTCTATGTTTCCTTTTTCCTAAGTATGGAATCTATGGCGGCTTTATCATGCTGGTGTATCCTGTGAGATGGCTGTTCACATAGCTCAAAATAATAATAATAAAATTTAAAATCTGTTCCATTTGATTGGTTGAGAAATGCATATTGTCCACTGGAATGGCTTAGTATCCTAGTATTAAACTAGTTTTTGTTCGATATGTTGCTTCTAAATTCATCAAATATGGATATAGTAAAGCTACATACCTATTTCTAACAAGTTCAGAGAGAATCGATTAAGATAGTATTGATGTCTTTAGACGACTGGTAGATGCACATACAAGAAGGGTGAAAATTTTCTAGTGGAGGGTCGTAGAGGACAAGATCAATCTAGAAAGTGTTTAGCAAAAACTTTACCAAAGGATATGTTTAATTTTGGTTTATTTTTTTTTTTCTTGCTCTTCATAGAAGAATGTTGGAGGGAATGATTCATGTAGCCGACCCAAATAGGGGAGCTTGTTGTTGTAAAGCTGCTCACCTTCAAACTATACTTATTACATGACATGCTCCTTCCATGATCAATAAAGAAAATTTTTGACTACTGTAGTTAACCTCTGTCTGACAGATTTCTGTTTGTTCTCTGTTAATGTCTGATTACATTGTTTGCATTAATGATATGAAGTTTCTTTTGCCAACAGGCAAGTGCGCAGAAGATAGCTGAATTCTTATCATCCCACCCAAGGGTGAAGAAAGTGAACTATCCTGGACTTCCTTCTCACAGTGGGCATGAATTACATTTTTCTCAGGTAATCTGAAACTGAATCAGAATGACAAGAACTTGAAGGAAAAATAAAAAATAAAAAACCTAATTCCATTCTTTCCCCAAATCTGACAGGCAGCGGGTGCTGGTTCTATAATCAGCTTTTTTACTGGATCAGATGCTCTCTCGAAGCACATAGCTGAGAACACGGAGTACTTTAGCATCACTGTCAGTTTTGGTAATTATGCAGTGCTTATTTGACTTCGAATAATATATTATCAAGTCCATTACTGAGTTTTTGAATCATCAAAATAGATTTATATTCCTTAGCAAAAGAATCTGGCGCTATTATGCTTCTTGATGTCATTTTCGTATTTCAGGGGGAGTGAACTCACTTATTAGCCTTCCGTACTTCATGTCCCACGCAAGCATCCCTCCTGAAGAGCTGGAGGCCAAGGGTTTGACCAAAGACCTTGTTCGGATCTCTGTTGGCATTGAGGATGTGGATGATTTGATCGCGGCTTTAGACTATTCGATCACAAGTGCACCAAAGTAATACTTGAAGAACAACAACAACAACAACAAGAAGTTTATAGTTATCGACTTTTGCTCCGCTCTGCTCAATAAACTGCCGACATGCTAGATTATTGTCTAGTAGCTTAGATGGTTTTTATGTTATCAGATGTTTATCACATGAACTGATTGCTTTTGAATCTGTGGAAGTCCATAATTAGCCTTTAATCTATTTAAAAGCTGATAATTGGTGTATGAACTGTATCAAAATTTACTTTTGCTATGAATCTCAGATTAGGTTTGCCAGACCTGGTGAACCAATTGGGAAATTGGTGACCCATAGGGGTTAATTGGGCCAAACGGCTTTTTTTGGGGTTAAATTTTGCTTCTGAGGAATTTAAAAAGAAGGGCTTGGGTCTGCTCCCAGACCCGAGTGGGACTTTAAGGTGTTATGAATCAATTGAGATCAACCCTAGATTAAACCAGGTTAATAGTAAAATAAAAAAAAGTATATATTACAATGATAAATAATGGCAGGATGAGAAACCGCAGGTAGTCTAGTGGTAATTTCATTTCTATAATACTCTTCATGTGTATTTTTCATTCACTCCACAATTGGGCTCAGGTATTGTTTTTTAAGCCATGGTGTAGGTTTTTTTACGGAGGGAAATATTTCTTTAGAGGTTTGTTAGTCAGTGTAACAAGTGCATTTTTCGACTTGCATGTCCCCTGTGGCTATCCCTTAGATGCGTTTGTCTCAAATTTATCAAAAAATAATAAATAAAATAAAAATAAAAAATAATGTCAAAATACGATTTAAGTATTCGCAAAATATCACAAGACAAAATTAATTGAATTTTATATTTAAATTCATACTATATGTGAATAAATGCATACTATTAGAATTAAACATTCAAAAATATAAAATCCCATAATTTTTTAATTATGCAAATATACCTAGCATGATTTAGAAAATTAATTTACTTTTTTTATCCTAAAGTCACATAAAATAAATAAATATCATTTTTATGTGGAATATATAAGGCAATACATATATTTTTATATATGTTCCCCTGCTAACAAGCACAAAGTCACATACATGTCAAGATTTATTGTAAAAAAAAAATGTCAAGCTTCAAATGTAAATGGTTGATCAAATCAGAGCCGTTAATATTATCTCCATAATAAATTAAAAAAAAGCATAGATACATTTTTTGGGATTTAGGTTTTGATTCTTCTTTACAAGCTCTAACTCAGCACTCTTACTCTCATCATCTGTGAATATGGCAGCATTAGCATATAAGAAATATGATGCAAAATTTCCAACTCAAAAGTGAACTTGTAACTTAGAACCACATTGTAAGCAAAACTCCACAAGAACAAGCTTTGATTATCAATTCAAAGATTAAAATTACAGAACGAAAAAAAGAAAGATTAGAGGATCGTTGAGATCCTAGAGATCAACCCACTTATAATATCAATAGAGAAGAAAATAAGAAGAAAAGAAAAATAAAAATAACCTTGATTTCAGACATGATCCCAAAGAGAGGTGAGCTTTGCTTTTATATATACTTGCATAGCCTTTCTCCTAAAGACGTGTGACTGCCTCCATCGGTCTTTCAAGTCATATCCACTGGCTAGCCTTTGCCATGTTAGCGGCATCTTTTATTGAATTGAGCTTAAAATACCAAACTACATAAGTTGTAGGTAAATTGTCATTATACCCTTATGTAATATCGGTGTAAAATTTACTTGTTAAAAGGGTATTTAGTCGTCAACGGCCTTTGGGTCAATTGGCATTTGGGTCCCCCATGAGGACGCCTCGCAAGTGGCGAGAGTTCGAATCCTTGGGGTGAGAGTGCATGTCTGAGAGCTGTGAGCACGAACTGTAGGTTGTCCCAGCGCCCACGTGTGTGCGGGCCCCACAGGCCACAACCTGTCTTAGTTTAGCCGGTCCATTAGGGGTTTCGTTCTTCTTGACAAAAAAAAAAAAAGGTATTTAGTCATTTCAAGTATTTGAATTATATCAATCCCCTTTTATGCACATCCTTGTTCTCAAAGATTCAACATGAAAAAGGAGAACAATTTTCAGCAAATTTTCACAATGTTCCTAAGTCACCTCTTCTTTATTTTCTACCACTGAACCAACACTCAAATAGAAGCTTTGTTAAATCTTTTAATCAGTTGGAGTTTTGAAATGGGAACATGTTTCCAAATTGCTACATATGTAGCGTATGCAAAAGAAGGAAATATAGAAGACAATTTGGCTGCCAACTTGTTTCTTCAGCTGTGATACATGAAAAACATTGCTTAAATTGCAATTTAATTTGATAAGCTACCTTATTAATTGCTTAAATTTTGGACCAAAATGTTTAGTTGATAACTTATGATTTTCTCATGCAATAATAGAGTGTCATCTGTAAGACTGTAAGCAAGTCTCTAGTTTGGAATTCCCTGTGTAGTATTTCTTTATCCGCCATATGCTTCAATCTATTTATAGCTTGAGACCAATTCTTTTTAAGAGATTTCATAACTGACTTCCTTGCAAGTAGACCTTTATGTTTGTAAGAGATGTTAGTTTTGTAGGGGATGTGCATAGGTGGTCCCTTGCCTTATAAGGGCTAGCTTATAATTGAGTTACAACTTCATAAAGGCTAGCTCTAATTGTGGAAAGGACGCTAGTATTATACCACCATTCAACTAATGATAACCCCTTTACCCAATTTCTAGGTTCCTCCTCACTTGTACAATGCAAATATTTCTCTAAGCACCTATTAACAACTTACATATGCCCATCTATTTGGGGATGGTTGGTAGGAGTATGCCTCGAATGCCAATGAGGATATTTCAGTTAGGGCGGCATTTCATTTGTAGTGTATATTTTTATTATTAATAATAGGTATTTATTTTGTTGTTTATATAAAACTTTGTTGGTATTTTAATAAGTTTTGAACAAGGTAGTGCATATGTGCTAGGTCAAATTTTTTACTCATCATGGGATAATGTGAAGGGCACTAGATGAGTTTAGTACTTATATACTTAAATAGTTAGCAAATCAGAGTATTTTTAATTTAGAGTTAAAGATTCATAAAGATTCGTATGGTATGTGTTTTGATAAAGAGTGTCAGTCAAACACTATAGAAGCAGCCAATCATGGAAGAAAGGAAAAGGGTGGACACATTGGCAGAGCATTTTAGAAAGTAGTGACCCACTCATCTAATGCAAAAAGGCTAGTTAGAGAGTAAGGAACACATGGACGATGAGATTAAAGCAGCTGCTAACGGATTGAAGGTAGCAATTAATGTGCAATGGAATCCAAGGGCAAGGAGAGAAGATGCTCGTTGGCATGAGTTTGTTATGACAGACTGGCGTAAGAAATAAAGAGAGAAAGGAGGAGCCGAGAGGGGAATCATCAAAGTTGTGAGAAATTTGAGTTTCTGCTGGGAAGGAGAGGGAGGAGGCTAGGAATTTTGCCGAGTTTTAAGGTTATTTTATTGCTTTCTTTACTTGCTGCTTAGTAGATTGTAGAGCTTATGAAGTCTGATTTGCAAAAATTATTTGGTTGCTTATGTGGTTCTTATTAGCATGGGGTTATTGTTGGATGTTTGGATGTTAATATTTGTCTGGAACTTTGGTTTTCTAAAAGTTTTTGATTCAATGAAATTGAGCTGCAAGCTCTTCTTGGGCTGGATTTCTGAATCTGGGATCACTTTTTTTGTGCTTTGCAATAACCCTTAGTACTACATCCATTTTTAAGGATATATATGATCCAACCAGGTGACAATTAGCGCCCCAAGTTTAGATGGTCATGGGATTATTTTCATCCATGCAATTTGTTGGAACATCTAGCTTGAAAAGAACAACCGTATTTTCACTTGCACATCATTTTCATATCTTTCGATAATATGCAAAATTGGTCATATGTCAATTGCTATCCATCTTCAATGGCTACAAAGGCCAAACTTGAAGAAGCTATCCAATTGATTAAAATAAGTCTTAGTTTTGTTGATCCCCTAGCATCTAAATCAGAAAGTTCCCACCTGTTTACAAGGACTATACCATACCCTAAAGTATCATATGTTGCAACCTTTATTATGTTTCCCTGTTGTTTTCATCTGGTGGAGGTTTAATATTGTTGTAGCTTAGTTGGTTAGCTTTTCAATATGTAAGAGTCTTCCTTTCAGTCTTATATTTTTGGTTCTATTGCCTTGCACATGTCATTTCATTTTCTCAATAAATTATACCTTTTCAAGTAATAATAATAATAATAACAACAACAACAACAACAACGTAAGCTAAAAACATGGCTTTATATATGTATTAGAAACTCTTTTCTGAGATTAACAGGTATTCCACCATATTGAAGTAAACTAAATCAAGTATGTCTTAACATCCATTGCCTTCATATATAAAGCATACATGATTTTCAATACAGAGAAATTGAAGTAATCCAGGATTAACTTTTTGACCCTTTTCTAGCCTTTAACTGAAGATTTCTGCACATTTGGAGTATTGTTTTGGGGTAGTATACCTGTAAGTGAGTTATTTACATCCTTTCATTTGCTCTATTGTTGCTCCATTTTCAAATGCTGAATTAAAAAAAAAAAAATCAGACTTGTTTCATTATGAACATCTTCTCTTAGGCTTTCGCCATTGCATCAATATGAGGCCGCTTTTCCTTCTTAAGAAGATCATAGAATACCATTGGTTTCTTGTGACTTCCGTTGCGTAATTCCTATTGATAAGGTTTATGGCCAATCAATTATACTCGAAAACCAGTGATAGAACAGAACAATCAAGGCACCTACTGCTATTGTCAATAATGGATGAAGCCTGCCTATGGAGTTAACAAAAACATGATTTTTGACAGTTAAATTTTTAGTGCATTGAAAAAAACAAACTTGTTAAAACTCTTCATAGTTAATTATCAAAATCCTTACAGAAATATATGAGTCATTTAAATATGAACTAATTCTAAAATCCATTGAATTGACGGTTCTATAAATTAAGCAGTTGCATGTTTCATTTTGTAGTCATATAAAGATTTTGTTTTGAAAGAATGAAAGCAAAGAAAGTAAAGATCAAATCAAGATAAATTTATCAATAAATTTTCTCATTTGCTTAATCATCTTATTTTCTTAACTTTTTATATTCGTTTTCTATATTTAAAAGCAAATAAGATTGCTGACCTGCATTGCGAAAGCAAGATGGAGTAAGGTTGCTTCAGACCATGGTTTTCCAATAAACTGAAGACCAATCGGCATCCCTTCTTTGTTACATCCAACCTACCAATTATTAATTTCAGATTTAGATCAGTTTAAAACTAAAAATAGATAAAACTATTAAGTATAAATAGAGGTGATATGTATCTCACCATGACAGTCACTGTAGGCAATCCAAGAAAATTACCGGCGATCATGAACCTCACAAGTGCAGCTGAAACAATTACACAGCAATTAGAATTCCTTGGAACTAAACTGATTAGGAGTTCATTTGTGTTCGGCTAGATGAAAAAGCGAAGACGCTCTTTTCAACAATGCATTTCATTCAGGGCACTTTACTCGAGAATTATAAATGAAGTGTTCATAATAGTTCATCCATATCACAACATTATAATTGTTTCAAGTTTGAAGTGTATTACCTCCATTGATGTAGTCAAGCTCTCCTGTATTAAAAGCATCACTTTGCAATGGATATGCTGTTACACTGCCCACATATAAAAGAAGTCAGTAACATTTTGCTTGAAAATGAGGCTACTCTACTGCATATGAATTAATTCAGAGGTGCAATAAGAGATTAATACCCAGTTGTAGGCGTGACAATAACATCAGCAATTTTAAAAATCTCCTTATGAAAATGCATTTGACGGTTCCTAGAGATATAATATGAAGGTGGAGTGATCATTAAGTTTATCGTATTCTGATATTGAAAACAATATGAACTGAATACCTTATTCTTTGTGCATTCAAGTATTCTCTGCTATGAAATGACCGATAAACTTGATAAGCCACTCTTACGTCCCATCCCATCTCCGCAAAGTCTCTAGTGCAATGAATCCGAAAAGATTAACTATTCTGAATTTCTGTCAGAAGACCCCGAAAGACTACAAATATCAACTGAATAATACATGATGAGACTACATACAACTTTGCAATTTGAGGAGCCAGCGATGCAGTGCATTCAGATGCAATGGTTGCATAATGGGCCAAGCGCATCTCTTCTATCTCGGGTACCGTGACTTCTACAGTCTTTTAAGTACCACAAATCAAGTCAATTAGAAAACTCATTTCGAAATTTTTTAATTTGTCATTCACATATGAGGAAATCAAATATATTGGAGTTTATCATGCAAAATAATGTGCATCGGCACCTTCCACCCGTGATGCTTGCATAGCATAGCCAAAGCATCTTCACAACATCTTCTAACATCATCAGTTGAGTCATTAAACCACTAATTGATCCAACACAAAAGGGGAATATTAGCTTCTGAGATCGAAATGCAATACGAACAAATTCAAGTAGAATATAGCAATGATGCTGATATCAGTAATTATAAAAGATCAAACCTTTCCATATTTGGCGAATTTGATACTGCTAATGGAATTTGTGGACGTCAACAGTGGGAAGTTTATTTCTGGCTGGCAAGTCCACAATAGCAAGAAAGAAAATACAATACCAAAAAATTGTTAGTTCATTGCAATATTCGTCACTTGAAATAGATTTCAACTTGGAATTAAGCTCAAATGTAGTTAGTAGCTTGCAAATAAATTATAGTTAATGGCTAAGGGATATGTTAGAGGGGCCATTGAATGAGATACAAACGTAGAATAAAAAACAGAATGCCACAAACTATAATTAATTCAAAAGTTTGGGGCCAACAAGAATCAATGAAGCTGAATAACTGAATCTGGAACTATAATTTATGGAAAGTAAAATGTGGTTAGATGTCTCACAAGTAAAGTTTTAGGTTGTTGCTTCAATGGGATGTGATGACAAATAGCTGCATAACTGAAAGGTAAAGACATTGCTTTTAGAAGTTAAATCTCTTCAGACTAAGTACACAAATAAAATATATCTGTTGAACTTAATAAAACAAAAAAGAGCCTCACGTAATCAATGCATCTTCTACAGTTCCCGCTAAAATTCCCGCCATTCCAACTGTCCAATTCAGTGGAAGAATGCTGAAACAACAACAGAAATGCACAATTTAAATAGTAATTGAATTGATTCATATGTCGAAAAGCTAATGGTAGAAGATCATTTTGGGTGCATCTGAGTTACCCTGAATCAGAAACACGTCCAAAAGTTGGTTTGAAACCAACAACCCCACAAAGAGATGCAGGTATTCTCACAGATCCTGAAGATTAACAAATAATTTAATTATGTTATATAGGATAAAAAGGGAGATCAATAATAATTCTATGAGGTAAGAAGACCATCATATGAAATAATAAAAATAAAATTTTAGGAAGACAAGACAAGAATGAAGAAAACACTTCTAAATTAGATAAACCCCAACAATTATTTATCTACTTCCTAAAACTTGATGCATTATATTTTGCCTTCCAACAATTAACATTCTTTTCTTTTCATCGAATAGCAACATATATTGTAAGTCTGTAATGGCCCAAAGGGAAAGCAGATAACTAAATCAAGAGAGAAATTGAATAGAATTAAGTAAAAGCTTATGTTTATTTTCTATATTATGGAAATCCTTACCTCCTCCATCGACACCGAGAGCAACAGGGCATAGTCCAGCAGAAACCACAGCTGCGGATCCACTTGAAGAACCTCCGGATATCTTGTTGATATTGTAAGGATTTCTAGTAGATCTGTAATAGATTTAAAACTTTTATATTGAAGGTAAGATTCAAAAATTGAACAGATGAAGAAAAATTTTAAAATGTCTGTCATCTTAGATATGTTCCTACCCATAGTGAGGATTTATTCCACTAGTCCCAGCACCGATTTCATGCATGTTAGTCTTTCCAACAAGTATAGCACCACAAGATCTTAGTTGCTTTACACAATATGCATCTTCCATGCAAGACCTAAACTTATGAAGCCATTTTGTCCCCCCTTTTGATAACCAGAAATCAAAGAATGAATGTCATTTTCAATAAACTAATGAAACAAGATAAGTAATACCTGTAGTTGGATATGGCATGCAATCTATCTCATCTTTAACAGCAACCAGCACTCCGTCAAGGACTGAAATCGGGTTGCCTGTTTAATGATCAAGATCAACATTTTAGTAAATGGGAAAATACGAAAATATGAAGGAAAGAACCATCAGTGTTCCTTTAAAAAAATATTACTGCAAATTTTTTCACTTGCAGAGATGGTGATCTAAGTTAGAATGATCAATAAATCCACTAAACAAGACTTTATAAATGAAAACTCAAACAATAACTTATTCATTAAATTAAATTTTCAAATCGAAAACGTGAATCATAATAATAATCAACTACCTCTTTCATGTCGAAGTGTGGACTCTTTGGCTTGTCTCAGGATGTCTTCAGAATCATAGTTAATGAAAAATGACATGTTAAGATGTGGTTCAGAAGATTCCTTCACAGCAGCTAAAAAACGCTTTGCTACCTGTAAACAACATTTTCAAACCCTAACTTTCAATAAGTATAAAAAATGTAAGTGATTAGACAGAGTCGTAACTTTAGAATTCACTTTCATAACAAAATGTTTTACCAAAAGAGGAGTCGTCTCTCTAGAATGGTAGGCTCTCGAGTAGTCCATTATTGTCCAACGACGAAAATTAGAACCTGAGTTATTAATAGCATTCCCTTTTCTATTAGGAAGGCAATCAATCGCCTCAAGAACTCGGTCAACAGGGGTTAAATTTGGTTCTACGAGGCAAACTTGTTGCTCTACATTATCTGCATCAATGACTCAACACCAGATACATATAAATCTTACATATATGAAATTGAGTCATTACAAAAGCTACAAAGGTGGCTCTTCAATGGTAAAAACTGAACCTTTCCAAGCATGAGCTGGAGTGAAAACTGGTGACTCCGGAACTTCCGCAAAGGAGACAAGCTACAACAGGTTTGATATCCATAAAAAATTGGTACTTCTTTCCAAGTGAAAACTCGAAGTAATATTTAGCGATATGATCAAAGTTCAGGATCACTTAAAGCTTATGATTTTCATCAATTTTCTGTAGTAATAAATGCTAAATCTCAAAATCCACATTAAATGAGAATGAGTACATGAATTTATTCACAGTCAAATTTGCAATTATCTGTCATCATCCTTATTAACAAAAGAAACTCAATTATAAAGCATGAGTATAATATTTTAAGCATCATGAATCTATTTTACAGTGACACATTTATGTGCAGAAAAAAAAAAAATTCATGTACCCATAAACTAAGACAACTTGAGAACTAGTTTACTAAATCAAATCAAATATTCAAAATTAAGTTCATAAATTAATCAACCACATATATTTTAAGGAATGAATGCCATAGAAAAAACTGAATCAAATATCAATGGATAGGAAGACAACAAATCAAGCACCTTATGGACAAGATTATTCCTTTTCAATATCTCCACAACAAAGGCCCCAATAATCTTCATCTCCAACAACCAAGAAAAAACTTTTACCAAAAATCCAGCCATCCTTGGAGCTGCCATCAAAAACCTCCATAACTCAACCACAAACACATAGAAACCCAAATCACAAACCACAAGATCAAGAACATACCTTTGACATTGGCATGAATATAAGTCTCATCACTATCAGCTCCAAGATTCACTTCAGAGACAGGCTTATAAACCTTTGGCTTAAAATCAAAAAGCCCCATGAATCTAGGAACAAATCAATCAAAGGATGAAGTACAAGAATGATGGCAATGGTTGCTAATTATATAGAGATGAAATCCAAGGGTGAAGAACAAGAATGGTGGCAATGGTTGCTTATATAGAGAGATGAAATCAAAGGATGAAAAACAAGAATGATGGATGAAGAGTGCAAGAAAATTTATGGAAAAGAGAGATTAAAAATTAAAAAAAAAAACAAGGAATGGGACATTGAGAAGAGTGGAAAGAGTGAGCTTCGGAGTTAACGGTTTGCTCGTTTCCCGGGAGAGGAGGAGGTATAGAAATGGGCATGGCTTTGCACTTTATTACGGAAATGCCATTGCTTTTGTCATTTTCGTAGGCGTTGGGAAGTCCCCTTCTGTTTTTGTGATTGCTTGTGATAGGAAACCAAGCGGTTGGTTTGCTTTTTTTTTTTTTTTTTAACTTTCTCCTATTTTATTTATTTTTTTAGAGCAATATTAAGGTTTTTATCATTCTACCTTGAATTTTTTTTTTTTTGATAAATATAAAAAAATTATTTATCACTTATATCCACACATAAGAAGCTCAGCTCTACAACATCTATGCCTCCCATCATGTATAAATCAAAATGTTATTAGTTGTTGAGCTATTTTTTTATAGGCCCTCCCCCACTGTAAAATTTAACTGCCGAGTTCGGGATATATTGGTGTGGTTCTTCTCTGCTTAGGACACCATAATATCAAATCAAAATATTTGATTGTATACTTATTATTTAATAATTAATGATATACATATATATCTAATAACTAAAGATGGGAAAAACTGATGAATTACTACTTGGGAAAATATTTAATTGTGATGTTTGATATTCAAGAATTTAAGATTTTTTTTATCAAATAAATATTGAAAAATAGAGAACTCATAAATTACCCCTAAAAAACATTAATGGTAGCTTTTGGTAAATTAGAGATGGGTTAAAACATCATAAAATTATAGACATTGCCCTAAACTCTTCCATTTTCATATTTGTCATTCCAAAAGTATAAACCATGATTTTTCATAAATTATTTTTTGTGGATTTTCTCCGTATACACAAAAAAAAAAAAAAAAAACAATATTGCCTTTTCTTTAACAAAGTAAATTTAATCTGTAAGGGTATATATAAAATAAATTCTCATTTTTACATAGAACATCAAAATGGTTATGAGGTAAACAACTAAATCTAGCTTTGTGATAGGCATATAAGTAGTTGTTCACTTTATTGAAGGGTATATATGTAACTTCACTTACATTCTAGATAAAATGATTATTTTACCCTTGTTTGGGAAAAAAAATGCAACGCCTATTTTAATCTCTCATTAAGTAAATTAATGATTAATCCAATGACTAATAAATTCCAATCCAACTCCACCACCCTAATAACATTCTCTTCTTTGCTTGCCCAACAACCTCAAAAGTTTGTTCACGTCCTCATTAAAATCCATTGTTTTACAACCACCTTCAATTATATTTCTAGAACCTAATTTTTTGGGCAAAAAGATTTTTTTATATCTCTAGGACCCAATTTTTTTAATGTCACTCCAGTCCTTTTTGAAGAGTTTTTAGTTTTAGGTAGTACAAAATTAATGTGGAATTCTTTTTTTTTTTTTTGGGAAAGAAATTAATATGCATTTATTGTTGGGGTTGGGGGGAAGGGAATTGCATGAAGTTTCTTATATAATTAGCAAGTGAAATGGCACTTGTACCCTTCACCAAATATTTAAAAATTCATGTCCTTTTCTTGTTAGATTGTCACATTTAAGCACATATTTGGGTGTGTATCTATCACTCATAAGTTAAAAAAAAAATTTGTTTAAAAAAAGAGGCAGATTGAAAAAAATGTTTACCAACAATTTTATGAAATAAAAGTTTGAGCTTAGTATATTTAGCTATTTTTGTCTTTGATAAAATAAGGCGGAAGAGAAGGATTCATATAACCGATTCCTAATATTTCGGATTAATTTTTTGCCTTCTTATCGTTGTATATAGACTTGAGTATTTTGGTGTATATTCTCATTCATAAAAAAAAATTAATATTTACATGTATTTATTATGGTTAAAACTCAGCTTTTTTGGAGTATAAATGGAAATATTAGTAAGATAGATATTAATGCTTATTAAAAATATATAAAAAAAATTGATAATCCTTGTCAATTTGTATAGTCCAAATCTTTATTTCAGTGTAAATTCAATTACCCCCAACATTTGCAAATATACCCAAACAAAAACAACGAATTTGCTACAGTGAAATAATTACATTTACAGATAAAAATAAATACATCCAAATAAACCCACTCAAAATGTAGCGGAAGTAATTTTTCAAAAAGTCAATTGGAATGTACGGTTAAATATGTATATAGTGTGTATGTGTGAAGACAAATAAACGGGTTGAAATGTACGGATAAATATGTAAAGAAAAAAACAGTTGGAAAGTGGTGATGTGCATGACTCAAAGATTTAGTTGAAGTCGTACTGTGATATTTATTCTAATTTCATATTTCTTAATGATGAGTTAATATTTGTGTACAATAAGGAAATGCAAGTAGAAGAAGAAGAAGATGAAGACACAACAATCAATATTCAATAGGGCCTTTACATTGGAAATTATTTTATAGTGTTTTTTTCTTTTTTGTTATTTTAAAATTAAATAATTCCTTTTTTTTAATAAGATAAAAAAGTAATAAGACAATTTTTTTTTTTATAAATACGCAAAACGCATATACTGAGACTCAGCCATTGATACGGGTTTTCATTGTGTCTAATGAAACCTAAAGTTGAAACTCTTATTAAATCCTTTCATCAATGGTTTATATAATGAGGTCAGAATTTTTTATAAATTGTTTTTTAATATTTTATAAAATAGACCAGCAAAAGAGTTATTTTAATATTTTTCACTTTCAAATGGAGAAGATAAGCTTTCTTCAAAAGTGATCCATTATTTTTATTTGTGTAATTTTAAAACCATAAAAAAAAATTTCATAATTATACTTAGTTCAAACACTCCCAACAAATGTTTTAATAACCGGACCGGTTGTCGACCCGGTTAGGCAACCGGTTCACGGTTCAACCGGTTGAACCGGCCGGTTCAATAATATTTAATATTTTTTAAATAAATGAAAATTTAAAATTTACAAAAATTAAAAAATAAGAAAAAATAATTTTAAAAAAAATAAGAAAAATTAAAAAAATACACAATTACATATTGCAAAGTTATAAAGATCACAAAGTGTTAACTATACAAAAAAAATTGTATTTTTCAAAGTACAAATATATAAGGATACAACCATACAACAAATATTCAAAAATAAAGAATTAAATAAAATACAAGTTTACACTATACTACAACAACAACAATAATAAAATAGAAGCATACAACAACAACACAACTACTATCACCAACAACACCAAATCAACAAAATCATTCAAAAAATGAGGAATAAAATAAAATACAAGTATACTACATCAACAACAATAAAATACAAACATACAAATAAATAAACCGGGTTTTTTTTTGTTAGGTTTGTTTAATTTTAATGATTTAATTTTAATCAATGTTTTCGCATACAAATAAATACACCGAGTTTTTTTTGTTAGGCTTGTTTTACTTTAATGATTTAATTTTAATAAATGTTTTTTAAACCGGATTTAATTGTTTAATTAAAAAAAAACAGGTCCGGTCCAACCGGTTCACCGGTTCACCTGTTCACCGGTTGAACCGGTTGGTCCGTTTTTTCCTATTTGGTGTGCCTAACCGGACCAGTTTACCACCCGGTTACCGGTTGAACCTGCTGGTCCGGTCCTGTTTTTAAAACCATGCGGCCAACACATTCTTTATCTAGCTCATCTTCCCTGATTTAAAAACTAAAAAATACCATGGTTTTATACACTGTGCTAAAACTATATAATACTATGTATTTATGCATATATATATATATATATATATATATATATATATATATATATATATATAAAACACACATAATACCCTAAACCCTACCCTAATATATATAAAATATTATTTTATACGGTGTAAATAGTATTAAAACCAGGAACTGATTTCAAAACCATGCAAGTTGAATTACTATTTATCTTCCTAACAAATGAAATGCATAACATTGAGAATTTATGGGGGCTTACATGCAAACAATGTTCATTTCATTCAAGTTCTCTGCTTCAGCAGTTTAAAAATACAAACTTTGTGTTCTTGAAGCCTTGGTTAAAATTTCTCAGTTATTGTCAACGGCCTTTGGGTCAATTGGCATTTGAGTCCCCCGCGAGAGTTCGAATCCTCGGAGTGAGGGTGCATGTCTGAGAATTGTGAGCATGAACTGTGGGTGGTACCAGCGCCCATGTGTGCGCGGCCCCACAGGCCGCAGTCGAGGCATGCGCACGCCCCTGTCTTAGTTTAGCGGGCCCATTAGGGGTTTCGTTCTTCTTGACAAAAAAACATTTCTCAGTTATTCTTCAACACAAAGATCAGGCATTTAACAATATCAAGTCAAATTTATCAAACTCTGTTAACTGCATCATATCGGTATTCTCCATCTCTCTCTTCCGTGTATGTGCAAATCAAGCTCTCGAGCGAATTTACAGTCCATCCTCGCCTTGTTCTCGAGCTACAGAAGTTGAGAGGATAGCAAGGTTACGGTTCAAATAAGAGAGTGCAGATTCACAGTCCATGATTATTTTCTTCACAGATGATGGTTCACGGGATATAGTTTCCGATCCAGCTGCTATCGCTGCATGAGAATCTCGGAGACTTCTCAAATTTCCTAAAAACTACATCGAAGTACAATCAGACGCTAAAGTAGTAAAAGACTAACAAATGCAATGTTAATCTGTAGATAATAATATAGACAACCGAGTTTTGATTTAAAGTCATATTTGATCAAAAGAAATCATCATCGTCATGGAAAGCTTGTTTTGTCTTGAATGTCAAGCCTTTAAAAATTCGGCGAATCATTTTGAGGAAAGGAGCCACCAAGTAGCTTTTATAAACAAAGAATCAAAGAAGAAAGGTTCGAGAAAACAACAGTGAAAGAACTAACGGAAGGAACAAAGGCAAAGAGACCCGAAGACCCGAAAACGAAGATACAGAATCAGATATAAAGACCTGAACGACTAATGGCTCACATGAGCCATCTACAAAATTCGCCGAATTATTAATTGATGGTGATAGTTCACTATACTATGGTTACAATCAAGTTTTTTCGATTTAGCGATAAGAAAGTACCAAAAACTTCACGAGAACTTTGAAAGGCCAGAGCAGAAATGGAACATGAGAGTACCTTTAATAGTGTGTTATAAGCCTCCAATAAGCGATTCGCAGCGGGGCCAAAACCATGCAACTGTGGAACCTCCATCATGTGCGTCCAAGGGCGAATTTCCTAGAAAATTACTCAGTTTAATGAAACTAAATGAAAGCATAATGAAGTAATTGTCAGAAAACATTGGTATTCAAAGTATTTCTTTTTCTTCGTTTCTCGGTAAAATGAATGAACGTAGTACTGCTCTTAAAATGATTATAAAGATATAAATAAAGATCTGGATGGTACCTTGGAGTATATTAAATTGAAGGACCTCACAGTTTCCAGAAAAGACTCCAACTGTGATCGGAGCTGTAATTCCACACTAGCATAATCCTCGTTTGGATTGTAATCATACTGCATAATAGTGACAACCAATTTTCGATTTAAAAAGATGACATTTATAGTGAATATTACATTAAAAGAAGAAAAATCCAGAGCATTTCAGAGATGCCTTAACCAATCAGAGTAAACTGTGTATTGTGTCCAATTCAGGCTAAAGAACATGGTCTATTCCAACTAATGGCTTACTCTGGGTGAATGCTGATAAAATAGGAATCGTAAATCATATGAAACATTTAAGTAAATTCATAAAAAAGGGGTATGACTTTTCATTATGACCAATTTTGTACACTAAGGGTGATCTGATTGTACAAGTTGCCAGGTAAGAATCCTACCTCCATGCATAAAAACACATGATGTAATACAGTCTGACCAAGAAGCATTCATACATCACTTAGAAATTAGGCATGCAGAAAGACTACTTCGTTCTTGCACGCTATTTCAGATCGCTAAATGGAAAAGGATTTGAAAGGACTGTTCCTTGTCATTAATTAAATGAGAAAGTGACAGCGGAGAATGATCAATGTGCTGACGTCACAATAAGGCTTGCATTTAAATCGCGAAAATGGTAAAACTCTCTATTGTAAGAACTGGAAAATAATAATTAGGCTCTCTTGGGAAATAGATAACAAATTTGGGCAGTTTGATAATTAATCATGAAGAAAAGGAGAAACAAGAATGAGAACAAGTCCAACAAACTAGATGCAACTTCACAAGAAGGCAAAAGCTCATTTCTTATAGGCCGTACGATATTTTAGAATTGCCACAAAAGTGAAAAAGAAAATTGTGTTTCGAGTAGACCTTGGATGCCAAGTCCTGAACCATCTGTTGCAAATTGGACAACTTCTTTGTATGCTCAGAGAGTTTCGATTCCAGTTCAGATATATCTGGCCTGTGAAAAGATGATTACTTTATGAACTGCATACAGCTCAACAAACCAAGAACCCCGTTTTTCATCTTCACCTTCCCTCAAGTGAGAAATAAAATCATACCCATAGCAAATACTATTTTAAACTTTTCAAATGAAGACACACTATACAAACCTTTTGAATTCAGAATGAAAAAAAAGAGAACACTTACAATGGATAGATGGATTGGATCTGAACATCTGCAGGAAAAAGTTTGCATTCTTCTGAAAAAATTTGAGCTTGTTTCTCAGCAATAGAATCTAGCAGCTGCACATCCTTTGCCAACTGCTCATCAACACTGTATGAAATTAACAGTTCTGTAATCAAATTGTTCAAAAGTCAAAGTTGACATAAGTTTAGATTCTATTGCTCAAATATATCAATTGAATTCTAACACAAAAAAAAAGTTTGTTGAAGCGAAATATGCCAGATGAAATTTGGCGGGCACATTAATGTAAAAAAGAGATCTCTCCTACGTCCATTCAGGATAATCAGCTTTAAAACTTGCTTCCACCAGATCTACAATAAGATGAAGAAGCTCAGCACGTTCTTCATAGCTGCCTCTTCCCTGCCATCAATAACAACAAAATTTATAAACTTCAACAAGTAATCAACCAGCAAATTTTACGGTTCAATAAACTGGACAAAGATAAACACTTTTGTCAATAGATTTCAAATTGAAAACCAAAAAGGGGCATACAAAAACAGAAAGTGCTTACAGTTTCATTCTTGTTATCCATTAGTTGTGAAGATGAATAATTATACTGATTTTAATCTTAGATAATTTGTAGCTTAGCTGGATCTCAATCTGGATTAAATGCCAATTCAACAAAAAATATTCTATGGTGTAAAAAGTGACAACACGAAACTGGGCATAGAAGCATATAAAATATGGTAATTTGAAATAATAGATCTCAATTATAGGTTATTGTTATGCTTGATCATATTAATTCCTGAGAAACCGTTAACTTACTTGGATGACTTCTGTATCAATAGAAGATGTAATACCCAAGAAGCTTGCTATCTCAGCCAAATCTACAAAATGCAAAGACATCACATGATCTTGCAAGTGATAATTTTTTCAACAATAAGTTGTGGAAGGTAATATTGCAAAGATTTGCACAAAAACAAAATGCGCTAAATAATTGCAGCAACAATGCTGCACAAATGGAAAATCAGTTTAACAATCTAATTTTGAGGAATTTCAATAGACTACCATAATCGCATGAGAGTGAGTAGCAACGATCATTTGCATGATCGAGAGCATGGACTTGTTTTAGTCATTGTATATAAGAGAACTAAGTAAATTTACAAATAAATAAAAAAAAGAAAAATCAGAAGTGTATCCCCAATTAAAGGCTCTCTTGATAATAGAAAGAAATGGTTTTTGTTGGAAGATCTTAATGAAGAGATTTAGTTAAGAAATTAGCTTCTTGATTTCAGCTAAATCACATCCATAATTTACAGAATTAAATGAAATTAGCTCCTAGAAATCAACTAAATCATATTTGTGCTACTAGCATACAGATAATTGTTTCTTAGTTTAGACTCAATATTGTACTATAAATTGGTGTACATGCATAGAGTAAAAATCAATACAAACTACCTTTTATTACCTCCATTTTCTGGATGTGTATCTGAGCAATCCTGGGCAGCATAAAACCCTTGATAACTTCTTCTATCTCTCATGTCTACAATGTCGGATATCTAAAAAACCCTAATCGACCTACTAAAACTACTCAAACCCCTAGTTTTGAATCCCACTCCATTTAAATCACATCTATACGTCTAAATGGAGACAATTTTCTTCGTTGGTCTTAGTTAGTTAGGATGTATATTAGAGCAAGGGGGAGATAAGAAAGAGCTTGCCCCTAATGATCCCATGCATGCAACCTGGGATGCAGAGAATTCCATATTAATGACATGGTTAGTTAACTCTATAAAGGAGGAGATAAGATAAGTACTAATTACATGTGTTATGGCATTGCTAAAGACTTATGGGATAATGTAAGCCAAATGTACTCTAATTTTGGAAAACAATCCCGAGTCTATGAAATCCCCTTGAAGCTGGAAAAGGTACGTCAAAGTGAAAATAGTGTCGCTAAGTACTTTAATAACCTTCAGAGTCTGGCAGGATCTAGATTTATTCAATGACAATGAATGGAAGTGTCCTAAGGATTGTAATCTTTTACCGATAGATAGTTGAGAATAACAGAATTTTTAAGTTTTTAGCTGGTCCGAATCTCGACTTTGATGAGGTCGGGAGAATTATTGGCAGACAGCCTCTTCCCTTTATTGGAGAGGTGTTTGCTGAGGTCTATTGTAAGGAAAACGGGTGCCAAGTAATACTTAGTAAGAAGCCACAACCTCCTATTGAGAATTCAACACTGATTGTTGGTAGTATTGGAGGGCGTGGAAAGGAAACTAAAGATAGAAAGAGTACTGGAAGTGAGTGGTGTAATTATTGCAATAAAGCATACCACACCCAGGAAACTTGTTGGAAACTCCGTGGCAAAACCAATAAATTGGAAAGGGTCACATGAAGGTAAATATTCAAGAATACCTTCTACTCATGAGATGGAGAGATCGATTTAGCCAGGAGCAGATTATCTACATTAAAAACTGTTGAGGCCTAAGTCAGCATCGCCTAGTGTTTCTAATGCATCTGTTGCACAAGCAGGTAGTGATCCTAGTGTTTTTGCTTGTTCTTTCCTTATTAAGTCTATTCCTTGGATCATATATTCAAAAGCTTCTAATCACATGACTAGTCTGTCTCATTTATTTCACTCATATATTCCTTGTTCTGGTCATGACAAAGTTTGAATAGCAGATGGATCTTTTTCTCCTATTGCTGATAAAGGTTCTATACAACTCTCTCCTAAAGTTTGTCTTAAATCCATCCTACACGTACCTAAACTTGCTTACAATCATCTATTAGTAAGAAAGCTAGCTCTGGATTCTAACTAGGCAGTCACATTCTTTGATTCTCACTATGTATTTCGGGAGCAGACCTCAAGGATGATGATTGGCAATGCTAAACTTAAGGATAGGCTCTACTACTTTGTTGATGAGGAATTCGGGAATAAAATGGCACATGGATACAGTTGTGTTTGTTCTACCTCAGTTAAGGATCAGGTCTTACTCTGGAATAATAAATTAGGTCAACCTAGTCAGTTATCTTTAATTTTTGTTACCTCATGTGTTTAAAGATGTTGATTGTTCAAAAGTTATTTGTGAACATTGCATTCTTTCTAAAAGTCATAACATCAGTTACTTTTTGAAGTCTTATAAGTCTTCTAAACCTTTTTATTTAATGCACAGTGATGTTTGGGGGTCCACACAGATAAAAACTAACAATGGAAAATAAATAATTTGCAACCTTTATTGATGATCACACTCGATTGTGTTGGGTTTTTTCAATTAAGTGAGAAATCAGAAGTTGCTCACATATTTCAAAACTTCTATAACATGATCAAAACACAATTTCAAACTAAAATATGCATTCTAGACTCTGATAATGGAACTGACTATATGAGTGAGATCTTAGGCAGTTTACTAAAAGAGAAAAGGATCACTCACCAATCAACAAGTGTTAACACTCCACAACAAAATAGCATCACTAAGAGAAAAAATAGACACTTAATGAAAATAGCTAGAGCCCTTATTTTCTCTATGAATATGCCTAAGTATTTGTGGGTGAGTCTATTTTAATTGCTACATTTTTAACTAATAAAATGCCCAGAGAGTGTTAAACTATAACTCGCCACTAAATGTGTTTCATAAGAGTTTTTCTAATAATAGGTTGTTCTCTGATCTTCCTCTTAAAGTTTTTGGGTGTTCTGTCTATGTTCGCTCAACAGGACAATCTAAACTTGAAACTAGAGCTATCAAATATGTGTTTGTAGGCTATGCTCCTAATAATAAAGGTTACAAGTGTTATAATCCACTAACTAGGAAAACAGTTGTTTCTATGGATGTTACCTTCTTAGAAAACCAGAAATGTTTCCTTCAGGGAGAGAGTAAAAATATTGAGGAAGGAAACTTCTGGGACATTATACTTAATCCCTTACATACAAAAGTGGTAGAGTGTGAACACAACCTAGAAACTCAAGTTGAAAGTAGAGCCCATCAACCTAATCTATCTACACAGAATGATAAAGACCCTACATTAGGGGAAGACACACTACAGTCTGTCCCTAAGGACAAAAACAATGAGTTTCTAGTTTATACAAAGAGGAGACATTGACAACTGAGTAAAGTTCATGCACAAGTGGAGTCGGAACTAAATACTACTCAAGGCCAATCACATTCCCTGGAGACTGAACCTAGAAACACACAAAATTCAGGTAATCCATATGCTATTTTGCCTATTGTTGTCGATAAAATTGAATCTAGTATTCCTATAGATAGCTCTGTTGAATTACCTGCTGATCATTATTTGCCTATAGCCCTTTGGAAAGGTAAGAGGCCTTATTCTACTCATCCTTTGTCTAAACACTTATCTTATGGTAAACTATCCCAAAATCATAGTTCATTGTTACTAAGGTCACTAACTTGTTCATTCCAAAGAACATCCAGGAAGCTCCAGATGATCCTGACTAGCACTTAGTTGTAATGGAAGAGTTGAATGCTTAGAGAAGAATGGGGCATGGGACCTAGTTAATATGCCTAAGGGCCAAAAACTAGTTGGGTGCAAATGGCTGTTCAAAGTTAAATTTAAAGTAGATGACAATATTGAAAGGAGAAAAGTGAGATTGGTGGCTTAAAGGTTTACTCAGACCTATGGAGTAGACTATCAAGAAACCTTTGCTTTTGTAGCAAAGATAAACACTATCAGAATTTTGTTCTTTCTAGCAATGAACCTTGACTGGCAGCTATACCAATTAGATGTGAAGAATGCTTTCCTAAATGGAGATTTAGAACAAAAGGTGCTCATGTGCCTACCACCTGATTTTGAAGGTATCTATGGACTAAATAAAGTCTGTAAACTGAAAAAATCTCTATGTGGCCTAAAACAATCCCCTAGAGCATGGTTTGATAGATTTGAAAAGGCTGTAAAAAGTCATAGGTATCATCAAGGCCAAGCTGACCACACCATGTCTTTATAGAAGATTAGAATAAGGCAAATTGGCAGTGCTAATTGTGTATGTTGATGATATTATCATCACTGGAGATGATGAGGTTGAGATACAAAGACTGAAGAAGAAAGTAGCTCAGGATTTTGAAATTAAAGACCTCATAACTCTGAAATATTTCTTAGGAATCAAGTTTGCTAGATCAAAGAAAGGCATCTTTGTAAATCAAAGAAGTTTATCTTAGATTTACTTCATGAAACTGGGCTATTACGGTGGAAAGCTGTTGATATACCAGTAGAACCAAATGTAAAGCTTAGGCAAGTCAATCTTAAGGATGTAATTAACAGAAACAAGTTCTAGAGACTAGTTGGCAAACTGATATATCTGTCACACACAAGGCCAAACATTGCATTTGTAGTGAGCATGATAAGTCAATTCATGCATTCACCAAGCCAAGTTCATTTTGAGGCAGCTTATAAAATCCTAAAGTACCTAAAGGGGACTCCGGGGCAAGGACTATTATTCCAAAAGAGGAATAATATCCAAGTGGAAGTATTTACTGATGCAGATTGGGTTAGAGAAAAAAATGACCAAAGGTCAATCTCTGGATACTGGAACCGAGAAACTTGGAAGAGTAAGAAACAAAGTGTGGTGGCAAGAAGTAGTGCAGAAGCAGAATTCAGAGCTTTAGGGTGTGTTTGGTTCGGAAGTGGTCCACCGAAGTGTTGGAAGTCTGGAAGTGTGACTTCGATTGAAATGAGATTTTCATTTGGAAGTCTTTAGTTCTATGTGTTTGGTTGAGGGAAGTGTTAAATTATGAATTTTTTTTTGTCTTTGTTAAAAGTGAAAAAATGAAAATAGGGTTTATAAATAAATTATTTATTATATTTGATGTAATGTAATTTTTTTTAAATTAAAATCTTAAATTTGTTGCAAAAATTAAAAAAATTAAAAGTAAAAAAATAAAAAAATAAAACAAAAAACAATAAAAATTAAAAATACAATAAATTAGAAAAAAAAATAATAAAAGATTTATAAAAACATACAAAATGAGTGGAGTGGAATACCGAAGTGCCACTTCGGGAAAAAAATTCCCGAAGTCAAAGAGTGAAGTGGAGGTTTTGGAAGTGGCCACTTCCCCACTTCGACTTCTACTTCAGTGAACCAAACAAGTGGAAGTGCCACATCAGCTCTCACTTCAGTCACTTCGGTCTCCACTTCGGCGAACCAAACACACCCTTAACTCATAGAATTTGTGAGGCTATATGGATAGAAAAAGTCCTAGCAAAATTGAAGGTTCATATTTCTGTACCTATAAAAGTCTAATGTGACAACAAGGCTACAATCTCAATTGCACGCAATCCTGTTCTTCATGACAGTACCAAACACATATACGTAGACAAGCATTTTATTAAGGAAAAAGTTGACAGCGGACTCATATGCATTCCTTATATTCCTACAATGCAGTAGGTGGTTGATATTCTCACAAAGGGACTTCCTAATAAGCAATTCAATGCGCTAGTAGGCAAGCTAGCCATGGAAGATATCTTC
The DNA here is from genome assembly GCA_902712375.1 of Dioscorea dumetorum. NCBI lineage: Eukaryota > Viridiplantae > Streptophyta > Magnoliopsida > Dioscoreales > Dioscoreaceae > Dioscorea > Dioscorea dumetorum. The sequence continues at coordinate 1,575,526 of CACTHL010000579.1, read as the reverse complement.
AAACCAGCTCGAAGGGGAGTGTTGGAAGATCTTAACAAAGAGATTAGTTAAGAAATTAGCTCCTTGAAATCGGATAAATCACATCCATGATTTACTGAATCGGATGAAATTAACTCCTAGAAATCAGCTAAATCACATTTGTGTTATTAGTGCACATATCATTATTTCTTAGTTTAGACTTATTGTACTATATATTGGTGTACATGCATAGTGTAAAAATCAATACGAACTACTTTTTATTATCTCCTTTTTTGGGAGTTTTCCCCGTATGTCGTCATTGGCATGACATCATTTATTAAGAGAAAAGTGCTTGTGTAAGGAGGTTAGCAATGACACATACATGCTAAGAGCAAATTGTTACATTACAAAAAACCTGTCAACACAACACTATGCAAAGAGCTTCAAGTTTGAGCAACACAAATTCTTGAATTCAAGCCAATGCTATATAAAGCCAGATTTAGCCTCAGCCAGGAATGTCAAATGGGTACATGATAAATGAAAACAATGTCAAGAGCACATATAAACAATTTTAACTTTTAAGAGACAATGCGCACGCAAGGGGCTGCAACCAATGGTTGTATGTCATATACAAATTTGCCAAGTTTATGAGCGTTCCAAACAATAGAAAACAACATTAATAATAAATCAATTGATTGTTCTACAAAGACAAAACAAGTGTCAAAGGATATTTGTGATGCACACTTTAGTTGTGACATAAATTTGCAAAGAAAAAAACCAAGTAACATACAAAGGAATGCATCTGATTGATAGACAAGTCAAGAATACTGTAGAGGCTAAACACAACAAAATTTATTGGCAAAAGCCATAAGAAAGGATGAACAAAAGAATCTCATCAAGAATGTGATATTGTGCAACTAGGCTCAGTGATGGATATGCTGCAACAACAATGATTGGAGGTACAAATGGACTATTGATTGATCAAGGAGAATCAATAGTGACCATTGTGCCCATACATGAATAGAAGAAATTCTTGAGAAAACCAAACTCAACCCAATCAATAGTAACCAATGGACCATGCATGGATCGAGAAGAATCAATAGTTGGAGATACACCAATAGTGAGCAATATCTGGGAATTTTCACACAAAAAAAAGCAATAAACCTTGCCAGAAGCTACAAGTCATGGTGTAGATGTCAGTGAAGCTAAAAACTTATCACAGTATCAGTAAAGACCCATAGGATAGACTGTCACAATGCACATGCGCCGCAAATGGTTTGGCCAAAGAAGCCGCAGATCTATATTGGTGAATCACACATTTTGTGAAACCACTTCACAATGATGAGAAGTGCTGACCTTTGATGCATGATGAATGAGACCAATAGCATGAAGATGATATTACTCCTCCGCCAGATTTAAGCAAAAAGATAACATGCAGCATAAATGGCCGAAATTTTCACAGCATTTCGAATGGGATTGCAAATTCATGGCAATATAGTGAAAAAAGAATTTACGTTGAATACGGGCTGTCTCTTCATCACGATCCAAAGCATCACCTTGCCAAGTCTGCTGAGTGAATGGTGATCGGTCTCCTAGAAGCCTGCCAACATATTAAACAATGGTGTACCTATAAAATTCATGACACCAGACTTAACAATACGAAATGCAATAAGGAAGCTTAACAAGAGTGCAAACTTTGATTGAACTTGCAACTCAAGAAGCAAACTTGTTACAAACTACACCATGCAAAGAGCTTTAGAAGCCAGATGGTATCAAGAAACCAATAGAAACAAACAGAAAACAAAGTACAAGAAGAGATATTTGAGAAATGAGAAGCAATGTTTAAAAAAAATATTTCTTTGAAAGAAAATTCAGGAAAAAGAACATATGATAACTGTAACGACCACAATAAACAAATCAAATCACGAGATTTTCAGTTCAAATTACCTGTCCAGAATAAAATACAAAAGCTAGATAGTATCAACCAAATTGAAACAATGTACAAGACAAAGAATTTGAGGAGTAAGGAGCAATGCTTGCAAGAGAATGTCTCTGTGAAAAGGAAAATTGTGAAAGAAAAACAAATGATAACCATAAGCATCACAATAAACACATAAAATTGCAAACTTTTTAATTCACAACGTTTTCCGAGAATAAAATCCAAAAGAGAAAAAAAAAAAGACAGCCCAAAAATATTAAATCAAGAAAAAAAGAAAATCAGGGATTCCACTCCAACAAAATCATCAACATCTTCATCGTCCACTAAGAACAACATTTCAAGCTAAAACCTTTCCAAATATACACGCATTAAATGAAATAAAAATACCAAAATTTTGGGAATTAATGGTAATGGAGGAGAAAAGAAGAGAAATCTCAGTACTTGAAGAAGAGCCACTCGAGGAGGGCATAGCGCTCAACGCCGGCGAAGAGAAGGGACTGAGCAGGAGCGTTGGCGCGCGGGTAGTTGAGCAGGGCCAGCTTCCTCTGGATCTCCTCCATTTGCTTGGCAGCCATTGCCGGCCAAAGCCAAAGCTCTTCCGCTGCCGCTCTGGGATCCAAATTCCCAATAAAATTTTGGCTTCACTTCCACTTCTCTCTTTCTGTTGAAGAAGGCAGTCGTTTTTACGTTTACCCCCTTGAAAAGTTTGAAACTCCTGCTCAACCCCTTATTTTTGAAAAATCACACAGTCCATCTTTTTATTTCTGGTTTAATATACAAATAAAAATAAAAATCGAACTCAAGATATCTTTAACAAAATGTAAATTGGGATTTGTTTTCTAATTTTCTTCATAATTAAATAATTAAATATTTCTTATTGGAAGATTGCTATAAAAATCCCTAAAGTTTAGAAATAGTGTTAAAACAATTATGAATTTATTTTTTTTAGTTTGAGGGTACTGTTTTAGTGTGTATACTATTTAAGAGTTTTCGATGTTTATTGTATCTTATCAATTCATTAAATTTTTACTATTTTTCATAAATCATACCACACAGTCATTTATTCATTTTCTTAACCATTTATATTATGTATTTCAAAATAGGTAAATTTGATTATCATTTGAATGTTAAAAATAAAATTATTTTATAAATTTAAAAAAATATGGGCTTTATTATTTGAGTATTTGGTGGCTACCAAATTATTTTCTTAATCATAGTGGAGTGTATGTTGGTTGTGCACTCAATGACCTCGGCCTTTGTCCGCGTTAAGCATGTTAATGTTGGATTTGTTTATTAAGAAAATCACAAATGATTATTTGTATCTTTAAATTATTTTTTTAATTTTAAAACGCTAACTATTAGAAATTATGTTTATATCCAAAATTTCAAAAAACGATAATTTTTCCTTTCCTTTTCTTTTTTTTTTTTTTAATTTTTTCCTTAAAAACAAATTTGAAAAGTGATATGTAATACTCCCAAACTTCCGGAACTAATCCGTGTCCTTTGACCAATTGACCAAAATGTTTCACTAAAGTTTTAACGGGTCGGGTTTGAGATCCTCCTCCAACCCGAAATCCAGAACTTGATCCGAAAACATAGCCCAAAACCCCGCGGCGAGAATTTGGATTCGGGTCGTTCCTATCCTAACCCGACCCGTTTAGAGTTATCGAGATAACTCCGCCCAGAAGCAAAGCAGCTCGAGCTTCACTTTGTGTGTGAGAGAGAGAGAGAGAGAGAGAGAGATGGCGAGAGGCAATGGGGGAGACGTCGTTGGGGTGTTCTTCATGGCGGCACTGGTTGTCTGGGCGATCTCTGTGGTGTACGAGATCGTCTTCAACAAAAGGAGGGAGCTTGTCGCCATTGTTGTTGGCTTTGGGTTCTACCAAGCTGCAAACTGGGCCATTCGCTTCTTTGTCTCCAGAGATCCTCTCTTTGTCAATACCTCTGTTTCCTTGCTTCACTCTTCAATTACCTCTGTGTCTGGTGAGTAAATTCATTCCTCTAACTGCTTTTCTGTTTTAATGGTTGTGATGTGATGTTGTAAAGTTTGGATTTGGATGGAGGCGGTTTTTCGAGTGCTCTTCGGTTTGGGTTTTTGTTGATGGATTTTGTTGGAAAGTTTTGGTTTTGAGAGGTTGGATTGGAGAAAAATAGGATTTTTGTAGTTTAAATTGGATTTGATGGTTGAGTTTGGGGCAAAAATTAATGTTTATATTCATTTGTATGAAATGTTGTTGTTGGGACTGGAGAGAGTTAAAATTTCTTGCTTGGAATTCTTGGAAGGTTTTTGGTGGTTGCAATCGGAAGTTGGTGTGATTGGGGGCTTTGGATGGGAGATGGGTTTAATGGTGGTTGGATTTGCATGTTCATGACATCTGTATTATGTGGATTTGTAATGCAGATTAATACTTATTTTGGTTTTGGAGCACTTCTAAGCTTGTTTTTAAGGCATTTGTGAGATATATCTTGTCATGTCCTTGGATTTTCAAGCTAATGCTATTTATATCTCCATTATGTGTGGAAATGTATGTTCTTTCAAGTTTTAGATATTGATAAGACCACTCAAGCAAATATTGATAGCACAAGAGGCATGTTTAAACTAAAAATAACGGAATGAAAAGAAGGGTTACTGGAAAAAAAGGATTCATAACTCCCTTGCCTCAAACCGAAAGATCTTAACTTGTAAGAATAGATTTCTGTCAACTAATCCATGGGTAGTACTTGATAGAATGTGCAAGTAGATCTTATGCCTCTCTAACTTTGTTTAAAGCCCCACTCTTTTACAAATTTGTTCTTTCCATAAGTCTCGCAAAATTATTTGTAGGTTACGTCAACTACTATTCTTAATTTTCTTTGTAGCGTGATTGAGAATCAGAAGGCATTAGAAGCCTACCAAAAAAAAGAACAATGAATATTTGAATATTCCGAGCTTCTTAGTTTGAGATTTAGTTTTTCAATCAAAATGCAAATTAGACTTTCCTACTCAATCGGAAAAAGCCCTTTCTAGCATTTACTCTGATTGACAGTCCTTTTACAGTAGTCAGAGCTGCACTACAGTCTACAGCCAACTAAAATATGGGTCATCACCACCATCTGTAGCAGGAATGATAACCTGAGTAATGTTTATGTCTCTGTAAAGACAATCCTCACATCTCAAATAATGGCTTATCTCTAACAAGTAATGCCAGAAATGTTTATTTGACTCCTTGAATGCTATTCAACTTTTGGTGCCAATAGTGTGCATTATTCCTTGAAGTGTAGTCAAATTCCATCAATGCAGCAAAATTTACCTATATCTGCAAAATTTGATGAGTTGAATATTTGTCTTGTGGATGCCTTGCAGTCATTCTTGTTCTGGTTAATCAGTTATTGTTCAGGGGTCTTGACAACCCATTTGTACATGTGCAATTGATCAATGACACCTGGCTAGGTGCATATTCAGCTTTGTGTCTTTCCTGTGGATACTTTGCTTATGACCAATGGGACATGCTCCGTTATCGGCTATATACTGGTTGGATTCCTTCAATCCTTTTGCATCATCTGATACTGCTGGTCTGTTTCACACTCGCTTTATACCAGAAAGTTGCCATCAACTATCTTATTCTTACTCTTGTTTGTGAGGTATATACATAGCATTTAAAACTCCATATGATCATTCATAATCATTTGAAGCTATAACTATGAGCTCTTAGGATACTCCACACGATGTTATTTTGATTGCTTGCGTGCATCTCTAAATTATCAGTTAGTAAATGTGTAAAATTTAGGACTAATTATTCTTATGCATTTGATGAAGCTGCAAATTGTTAGTTCAGTTATATCATTTCAACTGCCTTTTGTTTGAAAATTTATGGGCTGATATGGCTGGTTAGGCTACTAGAAGCGTGACATTTACAATATTTCATTAGACCAAAGAATAAATATTTGAATTTTTCCCGTATTCGTCGCACTGGTACACTTACAGCATATGTAATTAGTTCTTGAAGTCATGCAAAGGAGCACCACTTTAAGCACAAGCACATAAGTAATGTTGCAATTCTTGATTTGCAGCTTCATTCCATCTTTCTTCATGTAAGAAAAGTACGGCGAATGGCTGGGCTTCGTGATGCCAAGAGTAAAGTAGTAAGGGTGGAATGGATGCTTAACTGGGCAACGTTCATTTTAGCGAGGCTTGTCTGCCACATCTTGATCACATACAAGCTCATTGTCGATGCCCCTAAGTTTGAGAAAGGGATCGTACTCCCACTGGCTCTCTTTGGCATGGCAGGAATGAATCTGCTTAATGTTTTTCTTGGCCTAGATCTCTTCAAAGCATTCAAGCGAGAGAGGAATAAGCAGCCACATCGGGACTGAACGTTTTTCTTCTTTTGATTGGTATAAACATTGAAAAACATGAAATAAAAAATATACAGCTCTGGAGCTCCTCTTTATGATCATTCATTCTGCAAACAGACAGGTCAGTTTTGTTCTGCTAACTTGTTTCTCGACATGCACCAAAAAGATATGGAGCTTCCATTTTGTGAATCCAATTGAAAATTGTTTCTGCATTTTGATATACTGGAGCTTGAAATTTTTATATAATGAAGCTTGTCACTTAATCGAAAATGTAAAGTGTGACAATTTTATATTTGATTTTCTGAATATCAATGAAACAGATTACGCATCACTATTTTGGTATATATGAAATATCTTTTAGTGCCGCAAATTGAGATTATTATTGTCAGTTAAGTGTCTTCCTTCATTTTTGTGTGAATTGAGGGGTAATAGAAGCAAAGCAAAAAAATAATGGAGTTATTATTATCAGGGCATTTTCATTCTTTCCATAATCTGTCTATTTTCTTCATTGAACCAAAGAAAAAAAAAGTCTTTTTAAGTTCATTTACTTATTTCTATACTTCTTCACATTTCTTTTATCAATCAAACTAGACTAAGGTTCGATTTTCTTTTCTTTCTTGTTAGATATTGGTTCTTAAGGTCATTTCTTTTATTGAGGTCAATTCCGGACTATAACCAATTAACCTAATTTAGCTTAATCCTTCTCAAAAGAAGAAAGTTTGGCAAAAACAGTAAGTTTTATCAATCAGAACTCTTTAAAATCCTAATTATCAGAATACAAAACTTACGCCTTGAGAAGGTTTTACATTTGATTTCATTGTAAGATATAACGAATATGCATCCCCATATAGCTGTGATTTGCTTCCAATGAAGCTATAAATGAACATATACAAAAGCAATTTACTTAATCCGTTAATAATTTAATTGAAATAATGTTATCTAGGCTTTTCATCTAAATAATAATAGTATTTTTACTCAGTTTAACTTGTAGTTAATCCACTTATGTCCTGATCATGATCTATTATCTATATATGTATATATAGGAAATGTAATTGAACAACTGATGCATTAGAGAAACATAAAAAGGAAGAGAAAAACCGACGATGTGCCTATAGTAAAATACAACTTGAGTCTGTATAGAAGTATAAAAGAACAAGAACGGTGCAAGTAGATAAAGTGATAGCTATAGTCAGAGGACTTAGAGAAGCAATTCTTCACCATTCACATTTGTCACATTCATGAAATATAGACTCTTAGGTCTGTAGTATGGTTGGGATAACACCTGCCAAGTGCAATAAGAAATACATGAGAAACTACTTGCCCAAGGCCATTTGAATTATCTTGGTCATGTATCACAGGAACATTTCGATAAATCAAAAATAGAGGTAGCCTTGAAAGATATGTTCATAACCCTAAGAAATGGTAGTTTAGAAAATGGCAGTTAAGAGAACTTGAGCAGTTCTTAACTATTACCCTCAAATTTAATGGCAATTATGAAAAAAATTTGACTAATTGAATAAGTTGTTAAGGCCAATTTACTTGGTTCACAGGACACTTTTTATACCTTAATACCTCAGTTTAGGGAGTGGAGCAACTGCAGTTATTAGTCGAATCATTGTCTAGTAAATGATAGATCAATTGGAATTTATGAGAAATTTTCTTCATCACAAAACTGTAGAGAATGTACAAGTGTCTATTTGTGAGATTACAATAAGAATTCCAAGAATTCAAAAGCTGTAGATTGGTAGTTGATTACATTCTGCAGAAAATGTAGACCATGTGGATTGGCAAGTAATGAAAATGGAGCTAAGCAATGCCCTCTCCACTTCTTGAGAGACTCCTCTTCGTAGCATGGAGAGGGCATACTCCATGGATACCGCATCACAAGTCAATGTGATCGGACCATTGCTTGGTAACCCAAATTCTTCTTCGGAGATCTTCAAGAGCTCCTTGAAAAGAAAGTTATTTAGATATGTTAAAGGAACCATGAACCGTTTCCCTTCCGAAGTGTACACATTGAAATGCCCTTTTTCTGCAACAGATGATGTACTGCATGCATTGAAATCAGAAAGGTCATTGGATCTTGGTGAGGTGATCTTTCTTCCCATTGCTGCCACCTTCTGCCACTTCTTTGCCATCTCACTGATGCCTATGAGAATCAACCAAACCTTGGTGTATGAAAGTTGTGGTTCCTTGGCAAAAGCAATGGCAGCTATGTGTTTATATATAGGTGAGAAAGAGTATAGCTTCCTTCATTGATGGTAGGAGCAAGTCCATGTTCTGTGGACTTGATGAGATGACATAGAAAATAACATTTTTGGAGTTGGTGATGAAATTACCACGTGAAGAGTGGCCCAGATGTGTTCATGGTTGCATTGCATTTCCTCCTTATCTTATTTGTTGTGTTATGACATCTCAGTCCGATTTTTTAATATGTCAAACTTTATAGTACAACTATGCATTTTATTTCCACAAATCATGGCATAATTTTTGTGTCTTATGTAGGTCGTTATAGACCATTGCCACATTTTTTTTGTCAGAAATAAAATCCAATCTATGCTAACTCAATCATTTTCTGCAGTTCCTGGACACCTTCAAATGCATGCAATTTGACTCCATGTTCCAGTAATTATCTGATGCTTGAAAATTTACTTGGCTTTGACTCTTTCATTTTACTATCTGCTTATTGTTTTTGGGTGAACAGTATTGTTGAACGGAAGGATTAAAATTTTTTTATGACAATAAACATTTCGAAAGTAATTGAACAGGAATACTGTCAATATATAAAAGAAGTTGATTGGTTCATCAATTGGAAAGCCAGAATTCCTGTTGCAGAGCTCGAATAGCAGTTTTACTCATGGAGGATTTAGAGTTAAGGGTTTGTAGCTGTTGTATCTCCAACTTATTTCCAATTTTAGCAAAAGTCAAGAAACCAAACCTTAACACTACTTTTGATTCGGTGGTATGGCAATCAAGCCACATCCCTCTAGCACAACACTTGTAAAAGGCTCAGTTTCCAGATTTGGAGATACACATTTGAAATTTCATCAACCAAGCTGCAGCACAATGTATTTGAAAGGCTGTCAATGCCTTACTGATGATGGAGCCTAATGAAAGACCAACAACTTTATTATTACGACCAAGTATGACTGACTTTTCTTTCATATCATGTGAATTTGTCCAACCAGAGGAGGTCCACACGAACAAATTGCTCAAGCTGCACGTAGTCAGTTAGTTTCCACCAACTAATCTGCATCTTTTGATTCCACATCTTTCTTCCCTTCTTCATTTTCAGGAGCATCACCACACACCCAAAATGTCATACAACTGTCAAGAAGATAAGGAGGAAACACAATGAAAACTGTAAATGGGTCCATTCCATGTGCGTCTTGTATCAACAAATCCAAAATGTTAATTTCCATGTCTTCTCCCATAGTGCACAGAATATGGTCTTGCTCCGTCCATCAGTTGAGGAAGCTGTCTATGCTCCTTTCTCTCATGTATATAATCACATATGGGTGCCATTATTTTTGTGGCCAGGGCAGCATTAATTTCACATTCACCAATCTTTCATCAATCCTCTAGACGACAGTAAAATAGGAAGGAAATGGCAGAAAGTGGCAACATTAGGGAGGACGATTGTCTCACCAAGAGCAGATGAACATTATGATTTCGATTCATGCAGTACATCTGTTGCAGAGAAAGGCCATTTCAATGTACACACTATAGACAGGAAGCGATACATTATTCCCTTGGCATACCTGAAGAATGTTGTTTTCACAGAACTCTTGAAGATATCAGAAGAAGAATTTGGGTTACCAGGTGATGGTCTGATTACATTGCCTTGTGATGAGGTGTTTACGAACAATGTGCTTTCCATGTTAAGAAGAGTAGTCTCAGAAGAAGTGGAGAGAGCGTTAGTGAGCTCCACATTTTCTTGTTTTGCCAATCAAAATGTTCTAGTCTTACTGTGGATAATACTCGACAGTTAGCTATTTGTAGTTTTTGAACATTTGTAATCTTACAAATCCACACTTGTTTATATACAAATATATTCTTAAATTTTTGGTTCTAAATTTTCTTTAAGACACTTGTGCGCGAATGTGCCCTGTTTTGGTCTGAAACTGTACATCAACCCTGAGATATGACTGTTTATTTTGCTGAATATTTGGCTTTTGATATATGAATGGTGTCAGTTACATTATAACCCATGACAAAATTTAGAGGGGATGAATTCAGTGTCATTAAACTGCAATTTGATCAGAATGAAAGCTCAAAGTGGTCATAAGACAGCAAAAGGAAGATCCAGATGAGTGATTTGGTCTTTGGCATAAGTCTGAGTTTTTAATCAGTCTTCCTCTTCTTGTCAATTGATGTTTCTGACTTTTGCTTCTCTGTGATCAATAATTTAGAGAATGGTTAACTAAGAAAAAAATGAGCAGTTCAGAATTTTTTCTGTCAAATTTAATAAATTAATGGCTTGCTAGTGGAAGCTATTCTTGGTGACTATCAGATACGTATTCTTTGTCAAATCGAGCAAATTATTCAACCAATGATCTGATGAATACTCTGAAAGTTTATTTATTTGTTTTGAATTGCATATAGTTCCACTTCATTATGTTTTTTCATCAGATACCTTTATACCTTAGTACCATTAGATTGGGAAATATGGTAGTGTGGATGTGAGTTCTGTCATTCGACAAATAAACCATTGATCAAATGAATTTTTTGATAAATTTAGCCATCATAAAACTGTGAAGAATGTACAAATATTGATTTGTGAGATCATAATCAAAATGTCAAGAATTCAAAAAGTACAGATTGTTAGCTGCTGAGTATGTTGTACAGAAAAAGTAGAGCATGTGGATGGGCAAGTAATGAAAATGGAGCTAAGCAATGCCCTCTCCACTTCTTGAGAAACTCCTCTTCTTAGCATTTAAAGGACATAATCCGTGGATACAGCATCACAAGGCAATGTGATCGGGCCATCGCCTAGCAAACCAAATTCTTCTTCGGATATCTTCAAAAGCTCCTTGAAAACAACATTGCTCAGGTATGCCAAGTGAATCATAAACCGCTTCTTTCCCTTCGAAAGTGTACACATTGAAATGGCCCTTTTCCACAACAGATGGTGTCCTGCATGCACTGAAATGCACTGAAATCAGAGTGATCCTCGGCTCTTGGTGAGGAGATCCTTCTTGCCATTGCTGCCGTTTTCTGCCACTTCGTGGCCATCTTAGTGATGTTTATAAGAACCAATGAAAGTCTGGTTTATATGAAAGTTGTGCTTGTCTTGTCTGCAAAAGCAATGGCAGCTATATGTTTATATATTGGTGAGAAAGAGTATAGCGTCCTTCATTGATGATAGCATTAAGGCCATGCTCTTTAGACTTTAAGAGGTCTCACATAGAAAGAAACATTTTGGAATGTGGTGATGAAATTTTTTGTGGTTTGCATTGCATTTTCCTCCTTGATCTTCTTAATAGGCACATGACATGTCAGGTCCAGGTTTTTAATGCATGGTACTGGATAGTACAACAATGCACCTTGCCAATTCAGATTTTCAGTTTCGTATTGCCAAAAATCATGTGTTACATAGGTCCACATGAGCAAATTGTTCAGAGAGTACTTAATGTAACACTAAAGGGCAGTGCATATGGTCTGTCTAACTCTTGAAATCCTGTCAGTTTCCACCAGCTAATATGCATCTTTTGATTCACATAATTCTTCTCTTCTTTGTATTTGAGAATTAAAATCGGTGCATATCTTTACGAAAAACAATGTCTAAGCTATGCCCCAACATGCCATGGAACTGTCAAGATAAAAAGGAAATGCAAGGCAGACCACAAACACATAAGCTGCATTCTTTGTGGCCATTGGAGCAACAAATTGAAAATTTTTGATTTCCATGTTTGTTTCTAGCCTCTACCATCAATCTGTGAAATTATACTCTTTCTAGCTCCTCCATTTTATATAAGCATATAGCTTCCATTTTCTTTGCAGCTAAAACAAAGCCATATACACCAAACTTCCATTGATTCTCATCAACATCCGTAAGATGGTGAGGAAGTGGAAGAAGGTGGCAGCATTTGGGAGAAAGATTACTTCACCCAGAGCCGATGAACATTTTGATTTCAACTCATGCAGTACATCGTCTGTTACAGAGAAAGGCCATTTCAATGTATACACTACAGACAGGAAGAGATTTATGATTCCCTTGGCATACTTAAAGAGTGTTGTTTTCACTGAGCTCTTGAAGATATTAGAAGAAGAATTTGGGTTTGCGGCTGATGGTGCGATCACATTTCCTTGCGACGCATTATCCATGGAGTACGTACTTTCCTTGTTAAGAAAAGCAGTTTCGGAAGAAATGGAGAGGGCATTTCCTGGCTCTATTAGTATGTCTTGCCCATCAAAATGTTCTAATCTTACTGTGGATAATACTCAACAGTTAGCAGTTTGTAGTTTTTGAATATTTGTAATCTTATGAATCTACACTTGTGTGTGTGTGTGTATATATATTCACAAACCTTTTGGGGCAAGAAATTTTCTTTGTGGCATTTGTATGTGAAAGTTGTCCAATATTTTGGTGTATAACTATAATTGAACCCTGAGATACAGCTTTGTTTATTGGTTTAATTTTTAGATAACTGATCTATACATAGTGTGATTTACATCATAAGGCATGTAAGATAGTTAGATGGGATGATTTGAGATTTTCAGTGCCAATAAAACCACAATATTATTAGGATGAAATGTTACTCACTAGGAGTGACCTGAAGCACAAGAGTGAAAAAGTATAAGAAAACTAAGATCGCCTTCAGTAGGTTCTAAGTTTCTTCTTCATCTGTTAAGTGATGACACCACTTTCGGATAAATTAGGAATTCTTGTGATGTTCTCAATCCATGCTGCCGTTGTATGCATCTTGTTGTCGTTGATTATATTGAACCATTCGAAACCAATGGCCAAGATCAATAATAATACAAATTAGCAGCAAATAAATATATTGTTTTTGAATATTCACTACTTTTCTAGACAAATATTTCCAATTACAGCACAAACAAGGAAATCACATTGAGTGTTTTTAAATTGCTATCTTGCTTTGAGTACAGGTGAGCATTACTCAGTTTAAATTGAAAAAATAGACTGAACCAGTCAATTAGGATTGGCGGTTCAGATTTGAAGAAAAATAAGTTGAGTTCAGAAGAAAAAACTCTTAATTTTTTTTCCCAGTTTGGCTTGGATTTGAAATTTACAACCTGAAGCAACTGAAATAGGAAACTGATTATAAATTTTTGGTCTCGATTCAGGGTTCACAATGGCTCAATCATATTAGTGTTTGTAATTTGGGCCACTGAACCAATACTAAACAGTCTGTTCAATCTTTTTCATTTCTTTGGAATGAGAAACATGTTTTGAAAGTAACTGTTGTTTTGTTTTGCAATAAATGAGAGGCAAAGTCATGGTGTGGATATGTTGGTGTGATTTGAATGATCAGATTATCGATTTGTGACTTAGCATAACCCAAAATTGCAAATGAAGTGCCATTGTAATTTTAATCCAGTAAGGACTAAAATTGAGTTCAATTAACATTAGAGCTTCTCAGACGCATGTACATATAGGACGGAGAGTCATCAGAAGACTTGGTTGCGAGTGTTGCGTGATGACTGTAGTGCAGTATATACTATTTATAATCTCTTCCCAAAGGTTAGTGAAATCTGCTTCTCATGCATTTTTAGTTTTCCACCAATTTTGTGATTTCCATGCAATTGTTTTTCCTGAATTATTCCTTTGCTCATGCTTGTGATTTCATCTTTTCCCGGTTGATTTGAGTGTGTTTGTTCTGCTCTTCCTGCCAAAGGATGGAGAGACGCATCAGGTCATTTGAGGTAAATGTATGTGCAGTTTTCCTTAAAGAAATGGCATCAAGAGATGCAAATTAGCTTGTGAAAACTATCTGGCTTTAGAAGAGAAGAGTTTAGATAGGCTATTTGTACCTTATTATGAAGTATCCCTGGATGCCAAATCATGTGCTCTTAAGCAATTCTTTTTTTTTTTTTTTTTTTTTGTGAGTGTGGACCTTATCTGTCTAGAAAAATCCAAATGATATATATATATATATATATATAGTAAGCTTAAACCACAATTGAACGATTAAATTTTAATTTTCCTATTTCTTAAAATTCAAAATAGAAATCTGAAAGGTAGAAACTCCTTCAACTGACAAGTGAATGACTGATCAAATGGAATTTCTGATGAATTTTTTCTCCATCAAAAAACTGTAGAGAATGTACAAGTGTGTATTAGTGAGATTACAATAATCATGCCGAGAATTCAAAAACTACAGATTGTTAGCTGTTGTGTATTTTGTACAGAAAAAGTAGAGCATGTGGATGGGCTAGCATTGAACATGGACTAAGCAATGCCCTCTTCACTTCTCGAGAAGCTCCTCTTCTCAGCATGAAAAGGACATCCTCCATGGTTATTGTATCACAAGGCAATGTGATCGGACAATCACCTGGCAATCCGATTTCGTCTTCAGATATCTTCAAGAGCTCCTTGAAAAAAAATTGTTCAGGTATGCCAAGGAATCATATATCGCTTTGCTTTGAAAGTGTACACATTGAACTGGCCTTTTTCCACGATAGATGATGTACTGCATGCATGAAAATCAGTGCACTTATCGGCTCTTTGTGAGGAGATCTTTCTCGTCATTGCTGCCATTTTCTGCCACTTTCTGGCCATCTTAGTGATGTTTATGTGAACTGATGAATGTTTGGTGTATATGAAAGTTGTGCTCATCTTGGCTGCATAAACAATGGCCACTATGGTCTATATATATGTGCGAGAAAGAGTTTAGCTTCATTCATAGCAGCATCAAGGCCATGTTTTGTCGACTTAATAAGAGGACATAGAATGTGACTTATTTGGATTTGGTGATCCAATTGCCACATGAAGTGTGGCCTAGATGTTTTGAGGTTCGCATTGCATTTTCCTACATTATCTTCTTGATAGTCATATGACATGTTGGGCCCAGTTTTTTTAATCTGTGATAATAGATAGTGCAACAATGCGCCTTGCCAGTTAAGATTTTTGGTTTCGTATTGCGAGGGCTCGTGTGTTCTGCAGGTCCACATGCGTAAATCGCTGAAGAGTGCTTAATATAGCACTGAAGGGTAGTGCATATGGTCTGTCTAACTCTTAAAAGCTTGTCATTTCCACCAGCTAATATACATCTTTTGGTTCACATCATTATTACTTGCTTTGTATTTGATAAATAAAATAGGTGCATAACTTGATAGGGCTGAGGCCCCACTCGAGCTCTGCTTGAAATTGCTTAATTTAATCTTGGCTTGAAACTAGCTTTAGAATGTTCGCTCAAATTTGCCTGAATTCTAATTTTGAGAGCTCAAGTTTGAACCAGTTGAGTTCGAATAATAATCAAGCTTGAGGAGTTTATCCATTGTTTACTATTAATGCAGGATGTATATTCTATAATTATATGGAAGTCCATAAATACCTTTTCAGGCTATTGCCCCGATCTCTGAATAGTTTAGCTAAACAATATGTGATCATTATTAGCATGGATAAGAAAAATAATTCTAGATCACATGAATTTTTTTTTCTTCTGATGTTTTTAGAATGTGGATCGCATCTTCGATTTGCATCATAAATTTGAATTTATTTTGGACAAAGCAAGTCGTATGCACATAACATGACAACTCGAGCGAAAGGACTCAAGGGAGCCATATCCCCACATTCACTCTAGTGCCACTTAGAATATATGATCTACCCCTAATAATTGTTTCGTGGGTATCACTAGTATTTTCTGTTTGTTTGTTGTTTACCTTCGGATTGGTCTCATGTTCACCAGTGATGCAATCTGTTGCCTTCTTTTATAAAAAAAAAAAAAATGGTGGTTCTAAATAAGTAATAGAATTTGTAAACAAGAAAAGTTGAGCTGTTATCAGTTATCACTGTGAAATGTAATAGTTTAACAGCTTGATTGAGAAGCTGCCCTTTGATCACTAGCATTTTTTTTTAACTTAGAAAACTGTTCAAACAATTACCTGAATAAGTTACCGAGGGCAATTTAACTAGTTTTGAATTGCAAATGATTCCATGGCATTATTTATTTATTTTACATGATTTGGTTGTACCGTAATACCATTATATCAGGAAATATGGCAGTGTAGGTGTCAGTCTTCGCAATCGACAAATAAATGATAGATCAAATAAAATTTTATGAAAAATTTTAGGTATCACAAAACTGTAAAGAATGTACAAGTCGGGGTTTGTGAGATTACAATAAGAATGCTGAGAATTTAGAAAGTGCATATTGTTTGCTGTTGAGTATTTTGCACAGAAAAAGTAGAGCATGTGGATGGGCAAGTAATGAAAATGGAGCTAAGCAATGCCCTCTCTACTTCTTGAGAAACTCCTTTGCTCAGCATGGAAAGGACATACTCCATGGATATGGCGTCACAAGGCAATGTGATTGGACCATCTCTTGGCAATCCGAATTCTTCTTCAGATATCTTCAACAGCTCCTTGAAAACAACATTGTTTAGGTATGCCACGGAAATCATAAACCGCTTCCCTTCCAAAGTGTACACATTGAAGTGGCCTTTGTCCGCAATAGATGATGAGTTGCATGCACTAAAATCAGCTTGATCATTGGTTCTTGGTGAGGAGATCTTTCTTGCCATTGCTGCCATTTTAAGCCACTTTCTGGCCATCTTAGTGATTTTTATGAGCAATGATGAAAGTTTGGTGTATATGAAAGTTGCGCTTGTCTTGGCTGAGAAAACAATGGAAGTTGCATGTTTATATATAGGTGAGAAAGAGTATCGCTTTCCTCAATGATGGCAAAATTAAGGCCATGTTCTGTGGACTTTATGATGGCACATAGAAAGAAACATTTTGGAATCTGGTGATGAGATATTTGTGGTTTGCATTGCATTTTCCTCGATCTTTTTGATAGTCACATGACATGTCGTGTCCAGGTTTTTCATTCATGGTACTGGATAGTACGACAATGCACCTTGCCAGTTCAGATTTTCAATTCCATATTGCCAAAAATCATTTGTTACAAGTGCCACATGAGCAAATTGCCAAAAGAGTACCTAATGTAGCACTGAAGGGAAGTTCATATGATCTGTCTAGCTCTTGATAAGCTGTCAATTTCCACCAGCTAATATGCATCTTTTGACCCACATCATTCTCTTCTTTGTATTCACTACAAAAAATCGGTGCATAACTTTACCACAAACAATATCTAAACTATGACCCGACATGTCATTGAACTGTCAAGATAAGAAGGAAATGCAAAGCAGGCCGTAAATACATGTGTTGTGTTCTCTGGAACCATTGGAGCAACAAATCGAAGAACTTTGATTTCCATGTTTTTTTTTTCTAAAGGCCATTGAACATGATCTAGCCCCTACCATCAATTCGCATAATTATACTCTTTCTATGCCTCCACTTGATATAAGCATACAGCTCCCATTTTCTTTTCAGCTAAGACAAGTCCATATACACCAAACTTTCATCGATTCTTATCAACCTCAGTAAGATGGTGAGGAAGTGGCAGAAGGTGGCAGCATTTGGGAGAAAGATCACTTCTCCAAGAGCCAATGAACATTATTATTATTTCAACTCATGCAGTACATCGTCTGTTGCAGAGAAAGGCTATTTCAATGTATACACTACAGACAGGAAGCGATTTATGATTCCCTTGGCATACCTAGAGAATGTTGTTTTCACCGAGCTCTTGAAGATATCAGAAGAAGAATTTGGGTTACCAGATGATGGTCCAATTACATTGCCTTGTGACACATTATCCATGGAGTATGTGCTCTCCATGTTGAGAAGAGGAGTTTCGGAAGAAATGGAGAGGGCATTGCTTATCTCCTTTTTTATGCCTTGCCAATCAAAATGTGCTATTCTCACTGTGGATAATACTCTCCAATTAGCAATTGGTAGTTTTTGAACATATGTAATCTTGTGAATCCACACTTGTATATATATTCACAAATTCTTTTGGATATGAAATTTTCTGTGACACTTGCGAGTGCAAGTTGTTCAATATGTTGGTTTAAAACTATAGTTGAAACCTGAGATATGGCTTTGCTTATTGTTTAATATCTAGTTAACTGATCGATGCATAGTGTAAGTTACTTCATAAGCCTTAAAATAGTTGGATGGGATGGTTTCAAACTTTCAGTATTAATAAACTGCAATTTTATTCTGATGAAATGTAAGTCATTGGGAGTGACCTGAAGCACAAGAACAAATATATATATATATATAAGAAAATTAATCTAGCTTTCAGTATTTTCCGAGTTTCTTCGTCATCTGTTAAATGGCAATACTGTCTTTGAAGAAATTAGAGATTCTTGTGATGTTCTCAATTGATGCTGCTGTTTTATGTATCTTACTGTCGTTGATCATATTGAACTATTCAAAAAGCAATGGCCAATATAAATAATAATTGAAATCAGTGGCAAAGTTTTTTTTTTCTGAGTATTCACTGCTTTTCTTCACAGATATTTCCAATGATAGCACAAACAAGCAAATCACATTGAGCGTTTTAAAGTGCTATCTTGCTTAGGGTAGGGTGAGCATTACTCAGTTTAAATTGGAAAAACAGACTGAACCAGTCAATTAGGATTGGCAGTTAAGTTTTGCAGAAAAAGTTGAGAAGAAAAAAACTCTTAATTTATTTTTTCAGATTGATTCAGATTTGAAATTTGCAACCTGATTTTAAACTTTTGATTTTAATTCAGGGTTCGTCATGAACCAATACCAAATTGTATGTTCGATTTTTTTATTTCTTTGGAATGAGAGACATATGACTTGAAAGTAAATTACTCTGTGTTTTGAATTAAGAGAGTTGAAGTCATGGAGTGGATATGTTGATCTGATTTGAATTGTCAGGTTATCGACTTGTGACTCAAGATAACCCAAAATTGCAATGAAAGGCTCATTGTAATTTTAATCCATATAAGGACTAAGGTTTACTTTCAATTAGCATTAGAGTTTCTCAGCCACATATATGTATAACATATTTCTCTTCTTTGTTAAGACCGTGAAGAGCTAAGGTGAGAAGACGGAGAGTCATCAGGAGATTTATTTAAGAGTGTTTAGTGGTGGCTGCAGTATCTACTATTTGTAATCTCTTCACAAAGCCTAGTGAAATCTGCTTCTCATCCGTTTAACTTTTCTGCCAATTTTGTGAATTCCATGCATTTTTTTATTTCTTCTGAATTATTATCTTGCTCATGCTTGTGATTTCATCTTTTCCCGATTAATTTGAGTGTGTTTGTTCTGCTTTTCCTGCAAAATAAAGGAGAGCACGTCGGTTCATTAGAGGTAAAGGTATGCACACTTTTACTAAACCGAAATGAAGTAATAAAAATTACATCAAGAGATGCAAATTAACTTGTGGAAACAATCTGGCTTTAGAGAAGTTTAGATAGGCTATTTGTACCTTATAATGAACTATACCTGGATGCCAGATCATGTGCTCTTAAGCAATTTTTTTTCATGTGGACCTTATCTGTCTAGAAAAATTCAAATGAGATATATATAAATATAGTAAGCTTAAACCACAGTTGATATGATTAAAGTTTAGTCTTCTATTTCATAAAATTCAAAATGGAAATCTGGAAGGTAGAAACTCCTTCAACTGACAAGTGAATGACTGATCAAATGGAATTTCTGATCAATTTTTTCTCCATCAAAAAACTGTAAAGAATGTACAAGTGTGTATTTGTGAGATTACAATAATATTGCCAAGATTTCAAAAACTACAGATTGTTAGCTGTTGAGTATTTTGTACAGCAAAAGTAGAGCATGTGGATGGGCTAGCATTGAACATGGAACTAAGCGATACCCTCTCCACTTCTAGAGAAACTCCTTCTCAGCATGGAAAGTGTCACGGCCCCAATTCGAGATCCCCTGATCAGACCGTGAGGCGCCTGTCACACCGCGCAACAAGCCAGCCTTTCCTCGGTTCCGGACGCACCAAATCTGGATTTGACACAATGACAATTTGCTATCACAAGCAACAAGCATACAACATGCAAAGACAACCAAGCCTTAGAGAGAAATGGGAAACTCTCTATTAATGAGAAGAATCACAATCATGGCCAAGACCTACAACCAAGCATCATCCAACTCCCTCCTCAAAGAGAAGCAAAGAGGCATATATAGTCAATCCCATGCAAGGGATATCATCCTTGACTTAATCTAAGGGATGGGGTGAAGTCAATGGTCAAGTCAAGACTAGCACCACAGTGCCAGCTACAGTCAACAAACGTTGTTCCCACCCTTATCCTCCAGCTACAGTGCCGCCAGCCGCACTAGGTCGTGATCGCTACTGTACACTTCCGAGGTTAAGTCGGAGCTGATACCGGCCTTGGCGGCAGCCAGCCTGGCCACTTGGAGATCACACCCTGATCAGTCCGCATGGATCACACTATGCCATTTCGAGGTTACAATGTGCCAGCCCCCACTCATCCTGAAAATCAGCTAAGTGTTGGGCAACAGCCACAGCTCATTAGCGCCCACCCGTGCCACACTTGGTCTTGCTCACGCCCACGGCCATGCACGTGCTACTAGGTCTCGGCCACGATCATGCGGAAGCCCTCACCTGCCTTGGGGCATATGCCCTCGGCCACGCTGCCCGGTCCACACGGCTGTGTGCCCGCGTGATACGGCTTGTCTCGCCCATCGATCAAGCCACACCGGCTCACCCCGGCGCGCCCCCACGCCTAAAGGAAAGGGCCGATCATGATAACATAGGCACCAAGTTCCAAGCCCTTACAAACCACCCCCACCGGTTGAAGTCGACGCCCTCATCGACTTGACCAAGAAGTCATTAATCAACTCCTCAAATTGCCAAAGTGTGGTATCCCGTTCCCAACTTGCCTCCAACGTCGGCAAGTCCTTCCACTGAACAAGGAAGAAGACACGGCGATTCTTCTTGCTTTGGTCCTCGACCTTGCGGTCTAAGATCCGTTCCGCCACCTGGGAAAACTCATGGCGAACAGTCAGCGGAGCTCGACTCGTCTTCGCCTGAGATAGATCCGTGGGGTCCTTATGACACGGTTTCAAGAAGCTTACATGGAATGTAGGATGTAGCTTCAACCGTTCGGGGAGATCCAAGTGGTTGGCGACATTGCCGACCCGTTGGACAATTGAGAAAGGCCCGTCATACCGAGCCACTAAGCCCTTGTGCACCACCCGGCGATGCAACTTCTTCCACACTTCTGGAGTAAGCTTCAACCAAACCCAATCCCCGACCTGAAAATCCAAAGGACGTCTCCCTTGGTCCGCATACCTTTTCATGCGGTGCGCTGCCTTGGCGAGACTATCTCGCGCACCATCCATCATTTCCTGCCGATCAATAGCGAAATGATAGGCGGCGAGGCACTTACCTCTGGTCCTTCGCTTCGCAATTTCCGAAGATGTGATGGGTTGGTACCCATAAGCAATCTCAAAAGGCTCTTCTCCGTCGACGATGATCGATGAAGGTTGTAGCTGAACTGCGCCACGTCAAGCATGTCCAGCCAGTCTTTTTGTAAGGAAAAAAACAGTGTCGAAGGAACTCCTCCAACAAGGCTTTCACCCGCTCCGTCTGCCCATCCGTTTGCAAATGGTTGGCAGTCGAGAACCTCAGTTCCGTGCCCAGTAACGCAAACAAGGCAGTCCAAAACCGCCCAGTGAAACACGCATCGCGATCACTGACTATGTCTTCTGGCACACCGAAATGTTTCACCACATGCTGAAGGAACAACTTAGCCACCATCTCAGTTGAACACACCACCGGCGCTGGAACAAACACGGCGTACTTGGTGAAGCAATCCACGATCACCATAACTGAAGACATGTCGTCCACCTTGGGAAAACCGGAAATGAAATCCATGGACACCGACGCCCACAGCCGTTCCGGAATCGGCAGCGGCTGAAGGAGGCCTGCCTGCAGCCTTTTCTTCGCCTTATTCTATTGGCACACAAAGCAGGTTTTAACATATACCTCTATGTCATTGCCCATGTCCGGCCAATAGTAGTGTCACGAGAGCAACGCCTTCATGCGCTCGCGGCCGAGGTGCCCCTCCCACGGGACATCGTGGTGCTCCCTAAGGAGCTGTTACCAAAGCCGCTCTCCCTTCGGCACCAGGAGCCGGGTGCCCTTGGTGTATAACAACCCGTCTTCCATCCAGTACCGAAGCACCCCTCCGCTGCACCAGCTTGGTGTATTAAGGATCCGCTTTTACTACTTCCCGAATCCGAATTTGTAGGTCACTCTCCACCTGAGTGAGGGGAACCACAAAATCCACAACCTGACGGTGACTCAACGCATCGGCCACTTGGTTATGCCTTCCCGGTTTGTGTTGCCAAACAAGATCATATTCCTGCAAAATTTTATGACATCTAGCTTGTCTCGAAGACAGCTTCTTTTGGGTAGCAAAGAAAGTATTAGCGACATTGTCACTCATAACAAGAAATTTGGTGCCCAAGAGATAGACTCTCCATACCTGCAGGCAATGGATCACGGCGAGCATCACCCCCTAATGCGCCGAGTACCGTTGCTCCGCCTCTTTGAGCTTCCAGCTCTCAAAAGCCACAGGGTGCCCATTCTGCACTAGCACACCGTTGATAGCCTTATCGGATGCTTCGGTATAAACTTCAAATGGCTTATCAAAATTGGGCAACGCCAAGACGGGCTCGCTCGCGATCGCTGTCTTAATCTTGTTAAAGGCTGACTGTTGTCTTTCAATCCAACCCCAAGGTTGGTCTTTCTTCAACATGTCGGTGAGCGGCGCGACCTTCCGTGAGTATCCCTCAATAAACCGGCGATAATAGTTGGCCAAACCAAGCAATGATTAAAACTCCGGGACCTTGGACGGCGCTGGCCAGTCCAAGATTGCCGCCACCTTTGCCCGGTCCATCCGAACTTCGCCCCGAGAAATGACGTGCCCTAGGAATTTGATTTCCTATTGAGCAAACCGGCACTTCTCCAATTTCAAATATAACTTGTGCTCCTGCAGCTTGGACAACACTAGTTTAAAGTGAATCAAATGATCCTCCATGGATTTACTGAACACCACCACATCATCCAATAGACCACGACAAAGACATCAAGATACTCCGAAAAGACTTGATTCATTAGATGACAAAAAGTCGCCGGGGCCTTGATTAAGCCGAACGGCATTACAAGAAATTCAAAGGAACCATAATGTGTGGCACACATCATTTTGGCCTCGTCACCTTCCGCAATGCGCACTTGCCAATATCCCGAGCACAGGTCTAACTTGGAAAAGTAAGTAGCTTTCGACAAGCGATCGAACAAGTCCTGTATCAAAGGCATCGGGTACTTATTCTTGACCGTGACCTTGTTTAGAGCCCGGTAGTCTATGCACAGTCGCGGGACTTATCCTGCTTTCTTTGGAACAAAACCGGAGCGCCAAACGGTGCTTTCGAAGGCTGAATGAAGCCGCAGTACCGGAGATCAGTCAGGAGGTAGGCTGGGGATCTGCAGCCCGGTTGTAAATCAATCTGGTGGTCGATAGCACGCCGGGGGGAAGTTGTCGAGGCAATTCCGGCGGCATCACGTCTGTAAATTCAGCAAGCACATCGGCTACAACAGACGGAATTTCAACCACAACATCATCCCGGATTTCCAACAATGAATCAACATATGTGGGGTCGCCCTTTTTCAGCCCCGGGCAAATTGATGAGCTGAGAGTATACCGCCTTTTGCCTTCTTCTCTAGCGTGACATCTATCACAAAACAAGGGCCCTTACCTTCCATTATCATTAAGCCGCCCAAGTGTGGAACTATGATGGCCTTGATCGAAATCAAAAACTCCATCCCCAAGATCAGTTCAAAGTCGTCAAGGGAGACAACAAGGACATTAACTTCCTTTGCCATTCGCCGAGCCAAATCGGTACGCCAGCTATTTTCCCGACTACCAGCTGTGCTTCGGAGTTGATCGCCTTCACTTGACTGGTGTGTGTGCCCACACATAAGCCCAGCCGAGTGGTCGTCTCCTCGTTCAGGAAGCTATTCGTCGCCCCCGTGTCCACCATGCCTTCAATCACCCTATCATTCAAAGTTAATTCCACAATGATCAGAGAAGTAGGGGTACTCCATTTAACGGCTCGCAAGGCGCCCAGCAGCGGAAGGGGATTCAGCCTCGCCGGTGCCTTCGAGTCCGGCTCATCCTCGATCCTCAGCGTCTCAACTTTTCACGCTTCGGACAATCCCACGCCCAGTGTGGACTAGCACAGATGAAGCAGCCTACCACCTTGGTGTTTTCGCTGGCTCCACCCGTTGCTTTCGCCTCGCCCTTGGCCCTATCGGTAAACTTGGCCTGGGTAGGAAAGGGCTTCTTGCTTTGTCTCTTTTCCTTTGGTCTTGACTTAAGCTTCTCACCCTCATTCCCGGGTGAAGCCCTAAAGTCCACCAACGCCTCAGCCGCTATGATCGCCGATGCAAGGTCTCGCACGCCTTGCCGTCGGATTTCGATCTGAGCTCAGTTTTGCAAGCCCGTAAGGAAGTTGAATAACTTGTCCTCTTCCGACATATCTCGGATGTTCAACATCAAAGAGGAGAATTCTTTCACATAGTCCCGAACAGTGCCCGTTTGCCTCAGCTTCTTCAAAGCCGTGCACGCCACCCACGCGGTGTTGCCGGGCAAGAACTGCTCTCGCAATTCTCTCTTCAGATCATCCCATGAACTAAAAGTGATTTGGCCTGCCCAAACATCATCCTTTTGCTGAGTCCGCCACCACAGCTTGGCATCCTCGATGAGATACTTGCTGACCAAAGGGACTTGCTCCAATTGTGGCACCTTCGCAGCCCGAAAGTATTGGTCCATATCCCAAAGAAAGTTTTCGAGGGTCTTTGCAGTCCACGTGCCATCAAACGATGCTGGTTCCAACACCTTGATGCGTAAAGGGCTCTCACACGCCACAGCCGGCACAGACCCGGTTTCCTTGAGCTGAGAGATGTCCGTCACCATCGCCCCACCCTCTCCGAAAGAGCATCAACAAGCAATTGACTTTCTTTCCATCCCCGCGCAAGGTCCTCCACCCGTTGAGCCATCGTGCTGAGAAGATCATCAACACGGCCAATCACGTGCTCCACGTGATCCAGGCTTTCTTCGAGGCGGTCTAGACATTCCTTCGTGCTACCAACCATCATACGGAATCAAGAGCACCAACAGAGCTCTGATACCACTTGTCACGGCCCCAATTCGCGATCCCCTGATCAGACCGTGCGGTGCCTGTCACACCGCACAACAAGCCAGCCTTTCCTCGGTTCCGGACGCATCGAATCCGGATTTGATGCAGCAGCAGCCTGCTATTACAAGCAACAAGCAAACAATATGCAAAAACAACCAAGCCTTAGAGAGAAATGGGAAACTCCCTACTAATGAGAAGAATCACAACCATGGCCAAGACCTACTGCCAAGCATCATCCAACTCCCCCTCCTCAAAGAGAAGCAAATAGGCATATATAGTCAATCCCATGCAAGGGATATCATCCGTGACTTAATCTAAGGGCTGGGGTGAAGTCAATGGTCAAGTCAAGACTAGCACCACAGTGCCAGCTACAGTCAACAAACACTGTTCCCACCATTATACTCCAGCTATAGTGCTGCCAGCCGCACCAAATTGCTGATCGCTACTGTACACTTCCGAGGTTAAGTCGAAGCTGATACCGGCCTTGGCGCGCAGCCAGCCCGGCCACGCGCAGATCACACCCTGATCAGTCCGCATGGATCACATCGTGTCATTCCGAGGTTACAATGTGCCAGCCCCCACTCATCCTGAAAATCAGCTAAGTGTTGGATAACAGCCTCAGCTCAGTAGCGCCCACCCGCGCTACACTTGGTCTTGCGCGCTCCCACAGCCACGCACGCGCGGCTAGGTCTCGGCCACGATCATTCGGACGCCGTCGCCCGCCTTGGGGCAGATGCCCTCGGCGACAAGCTCACACGCACTACCAGATCCACACTGCTGTGCGCCCGCGTAATACGCTTGTCTCACCCATCGATCAAGCCACACCGGCTCACCTCGGCGCACCCCCACACCTAAGGGAAAAGGTTGATCATGATAACATAGGCACTGTTAATACAGGGACCCACCACCCTAACTTCTCCATAACTGCAGTTAGAGGGAAGGTTTGGTAAGGGTATATAAGGCTAGAGGGACTCAGTCCCGCAGGCGATGTGGGACTATGGACCTGTGTTAACCACTGCGTCCCTAACATGCCCCTAGGCCCACGGGGATGTGGGACCCAAGGTTCTAGCCACAAGCACCCTAGATAACCTAAGCTCGATACCATGTTAAGACCAACACCCTAACTCCTCCATAACCGCAGCTTCGAGGATCCAGACTAAGGGTGGCCATACCGACCCTTTCTCCATGCGCCCAGCTATGGAGAAGTTACGGTGGGTCCCCAGATCTTGTCTCACCCATCGATCAAGCCACACCGGCTCACCCAAGACAAGGACCCACCACCCTAACTCCTCGGCGCACCTTCCCACACCTAAGGGAGAAGTTAGGTTGATGGGCCCTATGATTAACATAGGCACCTAGTTATCCAGGGTGCTATGGCTAGGACCTTAGGTCCCACATCCGTGGGCCTAGGGGGCATGTTAGGGACACAAACCATAGTCCCACACTGGATGGATTTCCCCCTAGTTCATATACCCTTACCAAACCTTCCCCTCAACAGCTGTTATGGAGAAGTTAGGGTGGTGGGTCCCTATCTAACAGGCACCAAGTTCCAAGCCCTTACAGAAAAGACATACGCCATGGTAACAGCATCACAAGGCAATATGATCGGACCATCACTTGGCAACCTGAACTCTTCTTCGGATTTCTTCAAGAGCTCTTTGAAAACAATATTGTTTAGATATGCCAAGGGAATCGTAAACCGCTTGCCTTCCAAAGAGTACACTTGGAAATGACCTTTCTCTGCAACAGATGATGTGCTGCATTCATTGGCTCTTGGGGAGGAGATCTTTTTCGCCATAGCCACCACCTTCTGCCACTTCCTCGCCATCTCAGTGCAATGTTTACAAGAACCGATGAAATTTCAGTGTATATGAAGTCTGTGCTTAGCTGCAGAAAAAAAAGGAAGCTATATGTTTATATATAAGTGAGAAAAAAGTATAGCTTCCTTCGTTAATGATAGCATCTAGCCCACTTGAAGTGTGTCCCATATGTCTGTTGTGGTATGCACCACATTTTTTCTTTCTTCTTGATAATCATATGACATGTCAGGTTCATGTTTTTTTTTTCTGTGATTGTAGATTGATAGTACAAGTATGCAGCTTGCCAGTTCAGATTTTCATTAACATATTGGCACAGATCGTGTGTCGTGTAGGTCCACGTGAACAAATTGATCGACGTGTTTTAGCTCGGCACTAGCGTTGGATGCATATGGTCTGTCTAACTCTTGAAAACCTGCCAGTTTCCACCAGCTAATCAGCTCCATGTCTATGTCTCGCAGATCCAAATGTTAGACAATCAGCACTATGTAGCCTTTGAACACTTATAATCTTACAAAATCAACACATGTATATACATAATATTCATAAATTATTTTAGCTATGAAATTTTCTTTGTGGCACTTGCATGTGAAAATGTTCACTCTTTTGTTGTGGAACCATGCATAAACCCATACCATTAGGTGTTAGTCATGGCAATTGGTAAGTAAATGACAGATCAAATAAGATCTGTGAGAAATTTTCAGTATCATAAAACTGTAAAGCATTTATAGGTTAAGCTTTCAAAGGCTGCACACTGCTAGATATTGATTTATGTTGTCTAGAAAAATTAAAACACGTGGATTGGCAAATAATTAAAAATAGAGTCAAGCAATGCCACATGAAGCATGGCCCAGTCTTTTTAATAGTAATATGATATACCAAACTAGGTAATATGTGTATGTTTGCAAATTGTCACTTAATATTTTGATTCTATTTCAAATTTTTGGGGTTTGGTAGGTTGTAATAAACTTATGAAATTTTATTTTGTCATGGTGTTTGAATTCACAGTCCTATGCCAAGTTACCAACTCAAAATCGATTTCTGCAGTTCATTTCTGTCTTTAAATGGTTATGTCTTGAAGTTAAATGATAGTTTGAGTTGGTAGGTGTCAAAATCAATTTAAATAAATAAAATTTGACAATATTTATTTTATTTATTTAATTTGGTGGGCAAGTTGGTGCATGAATTGGAACCTTCAACCTTTGAGTTGGGAGAGAAATGAACCAAAAATGAACCCTCGTTGTAGAGAAGGTAAATGAAAGTAACTTTATTATTAGTTACTTAAACTTTAGAAGATGAACCAAAAATGAGTTGGGAGAGAAATGAACCAAAAATGAACCC
Organism: Dioscorea dumetorum; assembly: GCA_902712375.1. Lineage (NCBI taxonomy): Eukaryota > Viridiplantae > Streptophyta > Magnoliopsida > Dioscoreales > Dioscoreaceae > Dioscorea > Dioscorea dumetorum. The sequence goes on along the minus strand of CACTHL010000579.1, from coordinate 1,546,878 downwards.
TCTGTGTTTGGTTCTTTATTTGTATGTATTGGTTTTTAATTTAGCACAAATTTCTATTATGATTCAGACTTTTATTACTATTATTATTATTATTATTATTATTATTATTATTATTATTATTATTTTGAAAAAATGCCTTTTAATCTCATACTGAATTTATTATTTTTTCAATACATAGTCTTTATTGTTAACCGTCCATCTTCTTGTTCTTCATTATGAACGGCTGAGAACCAAATCGGAATCAAAGCCACTGGCTTTCATCATAACCGTCGATTGGGAATCGATTATCGAGTTTGATGAACGGTCCAGATTCACCGCACACCACATCGAAGACTGTATAAGAGGCCGAAACTCTTGCTTCGCGCCCAAACCCTTCTCATCTATCGCCATGGCTGGCGGTCCCCAAGCTTGGATCTCCGGCGATGAGAGGGCGGCGGAGATGTTTTCGCGCCTTCAGGCCTCGCGCCCCGCGTTCCTTGTCCCTCCTCTCCATCGTGTCCCGCTCCGCGTTGGCAATGTCGTGGAGATCGCCGGACCTTCCAATTCCGGCAAATCTCAGGTCCTTTTAGAGGTATAGGAGGCGTTTTGATGATAGTATTCTTTATTTGTGGCTTTTATACGATGATTTGATTGTTGGTGTTGCATTTCTCAGGCGGTCATGCATTGTATACTGCCCAAGGAGTGGAAGGGGATCTATTTTGGTGGCCTTGAGAGGATTGTTGTGTATTTCGATCTTGATTGCCGTTTTGATGTGCTCAGGCTTTCGAATGCTCTGAGGATTCGGATAATGGATTCCTGTGGTGAGCTAAACGACGTTTCAGTGAATTTCATCGTTTGGCTTTAGGTTTTTGTGCATATATTATTTATGAAGTATCTTAATCGTGTTTAAATTCCAGTGAAATTTGTAATTTTAGAAATGCATTTCAATACCAGTATATATGCTACTATAATCCAATTATTTTCACGGATTTCTTTTGAATTTGCTTTCCAGTAGTGTTGATATATTTTATTGGGTTTATGAAATTATTGGTTTCTTTATAATTATATAGTGCTTACTTTGAAACAAATTGTGTGGTGCTTTTTTGATTGGTGTGATTGGAAATTCAAACTTGTATTTTACCTTATCTGACACGCCTTAGGATAGTGGCTTATCTGCAGGGTCAGCATGTAATGCCCTTTTGGAATTCAAAGAAGGGTCACGGAAGGATGTTACCACAGATTCTGACATTTGTCCCTTTGATGATGAATTATTTTTTGCTTGCATGAGGCGCTTCTTGTATATCCGTTGTTACAATACCTTGGAATTTTTGGCAACTCTTAAGGCAAGTGTCTCTTCACTTACTTCATACCTGACTGCTGCTGTGCAAGTCTATAGGTGCCCTTGGTCAAGGCATCATTCTAACAATAAAGAAGAACCATTATGAAGGCATTGACAAAGTTTAGTTTTTGCATAAAAACAGGTCACCTGTTTGGTAATAACTTGTTAGGAAGATGTTCACAAGGCTAAAATGAAACATGAATTTCTTATTATCCTTATTGATTTCATGTGTGTACTATGTGTCCTTGTGCATGGACTAGAATGACTTACATATTGTTGAATGCATCACACTTGGTGATTGAAAACTTTCTATTTCTTGGATTTTTCATGCTCTTATAAAAAACCTAATTGAATAATCCCAATCAAAACTCAGGACCCTTTATGTGAGTCAAGAGGGTGAATTGTATCATATTACTTCATCTATGCTATTGGGATACGAAGATAAGAAGAATTTGTCCCTGATGCCAAATATATATAAAAAGTATTTGTATAGCTGATCTCTATTTTCTTTGCTTTCAGTTTTACCTATGAAGTGTTATTATTTCATTTATCATATAATATCTCTTACACAAAATTTCTTGATTATACAGACAATGCATCATCAAATGCTTAAGGAATATGAAGCCCTTGGTGTAAAGAGCCATTTTCTTATCATAGATAGGTGGCTCTTTGATTCCCAACCTTGTCTCATGATTATACCATCTACTAGATACTATGTTAAATTACATCCATGACCTGTGAAAGGAGTTTTTTATGTTCATTTATTTATATGTAAATTCCAATATATACTTCTGTACTTATTAGAGCTTAGTCATATTTTTCCCCCAGCATTGGTGCTTATCATTGGATAGATCGGAGCTGTCAACCCTCTACACTAGGTGACAATAGAAGGTACCTTAACTGTCATTGCCCTATCTGATTATATAATAATATTTGTCATCATTTATTCTTTTCAGATCCCATTATATTCTGAAGTAATTTGTCATAATGGGTTTTCCTTCATTACATCTTTATTTTCTTCAAGATCATGTTTCCGATGTGAAGATGCTAACTGTCTATGTTTTGATTACCAAACTTTACTTTTACCCTGACTTCCCAAGTTCATTTTTAACTTGGTATTCTTAATTGGCTTTTTTCCCTTGGCATTTATGACCATCATTTTAATAGAAAAATTTGAGTGATCAAATTCTTATTGTCGTTCTCTAAAAATGTCCTTGATGTTGTTTCTTTCTTAGACCAGCTAAGTTTATTATGGATATTGGATATATGTTGCAATTTTATTATGAACTAAAAGCACAAAGGTTCTATTTGAAAACATGTTTCCTAATTTCATCTACTACGCGATAGGATTGGTTTAATCATTTCTTCTATTAAAGAAAATCTATGTATGGGCATTTTTAATACATGACTTCTTTATGATTCTTCTTTTTTGAACAATTCCCATTTAATGTTTCATAGTCTGCAATCACATTTCTGCTCACCGGACAATGTTGTATTCCCGCTTTTACAGGAAAGGTCTATCCCTTCAATGTTTGACAGAAGCGGTTGTTCGTGAAATCCGCAATTTGTTGCAAACTCACCCAATGTTAGTGTTAGCTACAAAGGCCACAATTTTTGGAGTTGCAACCTCATCAAATGACAGACAAAGGTTCTCCTCTAACACATGACGGTCCAGTCGTTTAACATTAATAATTACTATTTCTTATTTTTCATGTAAAAGCTTAAAAAACAACTATTTCTTTAGACTTTGCAACTCGAAATAGAGAGGAGATGTTGATTATCATAATTTTATTTTCCTATGCATTTGAAAATTTGTTTCTGTATTATATATTAACAGAAATATTGCCTTCTAGAGTTAAACTTTGTCTGCATATTTATCCCCTGCTAACAACAGATGAGTGTTACTGAGTGACTATCATTTCCTTATTCTGTTGAATTTTAAACTGTGACTTACAACCTAAATTGACTAAAATAACAATTGCTGTAAATTAGCAAAATTACATTCATAAGGTTCTCAACATTGCTGATAGTGTTTCAAATTCCTTGAATGAAATTAGTTGGCAATTGGCAGAAATGGAGTGTTGACTGATAATATTTGAAAAATATTTGTACTTGATTTGCACAATGCATCTTTACTAGATGCCCTAATTGATCTGCAGGACTGTTGGGAAGGGTTTTTTGCATGATACTATTGGATCAATGACTTCAAAAAAGGAAACTCAACAGCATCAATATCGTGAGTATATGCCTTCAATATGGCAGGTTAATAGTTGATTCTCATTTCCTTTTATTATTTATAAGTCTGTGCTCATCAATGTTAGCATTGGATTTAGGCTTTTTGGTAATTTGAATTTTTGACTGCATTATATCAATCTACTGTTAATTGATTGCCTGATCTTGTCTGGTCTGGTAGTATTCCTAGTATCTCTTGAGTCAATGATATGACTGATCAAGCATTATTTCAAGATTTTTGAATGCACGCAATGAAACAAGCAAGATTATTGTGGTCTCTTTGGTCCTCTCACTCTCTTTCTCTCACTCACATATTGGTTCAATGCAAGTAGGTTTTTGCTCGGTATATTTTTGACTTTGATAACTACCATGTCTATTGAACCCTGCAAGGTGTTCTGTAACATCCACTGGTAATTCTTTTGCAGTCATTTGTTACACACAGGATATGTATACGAGCTTCAGGTTTGTCTCTGCATATGCCATGAAGCAGAACAGGTTTTCCTATAGCTCCAAATTTTGTTTATTCAGCATTTCTTATTTTTATACTATTTATACAGATGTTGCCACTGATATTGGAGACAAAGCTTCTCCCATTTATACAGCCGAGTGGGTCCTTCCACAGCTAAATCATCTGGACAAGTTTGTTATTAGAGATGTAGGTTGTCCTTTCTTATTTTGCTTAAAATTTTAAATGTTGTTTTCATAACTTTCATAGCCACATGGATTCTGATATGAGCTTCTCTTCTTTATATTGTCCTCTTCCATTTTTACAGGATGGTATATGTATGCTTCCTTGAAAGGCTCAATTTTTCAGCATCACAATGTAAGTGTGTTGCTTATGGTCCATGGTTCCTCTAGCCTTTTTGCTTTCTTAATCTTTGTTATTAGATTCAAATAAGTAGAAGAACTTTTTGGTTCTACATTCATCTTGATATATGGATTAAAATAGTTAATTTTGGTCCTGAACTGAGAGGAGACCAAATAAATAGCACTTATAGTGACCCATTTTTTTCTTAGTTTGGGAAATGTCTATTACACCCGCCCTCCTGCAACGAGGGCGGCACGCAGTTCTTACAAGCTGCCTGCTTAGACTCTTGGCCACAAAAGGCTTAAAATAAACAATAATGAAGACTTTCAGAGAGACATTCTATCATGTTCCTCCCTTTTCATAATAAAGGACTGCTTGAATATACAGAATAAACATGATGAAGGGTCTGCCATTCATTTTCCTAAATTCTAGCATCAAATAAACCCCTTAAATTGAGAAAAGAAATTGGAAACTAACTAAACAAGAAAATTTGAATCTAATTGCTAAAGATGAGAAACCAATCCCTAAAGTTTAGATGTTCAATTTGGAATTCTATATTCCCCCTCGAGCCAGAGAATAAATGTTACATCATTCCCCGATTGGAATTTAATTTTCTTAAACTTTATTTGCGGAAGAGCATTTGTTAGAGTCAATGTTAAAAAGGTGAAGGCGTACTTGAGGTGTTTTGCCTTTGTGAGACAAACTGAGGCGTAAGCCTTGACTTTAATTATATATATATATATATATATAAAAAGAATAAAATCAATAGTAAGTTTTTAAATTTTCATAATAAAAAGATTTGTCTTTAATTTTTCATAGGTTTTTTTAATTTATTTCATTCTAAATAATTGTCTTGTAGTTCTCCACAAAAACATACAGTCACCACCATCACTAACTAATCACTATTACTAGCAAAATTTTCCACAAAATCATTATTTCTTCTTCATCTTTAGCATTAGCATCTTCTTCATATTCGGATTCTTCTTCATCCACCAATGCTGTTGGTCCTTTCTAGAAAATGTTTATAATATGATAAAAAATATCATGAGTATGACACTATTACTTGAAAACCAAGTAATGAATTAATTTTTAATAATTAATCCAAAATGTTAGAGGAACTTGAACTAAGCTCTTTGGCTTGCCTCGCTTGCCTTATGGACCTTACCTTTTGAATGTCATATCCTTTTCCTTCTTCTTGGTCATGGTCATGCTTAAAATTATTATCAACATCAAAATCATCTTCATTAAATGTTGATGCATTTCCTTCCTTTTCAACGTTGTCTTATTGTCAACAATTAATGGATCTTCGCTATCTTTGAGTGACTTGAACTTTAAATGTCTATCGTTTAATCTCTTCTGTACGTAACATATATTAAGGAACTAAGTTTCTTGGTGGTCAAACGATTCTTTTTCTTTGTATGTACCTATTAATTAATAGATTCAAGAATAGAACAAAGTAAACAATTAAAAAAGTTAAATAACATTAAAATTTATATGACCATATCAATTATATTTAATAAATTTTTAAAACCTAATTGAAAGAACTCCAATTGCTTGCACATCCAAATGCTGAACAAGTGAGGCTCAATATTGAATCCACCAATTAGCTATATTAAAATAAAAACATAATAAGTGACGATAACATAACAAACTTTAAATTCAAAAGTTGAATTATACATTATCACTTATCTAGAGCATGTCTTTTGGAAGTTGCTATCCCTTGATAAAGACCAAAAAAACCCTTTTTGTTGTAGAAGGTATCCATTTGAAGATCCACCTGTACTATGCCTTCTTTAACTAAACTTATGCATACAATTGAACAAACCTTTTTTAATCTCAGGATGTGACCTATTGTCATCATAACGGTAATGTGGAGAAAGAAAATATGTTGCAACATGTAAATCATAAAGCAATTGAAACTCCCAGTTTTAATCGATGTATCCCATAACTCTCTATATGACGCTTCTCCTCCCAAATGTTTTGCTATTTCTTCTTTTGTAAAGTAGGAGAAAAAAGAAAAAGAAAAAAGAAAAAGAAAAAGGAAGGAAAAGAGTATGGGAGTTTACTTGGGTACATAAAGAAGAAAATTCATGGGTACATAAGGGGATGTGTAGAACTTTCAATGTGTCTGATTTGTTTGAGTATTATTCGGAAGCTCCTTTGTATCCCAACTTAACTCGAGGGTTGAGTTCTTCACTGGTGGGAGAGACTCGTGTAGAATAGAGGACTAGCTTGAAAATGCAGGAGCGCCACTAATACCTTACAGACCAGGGTTTTTGGTGTTTTGACTTAGCCAGCATGACCAAGGGTTAGACCAAGATTATTTATGTATTCTTACTAGTATAGCTCCTCATATATAGTGTTGTGTCAAGACAGAAAGGTTCGTCACTCCTGGATTTTCAACACTTTTCTCTTTCACTTCCCTATATATATAAGAGCAATTGCCAGTAGTCGTTCTTTAATCTATAATGGATCCTGCCTAATTAGCTTGTGAGTAGACTTCAACTCCTTTACTTATTTTTATTTAAAAAAAAAATGAAAAAACAAATCCTTTACCATGAGTAGGAACTGTTTTGAATTATCTAAAAATCCGGTGAATTGGTTCAAGATGTTCTTTTCATTGGGCTTGTTCATGAATTGACCTACAGCAATAATAGGAAAGTCCATGTCTTGCCTTGTGTGAAATGGATAAATAAGCTTTCCTAATATTCCAGCTTTTTTTAGTAAGTCAAAGATATACTTGCATTGTGAGACCACAATACCTCTCTTTGAATGAGCGACCTCCATGCTTACAATTGGGAGTATCTTTCTTGATGATCATCCTGTATAGCAAAAGCATTTGATATAGTGTTGGATTGCTGAAGGATCGGTGAAAGAGGTGTGTCGCATGCCTTTGGAGGAATTTGCAGAAGGATACTAGTTGATAAATTAACTCATGATTAATTGGAGTTACATAAAGTGTTGTTCTGCCCATGAAATCATGCTGGACTTCGCCATCCATGTCAAAGAAAGAGAATCTTGTTTCTATCATTAAAGAAAAAACACGTCTTCCATTCTACGGTATGTTCCAGCATCTTTCATTCCAATATATAGGAATTTCATGGAGCAATGAGAATTTTAGCCCATGTGAGGTCAAAAACAATGTTAGGCCTAGTGAAATTGGTCAGCACAAAGGTGAGATTCTTGCAGGTGCTTGATTTGGAGGATTGTTGACTTGGTGAGAACCATAACTATGATATGATCAGGAAGTTGTTGCTTCTCCAGTATATCTATTCCAGGACAAACACTGGGCATCTTCCAAAGTCTTGGCGTAACATATGGAATCTAGAAGCCCTAGATCTTAAGAAAACATACGAGCTAAGGTTCCCTTAACAGCTTACTACTCTTCCTCGATGTTGTCATCTTCTTATGAGTTATGAGCAATATTGTTCCAATTTCAAATGGGATACAAAATCTGAAATCTCTGAGAACTCTAGACTCGATTAACCTTGCATTCTAAAGGAAATGTTTAAAGGGAGTTAACAGCACTGGGAGTATGCAAGGTCAGAGAAAAATACAAAGAAACTTTCGATTCCTTACTTTATAAGCTTAATGATCAGCTCCATGTTCTAAAAGTTCATTCAGTACATGAAATAAACTCTGATTTAGTGAAGTTAAACCCCTGACTTTTCTTTAGCTTTGAACTCTCAAACCAAAGGGCTATACAATATGTCAATATCTCCGGTTTGAAGCAGTTTTGCCAACAACCGAAAGGTCAATGGGTAATTGGATCTCCAAAAGGATTTTTCATGAGTGGCAAGAGTTCGCTTTGCCAGTGATGACACATTTCTAAGAGTGTGAGCAATCGTTGTGCACAGGTGGTCTTAGAGCCTACCTCTGTGTGTGTGCTGCTCTCACTTTCTCCGCCGAAGATTATGCATGTCCCTACTTTTTTAGCTGCATAGCAACTGATTAAAAAAAAAGAAAAAAAAAAAAAAAGTTTGAAGCAGTGTTCAAGCGTTCATCATCTTGCCAAACTCGAAACTGTTTATCTTAAACGTTTGTGGTTTCTCATGTAGGATGCTGGAGAATGCTTTAGAGACAAACATCCCTACCATTCCAGGTTGATCATCCTTTGGCTTGTTTAAGTCCTTATGTTGGACTTCTTTGTGTTTATCTTTTATTTTTGAAGTTTTTTATCTTGCATAATTAATTATGTCTTTTCTTGAATTAGTGTTACATTTTTTGCAAAGATGTTTTTGCTCAAAATTGAGGAAATGAAAAGAAGAATGACAGAAAATTGGAAAAAGTGCAACATTTATTATATAAATTTATTTTCTTATAATGATATTTATCTTGAAGCCTATGGCATTGACATCTAAAGAGTGTGGGACTACATTATCTTTTTCCTAGATCACAATTACTAATTGATAAAACAATTTAATGGATTATCTTCTTTCCTTTTTCCATAAATAATACACATACACAAGTCCCTTTTAATCCATTCCCATGAACAGAGCTTCATTTATGAACCCAGCAATGCACTTAAAATATGATTGGCATCATATTATCTGATTGATGATATGATTTAATTTATATTTATAATCAAAGTACAAGGTACACTGGTACGACAAGTGAATGAAGATGTTTGTGTGTATATATAGAAACCCAAAAAAAAAAAAAAAAAAAAAAAATAAAAACAAAATTTATTGTGCCCTTTTTGTCAAGGGTTCATGAAGTTTGCTGGTTCTTGACATTGTCACCAACTACTGCAAGTGGATATGACTAGGCTGGTGGAGTTATGACAAGCTAAACCCAAACTAAGGCCAAATGCTCACTTAAGTACTTAACCCTCTCTGATTGACAAAGTTCTCTATTCTTTCTCTCATTTTTCCTTCCTGTTTCAAAATCTTTGGATTTTTCTTAAAGTTCTGATAAAGTTATTTAAGAGCATGTGATAGTTTATCAATGAAAACCAAAAGAAATGTGAAAGATTTCTCCTTGAAAGCAGCTCAAACAATTAATCAAATAGAAAATTGTGGTGATATTATTCTAGGGACAAAATGTTTGGCTAAGATCATTACTCAGATTAAGAATTGTGTCATTATTCTAGAAAAGATGGCTGTCGGAAAAAAAAAAACAAAGATTTTTTAATTTTATTAAAGAAAAGGTTATACCTCAAGCTTAAAGATTAAATGGTCCAGAAAATATGTTATTAAAGATTTTTTTAAAGAAAAAGTCTATTTTTTTATTGCCATGTTTGGAAGAAGGCTTGCCAACAAAGATTTTAAATTTTTTTATTTAGAAAAAATAATAATATAGAAACTGGGGCTAATCTTTTGATAATTTATCATTTTCTCCTATGCGATGGCTGAACATGTCAACATTTAGCTAACAGGATAAAGTGAGTGAAAAGAGTGAAGTGAGGTGCTCTTCTCCCTCATAGACTAGAGTCTCCGGCTTTGTTCAAGAAATCTCTCAATCTTTTCTCCTTCACTTGTAATAGCAAGTAGGAGTGGGAGGCTGGCGACATCCCCCTTGAGAGCGGGGCCGACTAGAGTCCCTCGAGCCAGTATGGTCACTCCGCTAGGGCAGTCCTGGGCCCGCATTGTGTCCTTCAAGTCGTTGGAGAAAGTATTTGGCAATGAAATGGTGAATACAAGAGAGTGTTTTGATTGCCTCAAAGCTCTTCAACACTTGCGCTTTAAACCAGTCTGAGATTTCCATATGATACTCCATGATAGGATGCAAAGTACCTTGTATGGGAAATTCATGGGGAAATCACTTCCATTAGATCATGTCCAGGTGATATTAAAGAAGTTCTGGAGAGAGTTGGGGGAATTCTCTATTTCTGACCTCCCAAATGGGTTCTATTATATCAGGTGCCAGTCTCTAGAGATGGTTGACAAGCTTCTCTGGGACAAACCATGGATGGTGAATGGAATGGTTCTGCAGCTCATGCCTTGGAAGGAAAACTTCCAACCTGTATTCGAGAGACTGGACACGACGGTAATTGGGATCCAGCTACATCACTTCCCGATGGAGTAGTGGGAGGAGGAAACACTGGAAAGCTTCGGCTCACTCCTTGGAAGGGTTTTAAGGATGGATGATCATACGACCAATGTGGGCGTTCCTTCTATGAACATCGAGAAAGCAAAATATGCGAGACTATGTTGAAATTGATCTTTCGAAACCCCTCCAACGAGAGACATGGATTAGCGAGCGAGAGACATGGATTAGCGAGGGAGAGGATGAAAAGCTAGTGGTGATCCTGTATGAAACAATTCCATCTTTTTGCTTCAGATGCGGTCTAATTGGGCATGCTATTGGTATGTGCTCTACTCCAGCAAGCAACTCCAATGTCGAGGGCACTAACTACTGGCCGGAGCATGAGAATAGTACAAATATGATGTAGACTATGCAACTGGATAAGGAAAATCAAGGTGGAGAGATGGGGTTGGAATCTCAGAAGGGGCCGGAGATTGAGTCCGAAAATCCGAATGAAGAGGGTTTCGGGGCTTGGATGATGGTGGGCCCTTGCCAATATTGCGGTGGCGCCTGGGGACCGACGCGTGGTGCTCGGAGTTGGGGAGAAAAGGTGTCAAAAGTGGGGCAACACGTGGACTTCCACCAAGGTGATTGGGACACGTGGTGGTCGGGTCACATGTGGAGGGAGAGAAGGAACGGCCGGGGAGTTGGATTGATCGGCTTTGAGACAAGTTGAAGTCCAATCCCGAGGGAACCTATATGGAGAAGGTTTGGTACATCCTCAGAACCCTAATAGAGAGATAGGGGTCGATTTGTTATCAAATCTCAATTGTTCCTCTTCCTCTAAGTTGGCCCTCTGCTTACACTCGTCTATTGGAGAACCCTGAGAGCCAGAACAGGAAAATAGTGATGATGGGGATTCAACTTGTCTCCCTACCGCGGAGATGCCATGTCTCATCACTTCCTTGGATAGAGGAAAGAAGGTGACTTAGGACGGCGAGCCCATGATAGAAGACCATGAGAAGCTAGTGGATCGAGTTTCCCAAACTCTGAGATCGGCAACACAGGCACAACATCCAGGGACTCCAGAGACCGGGAAGGGTTCTGAGAGAAGGGACCTTCTCAATGAAATCTTTGATGACGATATGCCCCTTGTGCATGTCCAAAAAAACGCAAGAATGGAAACGATAGTGAGGAGAGGAAAGATGAAAGCTAATCCTTACCCCAAGAAGGGACGGATCGGGGGACCCAAGAATGCAAATTGAATCTTTTTTTCCTTGGGAAATTATGCTTTCAGTTTTTTTCTTTCCTTTTAATTCTGGTTTTTTACATGACTTTCAAGTATCTGAAAATTTTGTGTTGGAACTGCAGGGGTTCTTCAAGGCCCAACAAAATGAATAGAATCATGATCTTTACTCTTCACCCGAGCATTGTTTGCCTAGTAGAAACAAGGGCGGATTTTGACTCGCGCTACTCATTTTTGTTACAAGTTCAACAAAAATTGGGAATGGGTGGCCATTCCAGCACTAGGTATGTCTGGTGGCATTATCATCTTTTGGAAAAGGAAGTTTGGTAAGGTCACTCATTTGGCTTATATTCTGCATTCTCTTCATTTAATTATCTCTAATCTGAACCCCAAGGAATGGATTTTATCGGTGGTTTATAATTCTCAGCAAATTCAGATTCAAAAAAATCTCTGGCATGATCTTTCTCCATGCTTAACCTTCCTTGGATTGTAATGGGGGATTTTAATACTATTCTTGATCAAAGGGAGCATAGAAAGGGTAGACTTGATCATTATAGTATCAAGTCTAAGTTTTTATAATGCTTTTTTTTCATTCAACAATCTTATTGATTTGGGTTATCATGGCACTCCCTTCACTTCGTGCAACAACCCAAGGGCGTTGGCTAGGAGATGTGCTAGATTGGATCTTTTTTGGTTAATAGTGAATGGATGTCTAGGTTTGATTCATGCTGCAATAAACATCTCCCTAAAACTGTTTCTGATCATTCCCCCATGTTTCTTTCTTCTAAATTCTTCTCCAATATTAATAAGAAAAAATTGTTCAGGTTTGATAATTTTTTATTGGACTATGATAATTGTCATCAAGCGATCTTTCATGCCTAGAAATTCAGAAGTAGTAATTCTTCTATACATGCTTTTAGTCATTTAATTGCTCGCATCAGAAAATATATTTTGAATTGGAAAGCCTCTGATTTAACCCCCTTGGACAAAGCCATTACTAATACTGAGAAGGAAATTAGCTTACTTGAGTCCTCTAAAAATTGTTCTAATTATTCAAACACTGATAACATTGCTATCAAGGCACTAAATAATAAGCATTCTGCTCTGCTGAGACAGAATGCCATTCGGGGGGGCTCAAAGAGCTAAACTCTTTTGGCTTAAGAATGGAGATTTTAACACTTGCTTTTTTCAAACTCATGCAAAGATTAAAAACCATAGGAATAAGATTTTAGCCATTACTGGCGATCAAGACAACATTCATACTGAGCCCCATTCTATTGCATCTGTTTTTTCTGAATTTTATGGCAAGTTGTGGGCATCAACCAAAGCTTCTATTTTGGATTTAAGCAATAGTCTCCCTAATGATCTTCTTTCCTTAAATGATTTTGACAGAAATATGCTTGTCAGACTTGTTTCTATCTATGAAATTTTCAAAACTCTTAAATCCATGCCTAGAGGGAAAAGCCCGAGGCTTGATGGGTTGAATGTTGAATTTATTTGTTCTATTGGGATATTATTTGTGCCCCCTTTTATGATGCTATTAATCATTTCTTTAGTACTGCTCAGCTCCCATCTTCCCGGGGGAGATGTTATGTTGTTTTGGTGCCTAAGAAGGATTATAAAGTAAGTGATTACCGTCCAATTTCTTTATGCAATGTGTGTTATAAGATCATCACGAAAATTCTAAGTGTTAGATTGAAGCATGCCATGCATAAACTTGTTAGATCGGAACAAAGTAGTTTTATGTCAGGTGAGTCTACCTTTGACAACATTATTGCCATTCAAGAGATTGTGCATTCCTTAGAACGTGATTCCCATTCCCCACCTAGGATATTAATTAAAGTTGATGTTGAAAAAGCTTATGATGCTTTGAAATGGAATGTCATCCTTGCCACCCTTAAAATTATGAACTTTCCTGAAATGTGGATTAAGTGTGTATTAAAACTTGTATCACTTTTCCTAACTTTTCTTTCTTAATCAATGGCCAACCTTGTAACTGGTTTTGTAGCCGAGAGGATTGAGGCAAGGTGATCCTCTATCCCCCTTTCTCGTTCCTCTTAGTTTTTCAGAATTTGTTTGCTATCTTGAACTATGCCTTGAATAATAACATGGTCCCGAGGTTTGATAGGAGACTTGTCAACAATTTCAATCACCTGATGTTTATTGATGACTTAATTGTCATTACGAGGGCTACTCGTGTTGTTGCCACGAATTGTAGATTAGGTTTCAACATTTATAAAAATAGCATTGAGCGACGAGATCAATTTTAGTAAGTCTGCGATTTATCTCCCTAGTCGGTGTAATAGAAGAATTAGGAATAGTATTGGCTCAATTCTTAATATAAGAGTTGGTTCCTTTTCCTTTAAATATCTCGGGGCCCCGATTTCTCCAAACCGTTTATCTGTTCACCATTTCCAAAGATTTGGTGGATAGGACTAAGATTAGTCTCAACTCCCGGAATCCCTCTTCCATTTCTTTTGCTTGGGTAGGGTTGTGTTGGTTAACAGTCAATTCCTATTTACGCATCCTACTATTTTGTTCCGGATTCTATTTTGGATGCAATCTCTAAATTGGCAACGAAATTTCATTAGGGAATTGGCATTGCTAGAGGCAAACTCCATTCTATGATCGGAACACTACTACACTTTCCAAAACTGATGGGGGATTGGGAATTAGAAATTTGAGGAATGCTAGAACTACTTTAATGGCTAAAAATATGTTTTATGTTTTAAATGAGGAGAAAAAATACTGGGTCCAGATTTTTCATCTTAAATATAGAGCTCTCAATCCTTGGACAAAGCCCAGACTAGATAAGGTGCCTTGGTTTTGTAGAATGCTCCACAAAAATGCTGAGTTCCTTTGCTTAAATATTAGAATTATTCTTGTAACCCTGACATAACCAATTTCATGGAGGATCCTTGGATTTATGGAATCCCTCTAGCTCTTAAACCTACTTATTTTAATGTAAATATATTGGATGAAAACCTTAGGATTTCTAATTTTTTTTGAATGGTAATATGTGGAATTTTAATGCTATTGAAAACGTTTTTGGGAATCAAGTGGATTGGGACATGCTTCATGGGATTAGCTTTAGACACAACACCAAAAATCAATGGAGTTGGGCTTCTAGCACCTCAACTGGCAAAGTTGTCACAACTGTGTACAATCATGTAAACCGGGATCCTGAATTTGATATGGATGACTGGGATGGATGGTGTAAAATCTGAAAACTGCCTATTGGCCCAAAGGTGAAGGCTTTTCTTTGGAGGGCCCTTCATAGCAGGATTCCAACTTATGCATTCCTACACAAACTCAATATTGGACCTCCAACACTTTATCCCATGTGTGGTCTGGAGGATGAGTTATTGGTGCATTTATTAAATGATTGTTTAGTGATCAAAAGGTGTAGGAGAATGATATCTGAGTACACAAGGATTTATTCTAGCCCAATGGAAATTTTTTTGGATAGCCAATGACTTTTTATTAAAAGGGGCTATAATAGGGCAAAGCATCAATTTTTCCAAAGCATTTATGGCAACTTGTGCATGGACTATCTAGAAAGCCCGATGTGTTTTAGTTTTCAAGAACAATAAGCTTCAAGCACATCAGATATTCCAGCAAGCCCTCAACACAACCAATGACTACTTCTGGACAATCCGAAAACAAACCAAGGAGTTCCTACAATTCTCAGTTTTTAATAGTAGAATTGCGATACTTTGTGATGCTTCATGGATAGCTGAAGATGTCTCATGTGGTGTAGGTTTCGTGGTGATTAGAGGGAAAAATTCAATACTCTTAGTTGGAGCAAGCTCGATGAGAACTGTTTCACACATTCAAGCTAAAGTTGCAACAATATGAATTGCTTTGGAGCAATGTAGAAACCAAAATTTGGAGCTTGACAAAATATGTTCCGATTGTCCTATGGCCTTGGATCTCCTTGAAGACGACAATGTTACAGACACCAACCACATGAGTCTGGAAGTACAACATACTAATACTCTAATCAATCAAGAAGGCAGCGTTGAAGTGATAGACCAAGGTGGCAGACTTATTGGCTAACTATGGGCAGAGAAATTCTGGACTATTCTTTTTCCATAAAGGAACTGATAGACCAAGGTGACTGGAGGAAGCCATCACTTCTGTCGGACTTAATTTTTGAGTTTCTTAGTGTTGTTTTGATATGTTAATTAGCTGTTAAAACTCCTCTCGACTAAAAAAAAAAATTGATAATTTACCATGAAACAAGCATTGTCCTTGTTTTCTTTTTCTTTTCCTCTATTCTCCCTTGATCTTATATACAATGTCTCTTTCTAAATTTCCATAAAAAAAAAATTTTTTGTTAGTTTTTATAGATACACCCTCTTAGAACTCATAATTGCATATATAACGATGCACTGCAGCATCAATGTTATTTCAGGGGTATAAGCACCAACAAATTTAACTTTTAAACCACTCTATTTCAGTCGCTTTTAAAGTGTGGCCATTATTTCAATTCATGTTAATCCGTTAAAAAACCCTTCCCATTCAGTTTGTCATAGCCCACCCATCCTTTTCATCTAGTGTAGATTCACAAATAAGCTTACACCAAACACCCCCCCAAAAAAAAAAACAAAACTAGAAACCTATAGTGCATTTATGAGATTTTTCAAGGGTATATGGGGCAAAAGGCCCTTGCAAAATAATGTATACCCATCCAAGCAGCAGCTTCTACTATGGAGAAAGAAAAACAGATTATACTTAAAAATGAAAAACAATGTGATGTACACTTTGTTTCCCTTCTCCAATGGGGATGGAAAGAGTACATCTAAACCAGAAAACTACAGCCCATTTGATGTAATCCAGCCATTGATTGTTCACTGTGCCTACTAACTGTAGATTCATCATCCCCTACCCCTTGGTGGTTTGGAACTCGTTGCCGGACCCTTTCCAAGAAAACTTACCGGCTTTGAAGATCGAGGAATACTGTGAAAGAAACATCACCATCAATGAATACATGGAGGAGGGATTGAGAAAAAAAATGGGGAGCTTACCTTTGAGGAGGCATGCTTTTAGTTTGTAATGCATTTTTACGAATAATCGAGTGTACTTTTGCCTCATGACTGCAAGGATATAAATTATTCTTGATTTTTTGAACATATAATGCATGAAAGTAAAGCGAATGATAAGTTTCAATATACCTGTTAAGATACTCCAATTTCGCCTTCTTCATCAGGTTACTCTTCACATTGGAAACATCATAGCCAGATCCACCACCTGAAGACATGCTTCTATGGTATAACTTCAAAGCAACAATATCCTGCTAGGTTTACTTTTCTTTTATAAATTAATTAGGATAGTGAATGGAATACCTCCAAAAAAGCTTCTTTTAGAGCTTGAAGGTGGAACTTTAGCACAAATTTTTATTTGCCGGCTTTGCTTCTCTGAAATGGAAATGAAAGTAAATAATTACATAAAGGTTTTTTCCTTTTTTTACAGGGGACTCAGGTGCCAATAGGTAAGGAGACCGTTGAGGCCATTGTCACGTAAAGGATTTCAAACTTGGTGAATGTTTTTTTATCTTCACAGAACAAGTTACCAACTTCTGCATTTCTGTTTACTCAAAATGAATATTGCAATTTATAGAATTATATGTACTTTCAAGTATCATAAACTAAAAATTCTTGAGGCTGATACTTCATGCCTTTAGGTTTCAATCTTCAAACAATTGATGCAAGTATCACCAAGCAAAATTAGAATCAGAAAACTAAAAAGATATACCATCTTATCAATCTGGTCATAGACTAAAACCATCCTGAGCAACTACATTTAACCAGTGCAATCTTCCTTTTCATCCAATATTATTTAAGTGAAATTGGGGCCACTTTTGTCACTATAACATTGTTTACAACCTTTAATAGTATGATGAAACTCACCAACGTAACAACATGCCCACCAAGAGTGTACAACTCTAAGTAAAAGGTCCCAACAGAGAAACAGAGTAAAAAGCTGTGAATAGTTGTTGGCCTCCATTTTTAAGTTGATTAAGATGGAAAACCCAAATCACAAGACCAGTTGCATGTACCGAGTAAATGGACAGTTGACTTACTCTTCTATTCTACTTGTTTATTGGTATACCCAAATGAAAAAAGAATGACAAGTTTTGCAAAAGCACTTCTCATACTCTGTCCACAAATTTGTCCACTCCATGGATGGAATTGGTTTAGAAATTACTGTACTCATAAGCAAGATGAAAATCAATAACATGTTCAAATTACTTTAAACAGATATTTCAGATTTCTTGGCTCGATGCATTTTAATAATGACAATGGGATCATTGAATCATTTTAGTTTAAGGTCATATGACGATATGCTGTATCCAAAGGAAACATAAGAAGTACTAACCAAGTGCAACCATGTGTCATATAGGATCAAAATAAACTCACTAGCTTGCTCTTCAGCATATCGTTGCTTGAGTTTCTCACTCAATTTCTGTTGAGCTTCTTCCCTCTCTTTCGTCTTTGCCTGCACAGAAATCAATAGAAAAAAACAGTAAGACATAGATTCAAGCCAATCTCAGGTTCAAAATCTATAACTAAGTTAATTAACATAACATTTAAACAAAAAAGGTTGTTCAACAATGGACTAAGACCTCAAAGAGTTGTCTCCACTTGAACACAACATCCTTTTGCTTCATCCTCTTAATAACAAGATTTGCATTATCTTCTCCAAATTGCTGCACATAAAACCTCTTCCACAAACGATCTGTCACAGGACTAAGGTCCCTTCCCTGAAAACATTTCATCAAATGCAACAAAATCACATCACACAAAACAAATCAAAGAACACCAACTATAATCTCTGAAAATAGCTAAAATAAAGAATCGAAGATGATGAAAAGGAAAGAAAGGGGAAAAGAAAAATGTTATCAATACCGTTACACTTCCATATTCTCATCCATATTAACTTAATTCAAAATAATACAACAAAAGAATCACCATTTCATATTTTCATTTCTTTCCTTCATTTTAGTTGAAAACATATAAGCAAAAAATTTTCCATTATTTTCTTCTTCCCCTTTCCATTTCCCTTAATTCAATCATAATGAAAATAGCCACATACTTCAGTGGAGTCCTCTATGTGCATCAACTGATCAATGGTGCAATGCGGCAAGATATCCTTCAACAAGTACAATTCCAGTTCTCCAACATCCCCAATGTATCTAAGGTTATCAATCGCTGTCTGAATACATAGATTCAACAGAGTTGGGATTCTTCTCTTCTCCATCTCCCCAACAACAGAGCTTGATTCTTTTTCTATCGAAAGAAACACCAGAAAGTAAAGCAGATTTCAGATCGAAATTCTCACATAAATAGGTTAAATTAACAGCTTAAAATTCAATAATCTGCACAAAAATTGCAATAGCTTTTTCAACCCAAGAAAGGAGAAATCGAACAACTTCTTTCACAAAAGAAATTGGAATAACAGAAATCAAAAGAAATATCAAAGATAAATAAAAATTCACATCATATGATTCATAATCTCACATAAATAGGTAAAATAAACAGTTCCAAATTCAATAAACTATACATGATCGTAATCGCATGATCAATAGAAACCAAGACATCAGGTGAAAAAAAAAATACACAGATTTGAAGAGTACCTCACCAGATCCAAGCAAAACACATCAAATCTGTACAAGAATTTCAAAAAACAAGAGAATTATTACCTCTTGGATCTTCAAAAGCCTCAAAGGGCGATGATCTCAGGGAGACGAGAATGAGAAGGATAAAAGAAGCATTTCTTTTTTAATTTGTTTTCCTTTCTTTTTATAATATATTTGTTTTCTATTTTTCCCGTCACTATTAAAAAATAAAAAGTAAAAAAATAAAGCACGGGACTTTTCGTTCTTGCCCATAAACAATTTATAATTAATTTTTACACTTATATTCCAAACATTTCATTGATCCCTTTCATTTATTTATTAATTTTTTAATTTGGGTCCTGATATTTGGTAAATAAAACCACATACTTTGTGAAGTTTCGGGTTAAAAAAAAACTAACTTAACATTGCTTATACTCTTTAAATATTTCAAAGCACTAAATTAATCAAGATTTTTATAAAGTCAAATTTTGATAGAAATATAGTCACTAATAATTTATATATATTTACTTATAAAATGACTCAGTTAGAATAATAAAATATTTCCTATATTATCAGGTTAAACAAATTAAAATTAATTTTATAGATGTAAATGTAATATAGTCAATTAATTATATGTGACTTATTATATCATTCTCTATATTAAATAAGAAAGTTTTTTCTTAACATATATGTATATATATTCAACTTCCCCATTTTTTCTTAACAAATAACTAAATAGTAATTGAGAGGTATACCATAATTTTTTTTAGGGATATATATGCTAAAATCCCTTATGGAAATTTACTTTTTAAAAATTAAGAAAAAATCATCATCTTCATATTAGGATTAAAAGTCATTTGTACTGTAATGTGTATGCACTGTGCATTATAGATGTTTGCTTAAAACTATTAGATCAACATCCTATGGCTATTATTTTTATAAATACCATACTGAATATTATATATAATTGTTATGTGATACTGTTTTATAAATGAAATGTAGCCATTGGATCTTAATCCAACGGCTACTATAAACATTTTTTTATTTGAAAGTCTTTAAATTATTATTATTATTATTATTATTATTATTATTATTATTATTATTATTATTATTGACAAAAATCAATTTAAAGACTTTCAAATTGTGCCCACAATCTTTATGGGTCAACTTTTTCTGCCTTAATTATAAAAATCCTGAATATTTTCAGGAGTTAAAAGAAAAAAGCCCATATCTTATTAAGATGATGGCCTCATTGATGGTGGCACTATCTCCTAATTCTTACTATGCAAATCCTTTTTAATCAAGATGATGCTTTATTTGTTTGCAAGAGAATCTCAAAGGCCAGCACCAAGTAGGGCATCTATGTTGTTAAGCTGAAAGAAAACAACCTTGGTGATTGCTAACTTATAGTCGCTGTCACGACTAAGCTG
The DNA here is from genome assembly GCA_902712375.1 of Dioscorea dumetorum. Taxonomy (NCBI): domain Eukaryota; kingdom Viridiplantae; phylum Streptophyta; class Magnoliopsida; order Dioscoreales; family Dioscoreaceae; genus Dioscorea; species Dioscorea dumetorum. Next base: position 1,526,256 of record CACTHL010000579.1, on the reverse strand, counting down.
GGAGTGCTTTGCAGAGTTAATAATTGTCTTGTGTTTATAATTTTATCACTCCAAAGTTTGTGGATTTTTTAATGGCTAAAAAATAAATAAAAGAATTTCTTCATTTAACCAAATACAAGGCATAGAATCCATATTTGATCTCACATCAACAAACAGGAAAAAAAAAAGAAAAAGAAAAAAGATGAGGCAGTGATCAGGTGATCAAATTTACAGAAGCGCAGGTGAAAATGAAGATTGAAGACATTGAAGAACAAAAAGTAAGATGGGAAAAGATAAAGTGTCTTGCATTGAGATAAAAAACAAATTCATTAGAAACCGAGTCTCTTGCTACTACAAGTAGATACAAACGATCTCTGCGTCAACAAAACTCGACCTTTATTCGGAATTCTAATTCACTAGCAATACAACATATATAGTACAAACTAGATTTTCGATATGAGACGGAAGCCAGCCAACCAAGGGACTGACCGAACAAGAAAAAACATGAGATTGCTGCCAAAGAATTGTGTAAGTATATCATTTCTTCATCTCGCTTGAACTTGTCAGCAAGTCCACGAGGATGATCTTTTTAGCACGGGCTTCATCGCCTTGTCCTCCTCCAGCGCGACCATACCCAAATGGGAAGGGTCCTCGAGCATCATCTTCGCCACCAAATAACCTGCAATTGACCATGTCTGGAATTTCCTGGCTTGTTTGCCAATGTATCTTCCAAGCTTTCCATCGTAATACTCTGGCCAACTATCCTTTAACAACCGGCTTTCAGCGAGCTCAATTGCTCGTCTCGCGATCTGTGGACGACCTGTCTTGATACAGGCTGCGGTGACAAGCCACAGAAGCACTGCAGGAAAAAGAAGAGAAAGATGGGTGATGCAAAAATATATGGTCAGTTGAAGGTCTCTGGAATTTCAAGGTATAACAGAGTACTAATATTATTGCAAATGAAATCTTGAAGGGGATGACAGCCAAATAGAGAAATTGATTAATCACATATCATAGTAAGAAATCAGTATAATTTACCATTCTAACTTTTCCACCAATAAATTCAGAATTGAAATTGATAACCAGCTAAGTGTCATTCAACTTAAGAAAGAAAAAAGATGGACTTGACTGATGCTAAATCACCACAATCTCGGATGGTAATCTGTCACATTAATGGCTTCAACAACGATTAATCTCAGTTTTGCATTTATGTGTAATGGTAAACATGAATCAGATATAGAAGAAAGTGCCTGCAAATATCATGTGGCGGTTAGCATGAAGAGTGTCAATTGGGCAGAAATTTCCCTGTGATGGGAAGCAGTTCTATATAGTAGTTCTTGAGAGTGCATTCAACGCAAATTCAAAGCTGAAAAACACTGCTCTTGAAGCAGATTATCTGCAAGCCATGAAATCTTAAATAAAATTTTGTATGAGTTAATTGCCAGCTTGCGGATAAATCTTTTGTTAAGCATAATACCACAGCAAATTAAGAGACTAATAATTTGTTAAATTCCTCTAATAAAAAGAAAATGCTGTACAATGAAAATTACTGACGATTGTTAATGCACTAACCTGGCCAGGATCCTCCGTTGTGATAACTCCATCTGGTATTTTTGGGGTCGCAGCCAGTCACTATTCTCCATTCATGGCTCTCAATGGCTGGATAACTAATCTTGATTGGCATTTCTCCAACAAGCTCTTCCCAACGTTCTTCAATAAGATCCATTATAGCCACTGATTGCTCTGGGGTTGCAAGAGATGATAAAATAGCAACGCAGTTACCTAGAGCAAACCATCGGAAATCCATCCTCGCAGGACTAACATTTCCAATGAAATAACCTCCACGCATTGGCATAAAGTCAAAAACCCAATCTGGGATTGAGTCCGGAATGACATTAAATTTGTTAACAGCTGTGTGTGAATACTCCTCTGTCTTATAGCGGTATATATCATTCAGCTGCTGAAAGTCAAGCCAGAAATAACTCCTCATGTGATAACTTAAAGCGTGCAAACGTTTTACTATTCTCTCAATGAACTCCTTTCCTTCTGCATCATGTTTGAGCAATGCCAAAGCACACCTCAAAGACATAAAGAAAAGGGCTTGGATCTCAATCGGATAACCATAAATTCCCTGAAATGCCACCATATTGGTTACATACAAGCCAAAATAGAACATCTAACATGTATCCGTGAGAACAAATGAGGTTTATTTTATAGTATCAGTCAAGAATGAAAAGGGTGATACTTGTTGTCTATCAAGCATCAATACGATGTTTAAGCACATGATCTGCATGCAAGAGATGCAAAAACAGAGATCTACCATGTGGAGGAAAACATACATATTAGAGAATAGAATATGTCTAAAGAAATATTTTCATTTTGCGCTCCATGTGAAGGCATTAATTAATTATGAATAACATTATAACCTGTTGAAGTGCTTTGTAATTCACTGTAACCATGGAGCAGGACATGGTCGGAAAATTGAAATGCATAAATAAATAAAAGATTTGCTTGTGACTATTGCATACAGAGAATCACAGTAACCATGGGAACAGAAATGTTTTTGAGATGCAGTACAAATAATATCTTTACACTTTGAGATTCTTGAGTCCAAATCATAAACTAGTAAGCTTGAGTAACATTGGGAATTTTGGCACTTTGAATATGGGCCAAAGAATATCACCACTAGCATAAAGTACAGATACAATAAACAGTTCAAGCAATGCACCAACGCACAGTGGCTTCAACACACTTCGAAAAAGACAAAAGCCATATGCCATCTTATCCAAAATTTGCCAATTTATTGCATCTAATGTACAGGTATTTGTGGGCCACTGCTATCACACAAAATATTACTCGAAGTGAGTAAAATGGACTGTATTGATAAAACATTAATAGAACATCCAACAAGAGCATCATAATTCAATATTGATAGTAAAATTTTTGCCAAAAGATAATGTGGATTCACAAAAAAAATGACGATAATGGTGATACTAAAGGTCTTACCATTCTTCGATCAATCATTGAGCAGCCATCAGCACAGAGCAAGGTAGGAAACGTGTCAAAACCCTCTGACAAGCACAAAGCTAATATAAGCCGCATTCCTTTTTGGCATTCAGGCCTTTCAGCAAGAGATAAATCTCCCGTTGATTTTGTGTAGGCACGAAGAAGAATAATCCACCAGAAACCAGAGTCGACAGGGGCAACTCTTCCAATGGCACTCTCACCAAAATCTGCAATCAGTGTATCCATTTTCCTCACAGGATCATGAAGTACTTTGAAGCTTGCAGGCATGGCACCTTCCCCAAGCTTGAAACGATCAATCCTCTTCTCCCACCCTTGAAGATGGAGAGTTTTGAGGAGAAAGTTTTTTACTATCTCAGGTTCACCATTCATTAGGAAAGCCAGAGCACTTGGTACAAAGTCACGAACAAACACCTACACACAGTACAATCAATGAAGTGAAAAGCCAGTTCCCCAATAAGTTTCATCTAATAAAACCAGTGTACCAACATGAAATGTAATCACAGATTTAACATATAAAGAATTAATTCTGACAAATAATCATTTTCCATATCAGAATACAACAGGCAGGAACTGATTAAATATGTTCATCAGGGAAGTCATTTTTGCCAAACACATAGAGGGTAACCACCCCCCCCAACAACACAAAAGAAAACCAAACACCTTATAAACCTTTTTTCACAAGGTGTAATTATTTAAATAAAATATATTTAATAATTAATTTTTAAAATATTAAGATTAATTAAAGCTTTATTATCATAAAAAATCAAGTTCTTAACATTAAAATATTTAATTGTGATCGTTAAGTCAAAGTCAAAGTTCAATCAAATCAAATAAAAATTTCCCCTAGAAAAAAATTCCTAAATCCCATACTCTTATCCCCATACTAAACATCCCCGTAAAAAGTTAAGTCAGCCAAATATTTCTGAATCAAAATGCAACATGCAAGAACCAATCAACTATGTTCATGAGGAAAGTTCATTCTCGTCAAGCATATAAAGATTTAAGTCAGCTAAAGAAACGTTTTCTCATAGCAGAATGCAATAGGTAGGAACTGATTAAATATCTTCCATCAAGAAAGCTCATTTTCATCCAGCATAGCAAATCATAAACATCATTGTAAATGGTAGTCTGTGGGTAATCAAGAGACAGGGCAAATTTCTGATAAAATAAGCAACACTTACATTTTCCCTAGTTTAAACAGCACCTTGCCTATAGTGTTTCTCATTTTCCACAACATATGTATCAAAAAGAACTCATTTTTAATTCTTTAAACAAGATTCTTTTCAGTGGATTCTGTTCTTCATGCAAGCTTTCCATATTAAATGCAAAAGTAAATAAATTCCATTGAAGAATTCCATGCCTCACCTGATCATAATTCAAGACTTCTTCCGAGGCATGATCTACGGCCGCAATGGTCCCAATGGGCTGGCCACGGAAGTACACCAGAGACTTCCTTAATGCATCCCAAGCCTCTGCGACCATTGGGTGTGGCTCAAACGAGTTACGGGCAGATGAGGCAGGTGTGTCAAACCCGGACCGCATACCTCCGGGGGAATACATATTCTCAAAACTATCAACAGCCCTTATGTTGACAGAAAGTTCACTAAGAGACCTCTCATCAAATGACCTCTGCCGCTCAATGTTCAACTTTGGTTTGTCCAGGAGTTTTGACAAATCAAAGTCATCAGCCTCTGCAATGGCACAGTATGACCCCACCTTCTTGAGGCCAGACTCCATGACTCCTCCTTCAAGCTTTTAAGAAAGAGGTGCGGGCAAACTCTATTTATCTGCATCACAATATAAGGCAATCCTATAGTTTGGGCATTTTCAACACTTTGAACATAGAATAAAGCAAGGCTTCCAGGACAATGGATTCCAATACCTCCAAAGATGCATCTCTAGAGTAATTTAAACAAGATTCAAACAAGGTTGGAAGGAAAATAAAAAAGATTAAACAAACGCAAGCGCCATATGCTTAAATTCAGCAATTTTCCGGATTTCTGGGAAAGAAAAGATGAGCTTTGTCCAGGATTAGATAAAAATACTTAAAGCACTAATACTGAGAACATTGTATGGATGTAGAAACGGGCCAAAAGAATCCTCGCAGAAATAACCAGAAAAAGAAAAAGAACATACACACGAATTTACGCTAAATCAACGATTTCAGCTCGCCCTCTTAAAAATGAGCCACATTTCTTTTGAGACAAGACCACAAAGAAAAAAAAATCATCAAAGATCAGAACCAAAACAAACACAAATCCACCGATTCTCGCAAGAGATCCAGCCAAAACACCAACAAAACCTACATATTTCACCATAAAATCATAAATAAAAAAAAAGCCAACATAAAACCCAAGAACTCACCAAGAAGAACCGACAGCACCGCCCAAAACCGATCAAACCGAAAAAAAAATCCAAAAACAATAAAATCGCAAAAACAAAATAAAACAAAGGCCACAAACCTCAAAGATCCGAATCCAAGCTTGATGAGCTCTCGCAGAGGAATCCGCAAAGGGATCCGAAGAAACCGAAGGAGATCGGCGGGGGGATCGCAGGGAAACGCCGAACAGAGAAGGAGCGAAGAAGAGAGAAGAGAAAAAAAGAGGACATTTTCGGAAGCGATGGTATTTATAGAAAAAGGGAAACGCTAATAAGTAGGTCAATCTTTTTGAGCTCGCGAAGGCCGTGTTTCTCGTGCTCGCCGGTAACCGGGAGTAGGCGGTGGCCCCCAGATGGTGGGACATCTCATTTTCCCAGGTTACCGGGATTATCCGGTAGCCTGCTGACTAGGATTTCATAGAGACAAATACAGCTATGAGGATGACGTGGCCGATTTTGATTGGGTGATAATGCTGAGCTTGATTCCAGTGGGTTCAATGTTTTTAAAACCGGACCGGAAAGTAAACCGGCCTCACATTTGGGTCATGGGTTGGTCGGTCCGACCGGATGACCCGTCCCGGTTGGACCGGATGACGTTATAAATATATATAATTAAAAAAATTATAAATACATTTTGTGACAATTAAATAATATATATTAAAAGATAAATCATAACAACAAAGCTAATTTGATATTAAAAAAAAATCCTATATAGTTAACCACAACATCCATACATAAATATGAAAGTCTACAAAATCAACAATATGGCAAATAACTAACAAGTTAACCACAATATCCATACATAAATATGAAAGTTTACAAAATCAACAACATAGCAAATAACTAACAAGTTAGCCACAACATCCATACATAAATATCTAAGCCTACAAAATTAACAACATAGCTAAAACTTAACAAGTTAACCACAACATCCATACATAAACATCAAAGTCTACCAAATCGACAACATAGCAAAAACATTTTCATCTAATTTCTTACGAGAGATGCAATTATATAAGCCAATTTTCTTCATCTAACTCATTGGTAACCATTCCTTAGACACCAACCATTGCATTATCATCATCCTCAATGACCACCCTATCATCTTCATTGCCACCTAAAAAAATTCTAAAAAGAATCAACTTATCAAATGGTTCAAACTCAAACCTAATCAAAAAACCCGGTTTTGACCGGTTCCGGTTCAACCGGCCGGTTTACCGGTTTAATCCGGGTTTGACCGGTTCTAATTTCAGTCAACATTTAGTATTAACCCGAACCGGACTGCGGTCCGGTTCCCGGTTTTTCCGGTTGAACCGGCCGGTCCGGTCCGGTTTTAAAAACAATGAGTGGGTTTAGGTTAGTCTTTATAATATATCTAATAACGAAATTAATAACACGTCCCTAGAAATTTCCAATGTCGATAAATAATCCCTTAAAAAGTACTGGTGTGGACTAAAATGTAACTTTGTCACAAAAGAAAGATTATTTTGATAAATGAAAAATATGTGGACTGGTCAGTCATTTGAAAATATGTGGGGACTGATGAATAATTTAACATTAAATTAATAAGCATGGATTAATTAATTGCATTAGTGGATTGGTTTGGGAATCATGCGGATTAATTAATTATAGATAAGAAATGGTAGTTGGTGAGTAAAGTGCATGGGGTTTGACCAGGTTATTTTTTCTTCTTTTCTTTTTCTTGGCACAAATTTTATGGGAAAATATTGAAGTTCATCTGAGATTAAATAATAAATAAAATATTATTTTAAATAATAAAATTTCATTGCGAGCATTAAATATATGCTTCATGTTCTAAAAATGATTAAGAGCTTGTTTATAAATAGTAATTTAATGTTAAAAAGGAAAACCTTTTTTTAGTAATGTTATTATTAGTAACTTAAGTTTTGCGTGGATTTGTGATTCTTATTTAATTGCATCGTTTACTCTAATATAGTTTTTGTAATTTCTATTTTTCTTAATTTTCCACTTTCAGCCTTTTTTTTAAGAAAAATAGGAGTTAATGTTTGCAAATAATTAATTTAATTAATGACATAAATTCATATTAAATTATTTCTTCTTATTAAAATGAAAATTTATATTTGAACAATAATCTTTTATTTATAATCTACATAAAAAATAACTTATATGCCCTTCGAAATGTAGGTAATTGCTACAAAATCATAGTTACTTATATATCTTATAAACAATTTTTTAATATAAAAAAAAAAGATAAATTGGAAGCAAATGAAAAATTTTTTTGGCTAACGGGTTTTAGTCCAATCATACTGGGCTCATTAGGAAAGGTGTTAATGTGAAAATTTTACTTCACAAATTCAAAACCTATTAGACACAATGATGGTAACGAGTTCTCTGTTGTGGGTGCAGACTTATAACTATCGTTAGTGAGTGAGAGTAGATGATTGAAGATTCACTTCCCAGTTCTGTGCAAATCCCAAATTAAATCCGTGCTTATATATATATATATATACAATACGCTGATTACTGTTCACTAAAAATGTTGATTGATCGTTATTGGATTGTGAACAAATAAGTATTAATTACATAAAAATTGTATAAAATACTATATATCTTTTTACTATTTTGTATTATTATAGAATTTTTTACCCTATTTACCAATGTGAATAACTATTGAATATAAATCTAATATTATTGTCTCTTTACTTTTAATTTATCTTATTTCAAATTCTGTCAACAATTATAAATTACAAATCATTGATTTATTTAAAAAAAAAAAAGAGGAGGAAAGAAAGAAAAGTAAAAGCAAACAAAATCAATTGGAAGAAAATGGATGTAAAGAATCAAAGTATTAAACCAAGCACCAAACTCACCAAATTTGATGCTTTCTCTTTCATTTCCCCAACTGTCGAGATGGAGTAAAAGACAGCCTGCGGCACGTGTGTTCTGCGTGACATGGTCCACAGGGGGGACAGAGCACGAGATGCACGTGACTCATATAGCGCAACAACCGAAGCCTCGGCCACGTCGGATCCAGCTCAGCATTGACAGGTGGCGATCTCCTATTCGTCATGAGTTCGTCCGGAGAAGTCCTTTTCAGTCGTCCTTTCGTCCGATCCGTGCGGCTTCCCAAGAGATGGGTGTCTGGTACCAGATCTGACGGCTGAGATTTGTTTGAGATTTTATCTCGAGGCATCAAATGTTCCCATTTGTCCGAAGATTTATTTATTTTTATAGAGTACCTCGGGTTAAAAAGGGTTAATTTTCTTATTCTTTTTCCCTGAGAAACATTTATTTTTTAATTTTTTTTTTGAAAAATTTGGATTTGTTTTTTACTACCTTCAACTCTCTTGCAATTGTCTGGATGGAAGTTCAAAGTATTTTCTTTTTAAGCATGAAATCAGATTAAAATACTCCTTCTCCATCACAGTTTTTCTTATAAATTTTAATATATATTCAATTTTATTAAAAATGAAATTTAATTTTAAAATATTTGATTTTGATTAATTTTAATTAAATCATGGTTGATTTTAATAAAACTTTCCACCAAATCTATTTTTAAAAATAATCTCTTACGCTGTGTTTGATTGCCCAAATTTTCTATAGAAAAATTTTTCATAAGCTATTTTCTAGCCAAATAGGCTGTTTGTTTGCCCAAATTTTTTATAAAAATTTTTTCATGGATGTTGTCACGTGACCTTATTTTCTCTTTTTTTCCCACTTATTTTCCATATTGCCAATCAAACACATATTTAGATACAAATTATTGCCTCCTCTACTTGAATATTTGTGATATACATACTTTTATTTTTTTTATTTGGTTTGTTGCAAATAACAAATAGTGAATATATCTCAACTCATAGCATAATTTTTATATGGTAAAATTACTGAAAAATCTACATTTTGTTTTATTAAATAAAATGTCAGTTATTTTTTCATTCAAAATTTTTAGTCATATTTTTGGAATTTTTCTCCTATGTGTTCTTTTTTTTTTTTTTTTTTTGAGATAGGGCGACAAGCGCCAACTCTCAGGGCGCGTACGCGTGGCGGGAGAATTGCCTACAACGTCCTTACCCTCTTGGAACGGGAGAACACGGTTCTGGGGGATTGAACTCGCGTCTCCTCCCACGAGAAGACCCGAGGTACCACTGGGTTACAAGCCCTTTGGTCCTACGTGTTCTTTTTTTATCACTATTATAATATAATGTCAAAAATAACTCTGGCGCTAACTGTGAATGGAACGAGAGATGTAAGATAATACTGGTTGCGAGCACACAAACATAGGCACAAATGGAGTGGACTTATTTAATTACTCTTCTTTACACTAAAACACAAAGGCATGAGTGCTCCATAGGATCTCATCTGCAATTCATTGGCATGTAATATAATATTGGTCAACGCAAACAATTGAGAGTCAAACAAATCAAGCTATGAAAATTCAACATTTTCTTGAAAAAAGGTAAGCAAAACATCAATTTTAGGAAATGTTCAATCTCCTCGCGTGTAAATAAAGGAAAGGTATTGAATTCCTTAAAACATTAGGAAAACTATTAAAAAAAAAAACACACATGCTATTTAATAAAGTAAATAAAAAGAAAGATGTGGAGATGTTATCCACAACCCTTTTTTGAGGGTCAACACAAGGAAGGCATTCTCATGCTTATTCTAGTCCAAGAACGCCAACTTCATTCAATGGAAAAGAGATATTTATTAGTGAAAATTGGATCAATGGAATTTGGTGGGGATTGGTAGGTTTGCATGTAATCTTTTTCTTGCCTTTTTATTTTTTCTTTCATTTGACCCATCTCCATTAATTTCCTAAGATGATGCTCTTTCACGTATATAATAATAATAATAATAATAATAATAATAATAATATATTTTCACGTCTATTCATGCAAAAGTGTTTATTTTTTTTTATACAATAATGCTATATATCCCGAATAGACGTCCTGAACACATGTCCTGAATCTAACTTCGGAAGTGTGAAATGCTACCTCCAGACCGGGTTAGCATTCCACACCTCCAGAGTTAGATTCGAGACATTTATTCGGGACACGTATTCAGGATATATAACATTATTTTTCTTTAAAACTCAACCCTCTTCATCACACGTCTCAAACACTTTTGTTATTATTATTATTATTATTATTATTATATACGTGAAAGAGCATCTTAGAAAATTAATGGAGTGGGTCAAATGAAAGAAAAAATGGCAGATTTTACATGGCACGTCAGCAACAAGAGATGTGTTAAAACCATCACAACCAAAACCTGGGGAAGGGGAAACAAAGAAGAACAAAGAAGAAAGTGGAACATGAGAGGAAGAGGGAATAAGAAAAGTATTGAAAGTGGGAAATGATGGAGCCTCTGTTTCAGTTATCTTATCTTAATGTTGCTTTTATGACTTATATATGGCTTATGTTCTCTTATCTTAATGTTGCCATTATGGCTAATATATGGCTTGTGTTATCTTAATGTAGCCTTTATGGCTTATATCTAATTAATTTTCATGAATGCTATCTTTTGCTATTTTTTTAAATAATAGTAATATATATATTATTTACCCATTTAATTTCTTCCCAAAACAATCCGATTTTCAAAATTTTCACTTAAAAATGATAAAGATTTGGTTACATTGAAGATTTGGTATAAATTTTTTTTCTTTGCTCAGCAATTGTGTCAGTTTGCAAAATTCATTGACTTATAAATAATTCAAAATCAACATTGAACTATTTAGTTGGACTAGACATGGATTAGGCTTTGCCTGTTATCGGTGTAGCTGTCGTTCATGCGCTCATCATAGAACAGAGCTGTGACATCTTCTACCGCTTCTGTGATGGAGGATCTTCCAGTCTCATGTCTACCACGAAGATTGATACGACTGATTAAAATCTGAAGCTGTTAGTTGAAGTTAGAAGTTGTTGGGGAGGAACAGGGACCAAACGGTAATTTTTTTCCAAAAGTAAGTACTGTAATATTTTGCATTGTAGCACTTTAAAATTCAGCAACCCGCAATCTACACGATCACTGTAGCAGACGTGCAACTTACGGGTTCGTCCGCTATTGTAGCATTGATACTGTAGCAAGCACTGTAGTAGTTTAAATTTCAGAAACCTGCAAACTGCATGGGCGGAAGCACAGCTTCACTGCCTGGAGCACAGGCGTGCAGGATTAAGCACAAGCACTGTAGCAATCGTGCTTTTCTTTGTTTATGAATTTTGAGGATCAAATCCTCCCATCTTCGAGTACAAGTTTTGGGATCCAAAGAACACAATAAAATTGTCAAACAACAACAAGCAAGACTCACGATTTAGCGTGAAAACCCCTTTCAAATCAAGGGGTGAAAAACCACTGGACCCTAAGGCCACTTAGAATCGTTTTCCACTATGTCAATAATGGGATAACAATGTTTTTCTCTCTAGCTAACTGGAGGCATACAATTGCAAGAGATTTAGGAAGAGAACTGCTCAAAAACATCATCATCTTACAAAGGTGGATCACAACTATTTCAAAGAGAATTGGAAGAAATCAAACCGATAGTTTTATTGATCTTCTTCCAAAGATGCTTTCCCCAGAAATGTAAGTGAAACTGGCTCCATTCTTTGTGAGATCAAACCCTAGCCCTTTCTTCTTGCTTTCCTAATGAACTTTCTCTCAATCCTCTACCCATTTTATCAACAGTGATCCATTGTTAACATAACTTCATTTTTTTTTTAAATGTGAAGATAGGCCCCACTTATTGGAGAGACCCACTTAACTGGGCTGACTCAACAGAAGTCTTGGAAAAAGCTCACTGTTGCAGTATGGTACAGTTTCCCCCCTTACTTGTCATGCACACTTTCTTGAAGGCATTTCCTTTTCAGTAGACAATGATACAAACCTAAAGTTTCTGTGTAGGTTAATAAAGATATAAAAGCACACATGCATTATATATATATATATATATATATATATATATATATATATATATATATATATATATATTCAGTAGACAATGAAAACACACTCCATATCTTTAGTCAGCCCACATGGGTAATGGTACTGCCTCACTAATAAAAATGCTTGCCAATTTGTAGCGATCTCCATCTGTGGGTATATATATACACGTCTCAGCCTAATAATAATCTTTGCCAAATCATCTTCCTAAGTTCACAAAGATATACATATACATTGCATATATATATATATATATATATATATATATATATATATATATATATATATATATAGAAAATGGGCAATGCACTTGTTCTAGAAATTTGAACAGGAAAACTTCATATTTACTCAAGTTACAAGTATATGGCTTTTTCCCTGTTTAAATAATTGTTAAGTCAGCCCCATTAAGTGGGGTCTCTCCAAATAAGTGGGCCCCACCTCCATAGTAAATAAAAAAAAGAAGCTATGTTAAATGAAGAGATCACTGTTGATCATTAAGGAAAGTGAAATTTAGAGAACCGATCTGAAAGCAAGAAGAGAGGAAGAAGAGAAGAAGGGGCTAGGGTTTTGATTTCTTAAGAGGATTGAAGCCGATTTCGCCCACGTTTCAGGGAAGATCATCTTTGGAAGAAGATCTACAATACATTGGTTTGATTTCTTCAAATTCTCCTTGAAATAGTCATAATCCATCTTTGTATGATGATGTGTTTGTGAAATTCTCTTCCTAAATCTCTTGCCATTGTATGCCTCTGGTTAGCTAGAGAGAAACTTGTTCTTATCCCTTTGTTAACATAGTGGAAACAATTCTAAGTGGCTCTAAGGAGTCATGTGGTTTTTCCCTCGATTTGAAGGGTTTTCCACGCTAAATCGTGTGTCTTGTTTGTTACCATTTGACGATTTTATTGTGTCAATTAGATCCTAAAAGGTTGTACTAAAAAAGGATCTTCAAAATTCAAAAACAAGCTCAACACGCCCGTGCTCAGGGCAGTGAGACCGTGTTGCAAGCCGTGCAAATTGCAGTTTTCTGAATTTTCGACTGCTGCAGTGTTTTGCTACAGTACGGTTCTACAGTATCCTGCCACAGTAGCGGACGAACCCATCAAAATAGCACGCCCGTGTTTCGCCCGTGCTTTAAGCCGTGGAGATTGTAGGTTTTGCATTTTTTTTTTTTTTTGCTACAGTGCAAGTGCTACATTACTGCTATAGTACTTTTGGGAAAAATTACCGTTTGATCCCCGGTTCCTCCCTAACAGAGTGGTATCAGAGCCTGGTTGGCTAGAATTATCTTGAGTACAAAAATGGAAGGTGAAAGCTCAAGTGGAATGATGAAATTAAACCCCTCAAATTATTCCATTTGGAAGCGCAATATGCAAAACATATTGATTGTGAAAGACCTGTTCCTATCTGTTATGGGAAAGCCAAAGCCAGAGAATATGACTGATGATGAGTGGGAAATATTATACCTAAAAGCAACTGCTACAATCAGGCAATGGGTAGATGTAAACATTTTCCACCATATCTCTGAAGATGTAAAAGCTGATGAACTCTGGAAGAAGCTAGAAGCCATGTATGAGAAGAACACCTTCAGAAACGAGGCCACAATCATTAGAAGACTTGTAAATTTGAAGTACATGGATGGCAGGAGTATGACAGAGCATACTAGTGATTTCCAAGGCTTAGTAAACCAATTGGCAGCTATGAAGATGCCACTTGAAGATGAGTTGCAGGCATTGTTGCTTTTGAGCTCTTTACTTGATAGCTGTGAGACATTGGTGGTGTCTTTGAGTACTTCTATACCTGGAGGTAAATTGACTATGGAAATGGTCAAAGAAAGTCTTCTAAGTGAAGAAGCCAGGAGGAAGGATAAAGGTGAATCCACTTCTGAGGCATTGGTGTTTGAAAAGCATGATAGGCGTGGCAGGAGTAAGAGCAGGTATTCTCAAGCTCATGGCAACAGAGATACATCCAGAGGCAGGTCAAAGGGCAGGAAAAATATTAAGTGTTTTCATTGTAACAGAATGGGCCACATGAAGAAGGAATGCAGATTCCTGAAGAGAGAGCAAGGTCAAGGAGGTAAAGATGAGAAGGAAACTAATACAGTAGCTACTGATGGTGAAGTTACAATTGTCAGTGATGAAAGCTATGTTAGTCTTGTATGAAAAAGGAGTGACTGGGTGATAGATTCTGGTGCATCATTTCATGTCACCCCCCATGATGAGTTGTTTACTTCCTACCTTAGTGGTGATTTTGGCAATGTCAAAATGGGGGAATAGTGGTGCCTCCAAGATTCTTGGCAGTGGAGACATTTGGTTGGAGACAAACCTTGGAAGCAAGCTGTTGCTCAAGGATGTTAGGCATGTTCCAGATATGCGCCTAAATTTGATCTCCACCCGCAGACTTGATGATGAGGGTTTCACTAGTTGGTTTGGTGAAAGTAAGTGGAAGCTCACCAAAGGATCCCTAGTGATTGCTAAGGGCATGAAGATGAATACACTCTATGTCCTACAAGCTAAGCTTCACAAAGGAGAGGTAAATGCAGTTCAAAAGGGTGGGGACATTGATCTATGGCACAAGAGGCTTGGCCACATCAGTGAGAAGTCACTTCAACTTCTTGCTAGAAAGCAATGTCTACCCAACTTGCAAGGTATGACTCTTAAATTTTGTGTTGATTGCATAGCTGGGAAAACTCATAGAGTTGCATTTCATTCACATCCTCCATCAAGAAAATCAAATATACTTGATTTGATTCATACTGATGTCTGTTCTATGCAAGAGAAAACTCTTGGAGGAGCATTGTATTTTGTGACCTTCATTGATGATCATTCAAGGAAAGACTGGGCTATTGCTCTGAAGACCAAGGATCAGGTGCTTGATGTCTTCAAAGAATTACATGTCAAGGTTGAAAGGGAGACAGGAAAACAACTGAAGGCAGTCAGAGCAGACAATGGTGGTGAGTACAGACGGCCATTTGAGAATTACTGCAAGGTCCATGGAATCAGGCTTGAGAAGACCCCTGCTAAGACACCTCAGCTCAATGGTGTAGCAGAGAGAATGAACAGAACAATTGAAGAAAGAATCAGGTGTATGTTGTCATATGCGAAGCTTCCTAAGCCATTTTGGGGGGAGGCTATGAGAACAGCAGTTGACCTGATTAATCTGTCCCCAGCAGCAGCAATGAATGATGATGTATCAAACAGGGTTTGGTCAGGGAAAGATGTATCTTATGATCATCTCAGAGTGTTTGGGTGCAAGGCATTTGTTCACATTCCTAAAGATGAGAGGTCCAAGCTTGATGACAAGACAAAGCAGTGTATTTTCTTGGGGTATGGCCATGAGGAGTTCGGGTACAGATTATGGGATCCAGTGAACAGGAAGCTTGTCAGGAGCAGAGATGTGGTGTTCCTTGAAGACCAGCTGACAAATGATGGTGACAAGGGTAAAAAACCTAGTTCCTCTACTGAAACTCATGTCAATCTAGATCCTATTTCTCCTCCTCTGAGGAATGTTGATCAAGGAGGAGAAGTCCAAGAAGATGGTGATGATACAATTCATGATGAAGTTCCTTCAGTTGATGATGTAGAGCCAACTGAAGAAGCAGAGCAATCATCACCTGTACCACCTGCAGAGCCTCAGTTGAGAAGGTCTACTAGGGAGCATCGTCCTTCGTGTAGATACAGTGCTTGTGAGTATATCATGCTTAGTGATGGTGGAGAGCCAAAAACCTACCAAGAAGCTACAACACATGAGAAGAAGCAAGAGTGGTTTAAAGCCATGCAAGAAGAAATGAAGTCTTTGCATGAGAACCACACATATGACTTGGTGAAATTGCCTAAGGGTAAGAGAGCACTCAAGAACAAGTGGGTGTACAGGCTGAAGACTGAAAATCATAGCTCACATCCAAGGTATAAAGCAAGATTGGTTGTGAAGGGATTTGGCCAGAAAAAGGGTGTTGATTTTGAAGAGATATTTTCTCCGGTTGTGAAAATGTCTTCTATCAGGGTTGTACTCAGTCTAGCAACCCGTTTGAATTTAGAGGTAGAGCAGCTTGATGTGAAGACTGCCTTTCTCCATGGTGATCTAGAAGAAGAAATATACATGGAGCAGCCAGAAGGATTTGAAATCAAGGGTAAGGAGCATTTGGTGTGCAGGTTGAAAAAGAGCTTGTATGGGCTTAAGCAAGCTCCAAGACAATGGTACAAAAAGTTTGATTCATTTATGGTGAATCATGGGTACACCAGGACTACTTTTGATCAGTGTGTGTTTGTGAAGAAACACTCCAATAATGACTTCATTATTCTTTTGTTATATTTTCATGACATGCTCATTGTAGGACATGATGCTGGGAAGATTGAAGGGTTAAAAAGAGAGTTGAACAAGTCCTTTGCTATGAAAGACTTGGGTACTGCAAAGCAGATACTTGGCATGAAGATCTCCCGTGACAGAAAGAATGGGAAGTTATGGTTATCTCAAGAAAGCTACATTGAGAAGGTTCTTGAAAGATTTAACATGAGTAAGGCCAAGGTTGTTGTTTCTCCACTTGCAGGCCATTTTAAACTCAGTTCAAAGCAATGTCCTACAAGTGATAAAGAAAAGGAAGAAATGAGCAAAGTTCCCTATGCATCTGTTGTTGGCAGTTTGATGTATGCCATGGTTTGTACAAGGCCAGACATAGCTCATGCAGTTAGGGTTGTGAGCAGATTTCTCTCCAATCAGGGAAAAGAACACTGGGCTGCAGTGAAGTGGATACTGAGGTATCTCAGAGGTACTTCCCGTGTGTGTCTGTGTTTTGGCAGTGGTGAGTCTACCTTGGATGGGTATACAGATTCAGACATGGCAGGTGATATTGATTCCAGGAAATCTGTATCAGGTTTCTTGATGACTTTTGCAGGGGGAGCTGTTTCTTGGTAGTCAAAGCTGCAGAAATGTGTTGCATTATCCACCACAGAAGCTGAATACATTGCAATTACTGAAGGTTGCAAAGAGGCTTTGTGGATGAAAAAATTTCTTGAAGAATTGGGCATGCAACAAGATAAGTGTATTGTTTACAGTGACAGTCAGAGTACCATCCATCTCTCCAAGAATTCAAGTTTTCATTCAAAGTCCAAGCACATTGATGTAAGGTATCACTGGATTCGGGATGTTCTAGAATCCAAGCAGTTATACTTGGAGAAGGTTCATACTAATGAGAATGGGTCAGATATGTTGACCAAGACTTTGCCTAGAGAGAAGCTTGAAGCCCGTAGGCAAAGGGCAGGCCTGGTTGAGCCCCCCCAAATGGTGCTGAGGGGGGAGGATTGTTGAGTCAGCCCCATTAAGTGGGGTCACTCCAAATAAGTGGGCCCCACCTCCATAGTAAATAAAAAAAAAGAAACTATGTTAAATGAAGGGATCACTGTTGATCATTAAGGAAAGTGAAATTTAGAGGAAAACCGATCTGAAAGCAAGAAGAGAGGAAGAAGAGAAGAAGAGGCTAGGGTTTTGATTTCTTAAGAGGATTGAAGCCGATTTCGCCCACGTTTCAGAGAAGATCATCTTTGGAAGAATATCTACAATACATTGGTTTGATTTCTTCCAATTCTCCTTGAAATAGTCGTAATCCATCTTTGTATGATGATGTGTTTGTGAAATTCTCTTCCTAAATCTCTTGCCATTGTATGCCTCTAATTAGCTAGGGAGAACCTCGTTGTTATCCCTTTGTTAATATAGTGGAAACAATTCTAAGTGGCTCTAAGGAGTCCCGTGGTTTTTCCCTCGATTTGAAGGATTTTCCATGCTAGATCGTGTGTCTTGTTTGTTGCCATTTAACGATTTTAATGTGTCAATTAGATCCCAAAAGGTTGTACTCAAAAAGGGAAGGTTTTGAGGTTCAAAAACAAGCTCAACACGCTCGTGCTTAATTCAGTACGCTCGTGCTCAGGGCAGTGAGACCGTGTTGTAAGCTGTGCAAATTGCAGTTTTCTGAATTTTCGACTGCTACAGTGTTTCGCTATAGTGCGGTGCTACAGTATTGCTACAGTACTTTGGGGAAAATTACCGTTTGGTCCCCGGTTTCTCCCCAACAAAACAATACGTATAATTAGTTGGAGACAGGAAAATTACAATGCCGAGAAAGCTTGGCTGAAGAAATCATCCATAAGTAGTGTGTGTGTATATGTCTGTATATATATATGGAGAGAGAGAGAGAATTCATGAAAACCTGGTAGCTTGGATTCTAGAATTAATACCATGTTAAACTTGGATTAGGGTTAATACAAGAATGAGTCATCTTAAGAAAAACTACATCACATTTGGTCATACTTTGATCCTTAGCAATGCAACCAAGAAAAATTTACTTCCAAACTACATCACATGTATCACATTTAATTGAGTTTTGACACCAACGTCAAATTTGTCAATCTCCAAATGCCATTGGCCAGATAAAAAGTTTCAAATTATTGCTTTTAAAATGACAGAATTAATTATATGGTTGATATCAATCTCAGAGCCCTCACAAAGCTTGCAAATCTTATGGTTGGTGGGTTTTATAGACAACGCCTATTCATTCATTCACTCGTACCTCTCTCATTTAAGCTTGTTATTTGGCACTTCATACATACCAAATAATGAACCACAATATGTTAACTATCAAACTCAAAGATAAAGAATTCAAATCTAATGGCAAACAACCAACCCTTACTACCTTAGCAATTGACACATGAAACTGTTTGGGGGAACTCCTCAACCAGGACACTGCAATGGCTATGGTGGCATGTAGGAAAATATGTCTGTATAGCATGTAATTTCTATAGACAACTGCTGTAGAGATCAAGGATTCTCCAACATGCACAAATAGATATTTTATAAATCATAATGAATTTAACACATTGTAAAAATCTGCAATAATTAAAATTTAGAAGTTTAGAAAGATCTAACCTAGGGTAGGCGTACGTATGCACTACCCTAACGCTGAATTGGCCTCCATCGTGTAGGATTTTCTAGTCTCACTCCAAGCGCTAGGATTCACTAACTTGGGAAGGATGAACTCCTCATCTAGCACGTTCAGTGATAAGGTTTCCAAGTGTAGCACCTGATTCATGTTTAAAGAGATCGATGAAGATGAAGAGAACACCAAGGAAAGTATGGAAAGCTCACAGCCGGATGGAAGATCAATGAAGATAAAACTAGGCCACTATGGCTAGGGTTTTTGCTAGGTTTAAATACCAGCTGGAATTTCATCAACGGATAGATTTCTATCCGTTCAGATGATCAATGGTCAGGAATGGTACGATTGACAAGATACCAAAACTCACAAAAAAAATAAGATGAGAAGCAAAAATGCGCCGACCAGAAGCGCGTGTGTTGTAAAACTGTATATATATATATATATATAAGGTGATCAAAACTCTCCTCCACATCCGTTGTGGGACTAAAAGAAAGCCAGAGTGAATGAGAGACTTAGTTTGAGTGTATATGTTGTACCTTGTCCTTATTTAGACCTCAGACATCTTTAGATTTTGTGCCTGCATTAGGGGTAATTTGGTCATTTAGCAGTAGTGGCATTTTTGCATGTTTGCATAGTAGCTTTCATGTGAAAACCGTGGGCAATTCCGTCATTTGGATCCATTTTCTTTTATTCTTTTATTAGAAGGGCAAGTGGGTCTTTTTTCTTAAAAAAAAAAGAGAGAAACCTGATGGCCCTCTCCTTCTTCTCCTTTCTTTCATTCTTTCTTTCTTCTTCTTTTCACTTCATCGATCGAACACCCATTTTTTTTTAAAAAAAAATCCTTTCCGGCGAGCTTTTCCGGTGAACCAAAGTACCAAAACCCTTCCTCCTTCACTCTTGAATTGGGTAAGGATTGAATCTAGGATTTTCATTCCGTATTTTTCTCGTATTTCATTGTTTTTAAAATTTTTGAAAACTTAGAATACTCATGGATTTGGTTTTTTTAGGCTCAAAATGAAGCCATTGTTCTTGTTATTCATTCTTGAGGTTGTTTGTGAATAAAATTTGTTGTTAGAGGTTGTATTTTCAGTAGAAAACACTTGTATAAGGGCCGGGTTACTGTAGGAAAAATGAAATTACTGTAGTAATCCCGAAGTTACTATAGCACAAAAAATTTTGAGCCTTTTCTGATATTTCTTTGATCCAAATCGAAGCCCTTCTTACTTGGAACTCTTTGGAACTAGGTTTACTTCATTCTGATGTAGTTGGGTCCAAAATGACGCCGTTTTGCCCTAAAATCTTAAGAGTTACATGTTCGACATGTAACATTGCATTGGCATGCATTTTAGTTTCATTCTAGTGTTCATTGGTTCTTGGATTCTCTGCTTGATTGTTAGGTAGCGAGACATCCTCCAAGGGGAAGGAAATTGCCGATCAGTGAGCGTCTCGAGATGAGACAACTAGTGCTGTGAGTGGTTAAGTTATACTTGCATAGATTTAATAAGAGTATTATAGTATTTTCTTATGTGTTTTAATAGCATAAATTTGATGATATACGTGTTTACTTTGAAAGAAACATGCTTACATGTATATGTATTTATATGCAAATGGAATATGGTTGATGTACTTTTCCGTATTTAAATATTGTATGATGAATTCCTTGAGTTGGAATTTGGTAAGAATTATATTATGGTAATTGGTTTGATGGTGACTACGGACCTTAGTCCGACACTGCAGTGTGGGGTTTCCATGGGCCAGCCTATTGAGAGGTAGTGTGGTTAACTCTGGTACCCTGGTCAAGAGGAGCATAGGGCCAGTGACAGGGTTTGATTCATGTTTTATGTGAGAGACGAGGTCACCACACGGGGATCTCAGTGGCCAACACCAAGGAAAGACAATGTTGTAAATTTTAAAAGGGTTTTTAAAACACCTTGGTGGTCCCATTGCTAATCGCGGCCACGATTGGCTTGGGAATTGTTTTAGGCCAGCCTCTATTTTAAACTGTGTTCTTGGTGTCATCTATTTATATGTTGAATACTTAGTACTACTGTTATACGTTATTATTGTGGAAATTTACTACTTGAAATGCTTTATTACTCTATTATATCTATGTTGTTACCACTCACTGGGTAACATCTATTACTCACAACTCTTCTTTCTTCTTCTTTCTCAGACTGCGACGTTGGACTTGGTTGTGCTGAGTAGGCAGTAGAGTGGTTTTCTTTTTCCTTTGTCTAGGTTAGTTTGTAGTGTGCATGTAACTCTATTGATCCACTGGACTTGATCTTTTATGTGTTGTTCTTGTATTTATACTTGCTGTGTATTTGTGTAAACCCTGACTTGTAGTGTTATTGTGCTTTCTGTGTTTAGGGTGCCTGGTGTAAGGGAACCCTATTGTGATTTTATTGTTGAGCTTGTCTTCTAGCTTTGTAACTTTGTAGCAGGTTTGTGTTAAGCCTTACGGCAACTTGAAGATGGGGCTGTTGTGGGACCCACTTCTCGTTGTCGTGGCGATTGCCACGTGCCCGTCTAGGTTTGGGGCGTGACAGTATAAGGCATGTAGACCAGCTCGTGGGGTTCGCATAAATAATAAATAATCAATCACATGGGCTTAAGGGACCTAGATCCAACAACACAGTGGTTGTTGTGGCGGAGGTGAGCAGTGGAAGCAAGTAGTAGAGGGTCTTGAACTCAAAACTATGGGGAATACAGGGGATGATGAGGGAAAAGGAAAAGAAAAGGTGGGTTGTTGGGTTTCCCTTAGTTTCCTAGTCTAAAGCTTAATGTTTTTTATTATTATTTATTTTATAATAGTTTATTAATATTTTATTTTGAAAAACCATCCCGCAAAAATAAATGGCAAAATAGGTCCTTTTTTTGGGGACTTGATTTATATAATTTTAAAAGTGCAAGGACCCAATATGTTGAATTTGAAATCCTTATAGACTTGATTTATATAATTTTAATCGTGCAAGGACCCAATATACCAAATCTGGAATGTAAGGATAAAAAAGAAGAGAGAGACAATTACAATGATTATTTAAATGATTAAACCTCTTTTTTTCTTTTTAGGAAAAAGACAACGGTTTGTTTTATTTTTATTTTTGTAATGCACACAAAGAAAAATAAATAACAATTAGTACTTAGTGTAGTGGAATATTATCAAATGGTGAATGGGTAGACCTAACATCGAATCCTTGGGCAATACTGTAACATCACTGTGCAAATATTGTAAAAATAATGTAGCAATTATGTTCATTCATTTTTCATTGGGTCTCTTGTGGGAGAATTCATTTCCTCCAGAGTTGTCTAATAGAGAGAATTTATCAACTCAATTTAATTTCTAAAAATCTTATGAGCATGTCCGTGGTAGGACTCTAATCACCTCCATATGATATTTAATCAAGTTAATAAATCCCTAGGAGGTTATTAAGCCATTGTGCTTGTTTGTCCTTTAGCAACTCCTCAGTGGGATAGCACTTGTTATTTTTATAAAAAAAAGGAAACGCAAGATAAAAAATAATAATTGTTATTAAGATCTTAGAAAATATTCTTGCGTGAAAATCACTGACTCCTCAAAGTCGGGCACATGCAATATATACATTAGTAATTAAAAATTATTTTATAGATTTTTTTAAAAATATAATCACTCTTTATCTCTTTCTATAAGATTCATTTCATTGAATTTAATATGATAACTTTTTGTAGGGTTAGATAAGTAAATATATATTTTAAAAAAAAAGATTAAGTACATTTGCCTCAATCAAGCTAGCACTTCAAATGTGAATTCATCACATATTAACAAGAAGATAAATGGTTAGCCAGACAATTGAGGTACTATAGCATGAAAAAAAATAAAAATAAAAGTAAAAAAAACCAAGACTCACAATATGAACACTTCAAGTTTTCATCAAACCAGCACATATCATTCAGTTCTAACTCTGTCAAAAAAAGAAAAAAAAAAAAAAAGCAGATTGACGAAGAACTTCGCAATGGTTTTCTTGCCAAACATAATTCTTCGTGTTTGACGAAGGTAAAAGCATGCGGTTCTAAATAATTCGTCATAACTTGCAATAAACTTTGTGCAGATTTGGAAAAAAATTCAGACCTTTGTGCTTTCTTTCTTGAAATCTTGTATAAGATAAAATGAGGATGATTTTGTGCTTGGACTGAGATGCTAAAACCGAACCCAACATCGGGTGCATTTCGCCGTGCAATCTCCTTTGCAGTCCACATTATAACCCAAAACTTTAGGATTGCGAAGAAGAAGATTCCGAAGTGATTTTCCTTTAATTCCCCACTCACTCTCGAGTGTGCTAACGTTGTTCTTCACTTCTTCGTCCAAATCACATCCAAGAACCTCGGGAAATTTCTTCAGTAATTTGTGGAGATCATCATCAGAAAGGCCCAAAGATTTCAGGTAGTCCGATACGGCAATTAGTGATTGGACTTTGGGAAGTTCTTTGCTTCTTTCTTCACCCCAGTACGGTGAATGGATAAAGCTGAATGCTTTCTTTAAAATCAAGTCGGCTTCCTCTGTCGTAAAACTGAATGTGCAGATCATCTCTATGCAATCTTCCCATGTTTTTTTCTCTTCGTCTTCCAAAACAACAAGCTCCGCTTGATCAATTGCGAGCAACTTCCACCTTTTTGATGCATGAAATGAATTGAGAAGTCTTCGTGTTCTACAATTTACCAAACTGGATTCAACTGTGCATAATGCTGAAGTCTTCTTAACAAGTGGAAGCTTTGGCATTGAGTTTGAAAGATCACTCTGGAAAAACAATAGCACAAGCCTGTCAAGTTAATTCTTTTTTCAGTAAGATGAGGCCACACCAGTTATAAGCATTGCAAGGGAAAAATAAAGGCCTCACCTCAATGGTAATACATTTTGAAGTACAACATTGGTGTTCAGAGGTCAGTTCTTTGATTAAATATTTCCAAGCAGGATTAATAAGTATGACCACTCAGTTAACAATTAACAAGGGAAAGCGGGTTGTACTCTGATTGATACATGCTCTTTGGGATAGTTAGCATCTACTTTGATTATGATAAAGATTTTCACTCACCAAGTTCAGCTGCTCAAGGTTATATCCAATAAAATCACAAAACCAACCCAATGTTCAATATGTGCTACCAACAAAGACTTTATAACGTGACTGAAAGAACAATTTCTGCTATCGACGCATGTTAATGTTAATGTAATCCAAAACAAACAGACAAGTTATTGAAGAAAGGGATAATATTCAAACTAAAAGAATAGTCTTTGACACTAAAAGACAATTCCAACACAAACAAGAGTAAAATTAGAGTTTTCTAAACTTAACTCAGAAAACATTAATAACCTCATCCGCTAACAGCTAGAAGTGTCCATTCACAGTAAATCAAGAATCGTTAATTCCATCGTCCAAAAGGATTATTGGTCACTTTATTTTTCATAAGGAATCCATGATTAAGTACTCATAAGAAAGAAAGAAAGAAACTCTCATTGTTGCATAGCCTTCAACAAATAAGCAATTTTACAACTAAACGGACAAA
The DNA here is from genome assembly GCA_902712375.1 of Dioscorea dumetorum. Taxonomy (NCBI): domain Eukaryota; kingdom Viridiplantae; phylum Streptophyta; class Magnoliopsida; order Dioscoreales; family Dioscoreaceae; genus Dioscorea; species Dioscorea dumetorum. The sequence continues at coordinate 1,501,493 of CACTHL010000579.1, read as the reverse complement.
AAGAGTACCAAACTTCTGCCAATAATTTAACATGTCACAACAAAAGTTTTGCATGGATAAATCATGATAAGCATAAAAAAGGATACCTTATTCTCATTTCTCAGTAGCTAGCACACAGTAAAGTAAGATGAATCAAAACAGTAAATTATCCAGGGCAATGAACAAATGCTTCTCCTTATAGCAAGCATAACCAAGCAATAAATTATACAGGTGGGGAAAAAAATGAGTGAGAGTAACCTACAAAAAGGAAGGAGCAGGCTGCAACAGATTCAAGGGCTAGTAGAGGTGCCGGTGATTTCGAAAACATCCCTGCAACATCCAAGAGTAAAATGTAAAGGAAAGCAATAGAATTCATGTTAAGAGATAAACGATGACTTAAATTTTACTGAATGAACTAGAGCTTGTTAGCAGATGCATTCAATTGAAAGGAATAACTAATTTGGATTTCTAAGCTGAAGCTTAGAAAAAAATAATAACAGGAATCATGTTGAGGTAGTCCTGAGAAAACAATTTTAGGGATACACAATAAAAGCAAAAATTAAATAATCTTGCACGAAAACCATGTTTTAGGAGCATATAAAAATAATCAGAACAATTCCAAAGTGAAAGGAGCACAGAACCCAACTAAGTCTCATTCCTTAATGAATTGTGACCAGAATATCAAACAAATATCTCTACACACTATCAAGTCATTCAAGAAAGAACTGAACATAAACATGCCATTCCTTTTTCTTTTTTTTTTTTTTGTTTAGTAGTAATAATCAAACACTGGCAGACACAATGAAAGAATCAAAGTACTCAACTAATTTTGAATCTCCAACTGAATGAAATATGATCAGAATATCATCAAATATCTCTACAAACAACCAATCAAGGCAAGATAACACTTCTAATTCAGTAAATTCCAACAAAAGCATGGTAATTAACAAATATAAAAAAAAAAAGTTAATGGGATTGACACTATAAACTTTATAATATCACAGAAATATGAAAAAAACTGCAAAAAAACAAAAAAACAAAAAACAAAAATAGGGGAAAAAGACACAATAAAGAACCAAAGAAACAAAACAGTGGGCACAAACCATTCTACTGGGAAAATCTATGATTCAAGGAGAAAGGAGGGATGAGCGTACCTGGCATTGAATCCAAGTGACTAAAGAAGAGAAATTGCTGAATTTTTTGAGAATAATCTGAGTTTATGTTCAGAATCAGGGGAGCCTTAGATATTTTGGGCCAATTGCTGCTCTATTCTTTTCTCTCTGGATGGCAGGTAGCCATGGAGTCCAGAGTTCCTTTTGTTTTACTAATTACCCCCTCAAAATATCTGAAATTACAATTTCTTTTAATATATTTTGCAACTCATCATGAGCCTGAATTTTATGTGATTTAAAAATATATTCATGTTTGGATGTATAATAAATTTTTCCATAGAAAATTTATTTTATAAGATTCAAAAATAATTTTTGTAGAATTTATTATAGAAAAAATTTCTATGGAATGGTGTTTGGATATTCACACGAATATTTTTCTATAGGAATTCAATTTTGAAAATAAAATTAGCTGTTATTATTCTACCATCCCAAAAAACAAAAGGAAAAAAAATTTGGTTCCCACCTTTTTATAAAATTACTATTGAATCAGTGTAAAAAAATATCCGAACACTCATTATTATAATTTTCTACAAAATATTAAATTCCACAAGAACTACCACAATCCTTGTGGAACTTAGGGGCCGTTTGGTTCGGAAGTGTCGCCGAAGTGGGGGAAGTCTGGAAGTGCCATTTCGGTGGAAGTGAGTAGTTCAGCTGGAAGTGTCCACTTCCGTGTGTTTGGTTGAAGCTGAAAACTAGACTTCCGAGACCACTTCCTGTGTTTGGAAGATTGAAGTAGATATATGGAAAATCCCACTTCAGTCACTTTTTGGTGTTTGGTAACACCGAAGTGGGGATATAATCACCACTTCGGTGAAGGGGTAAGGTTACCCCCTCATACCTTTTGTTGTTTATATGTTAATTATATTATGATATTTAATTTAAGTGCTTTAACTAATTTATCACCATGGTAATAAATAATTTAATATTTTAATTATAAATATTGCGTATGGAATATTAACTTATTTGCATACTAATAAATTATGAGCTTGACTTAAGTGCGTTAACTAATTTACTATCAACCTACTAAATTCTGATGAGTTAATTAATTTATTACCATTGCAATAAATAATTTATTATTTTTAAGTAAATATTGCACATTGAATATTAATGTATTACCATACTAATAAATTATGCCATCTGCATAAGTGATTAAATTAATTTTTTCCATTGTAAGAAATAATTTATTATATAAAGAAAAATACTGCACATCCACTATTAGTTTATTTTGATGCTAATAAATTATGATATTTCTTTAGTGCTTTAAAATGTCTTTCGCCAGTATTTTTTAAGGCAAGATGGGACACTAAAATTCATGTTTAAATCGGAAATATAAATCCAAAAAGATTACATATCAAATTTTATTTATTAAGTTATATATGGTAAGCAAACACAGTTGAATCCAGGTAACGTAAGTAGATCAATCAGTAATTATCAAGCTCAGCGCGACAAAACAAAATTGTGATAAGTAATTATTGATCCGAACGTACCCGTTCCCAAATAAAAGCGAGATTAAAATTTTGAACACAATAATAACTACCGTCAAGGTTTTATTGGTGAAAAGGAAAATAACGCCGATAACATTTTCATTTACTATCATGCTTATTGACTTTTTATTTATTGACTTTTTTTACACTATTTTCAACAAAGAAGTAACAACTATGCATGCATCACACAAGGAGACACAAGTGTGTATGCATTATGACAAGGATATTTTGATACACTTTTAATACCACTTCATAAAGATACCAACTTATATCTAACCTAATACAATCACAATTTATATTAATTTCAAACTGAAAGTATTTCATCCTTGTGAAACCAAGGAAAAGTGATTTATATACACCATAATGTAAGTGCATGCATGTATATATATATACATATATACATGTATGTATGTATGATAGTCATTGTGTCACTCTACAACTAGAATGCCGATAACAATGCAGGCGACATTTTTTCTGATACAATCACATAGGTGGAAAACTTGCCGGCTCCTAAAGTCCGCCAAAGTTCATCAGGCCTGAGGCATTCTGAGACAGGCTTGAATCAGAGGCTGCCACAAAACTTGTGCTTGCAAAGGACTCAATGTGATGATGCCTTAATTTGCAGCAGAGACAATTTTTCAGCATAGAAACCAATCAAAACTGCATCATAGTAGCTAACCAGGTACACGGTGCACTGCTTTAATGAGACAAAGATGGTAATCTTGCAAAACAAGGTAGACTTTTCACTGATGGTCATGACGAGGTTCTCGATCCATTTCTACTGCATCCTCAAACCGTTGATCATTGATTTGGAGCTGCGAAAATAAAAGTGTAGAGGCATTAGCAAAGATTTGTAAGTAACACAATTCTTGTTTGCAGTATTAACCCAACCCGTGCTCTTGTATACCCATGTTAAGTTGACAAACCGAACTTCAGTTGAAGAAAACAACATATAACTAACATATAACTAACCTAAAAAAAAAGGCAGTTAAAGAAATCATGGTAATACCATCATCAGCTATCTCTTCATTACCATAAACCATTCATTCCCCTCTCCATCTGAATCAAGCTCAAAAAGAATATAAACATATAACTAACAGCTCCATTGACAATAGCATTGGCATGTTTTTACACTACTCACTTTCATGCATGGCAGGATCTCCAAAACCTCCACTTCCCCTTGATTTTTAATGGCCTGCATTGAAGAGCAAAGCATTGAAATAAATACATGAAACAAACAGTTGAATCAGAATTATGTGTGAACAATCATTGAAAATGCAAACCTGCAAATAAAGTAATTCATTTTCCTCATCTACAGCAGGATCCCAAGTTAGCGATAGGTCCTGTGTAGAAAAACAAAATTCATATGTACCAAACAAAGATAGGATACCTTGATCAAGGAATAACACAATCTATTCTGGACATCATAGATTCTAAAACAACTCCGGGCTGACACGTAAATATTTAAAAATACTTACGAACAGTAACTAAAATGCAGATCAGAATGAGAACATCTCAAACATTTTCCAAGAGCAAAAAATAACATACAAGTCAGAATAAGAACATCTCAAGCATTTTGTATGAGCAGAAAAATAACATACAAGTCAGGATGTTATGAGGCATTTTCCATGAGCAGATAATCATATGCAGCTCAGAATAAGAACATCTAAAACATTTTCTGTGAACATCTAAACATAATAATCTAGCCTGGGCAGACTCTTTCTCATGCATAAATTTAACTGAACCATAGAACCATAATGAATGGTTAATATCAAATGAGAAAGTTACAACAGAGAATGAGAAACTAAAATTGAGACAAACCATGTAATAAGAAATGATGATTATTTTCATGCAATACTCTAACACTTAAATCACACCAATGCATGCAGATGCACTATCAAAACCAATCTCACCACCAATGCTAACCTCTTTGCTGCCAATTGCTGCAGACAACTCCAGCAGTAAATAAATTAATTAATCGTAACTTCTGATCAAAATTATAATCCTTCGTTAAAAGATCTGAAAAGAGAAACAAATAATTGAATTACTAAATGATAATGGCTATGAGGTAACATTGAAGCAAAAAAACAACAAAAATGGATGTGCAGCTAAGCAAGCAAAACAAAGTATATTAATCCCCGACAGAATAGTATTCTGAACCAGATCACAAAAGCAACTCCATTCAACAGAATTTAACCATGGAAATAACAACAATGACATAAATAGAACTACAAAGTCTACATGGTTAGCACAATAGTATGCTCACCAAAGATTATAACGTGGAAGATAAAAAAGGCAGATTGTCTCAAGTTTTCAAATAACAGTTGAACTACCAAAAAGTCATTAAAAATACTTGCCTTTCGCTTTTTTCCCAATGTCAGAAAATGGAGCAGGACCATTGCCCATCTCTAATAAATATGCTAAAAAACCTAATCGAGAGGGAAAAAATAATATGATTTGAAGCAATCGTAAACGAAATTATGTGTAAAACAAGGATCACACACTTGAATATCACATCAAGCATAGAGAAATAAGTCCTTCAAAAAATCCAAATGAAATAGTCAATTCAAGCACAATCCTCTGTAACCCAAACAACCATTTTGGGGTATAAATGGACAAAAACTTCCACTTCAACACAAATGAAATCTAGAAACAGATAGAGATCAAAGACGGATCCAACTTAATTTTGAAATCAGCCATAGGGAAACTCACCTTGAGGTCTTTGCCGTTAGATCTCCAAATAACTGATAACACAAACATTAGTAACCAATCATATCTTCAAATAACTTACATGCAGCCCTTGGAATCGCATTGAACCAGATCATCGTAATGGATGGCTCAGTTGGACGATAAATATCATCGGCTTACGTTTCTCGAGTGACAAGTGGGTTGCGGTATTGGTACGATATACCAAAACGCCTCGCCGCAGCTTGCACGAAATGGACACATAGCAACAGAAAACAAAAACCAAAAGTAACCCACTCGAAAAGGATGCAGAATTACATGCGACGGAAATCCCGACATTAACAAAGGGGAAACACAAATAACCAGTGCAAAAAAAAAAAAAAAGTCACAAAGACAGACAAACAAAGCATGCTGGGTATAACTCCACCAAAAACCACTGCACTATAACACGAAAAATGCGTACAATGTAAGTAAAAACTAAAACCAACCGAAAACCATCAAAAAAAGAACGATGACATTGACACGAAAATGAACGCAAGGCTGCAATAGAGAACCATTTTCGGATTCTCTTATCGCCCCGCCGTTGCGTATGAAAACGAAGCCTCAGGTAAATTAGGAACACATCTCATCATCATCGCCATCACACCTGCATAACCAGAAACATGCAAACATGCAAGTCAGTGATGGAAATGGTTAGCAATAGGAATGCAGTGCACATAAAACGTAAAGTAAAATGCAAGCAGCTAGTGTCCAACAAGTACGAGAAACCACAACAAGTTCAACACCATAAGTAAATGACTCTACGCTAACATAAGCGCGATAAAGCGAGCAGTAAATAAACTCTGCGTAAAGTAACCAACTTCACGCAAATGCACGGCTGATCTCCCATTCAATGAACACCAGCCCGGGAATTTCTGAATCCATGCCTTTCGGTGATCGGGTTTCCTAGCCATGAATCGCCTAGCTTCGTTCTCATGCTTGTTCCAGGTAGTCAAACACATCTAGTAGCACTTCCTCATCGTAACCCTCAACCTCCATGACTTTCGTGTGCAATATTTCAGTCCAGTGTGTGGGGTTTTGTATCGCGGCCGCCATCTTATCAACGGCATTGACGAGTTCCATCACCATCGCCGCATTCCTGTTACCCTTGCTTGCACGTTGGCCGGGGTGTGTCGATGAAGTTGCCGCGCTACGTACCACCGGCGGGATGGAGTCAGCATCTCCTTCTTCCTCACTTTGTGTTTCCATTGGCACAAACTCAGGGTTCATGTCCTCAGTGGGTTCATTCTCCGACCTGTTACCGAAATCCGAGAAGATTGAAGCTGCGTATGATCCCGTCGCGTTGTCCTCACCACAAATGATCCGTAATCCGTCGTAATGCTCAATCGGCCTATTGATGAACGGTCTCGCTGCTGGGTGTGCCTTGTGTAAAAAAAAATTGTTACTGACATCCATTTTGAAAACCAAAACCATTAACAAATAAAACGCCGTGGCCCATTTCTCACCTCAGTATATGTAAGAGCAACTGCTGGATCCAGAGTGATCGTCTTGCTTTCTTCATCCCATCCAACACCGCTCAAGTCACGGAGCTTTTTTATTTCGGCAAAGCGGGCTTTAAGTGTGCGGTAATGATTTTCGACATTGTCGGTCGTGAAATCTGTACCGAACTGCGTGTTCACTGCAATTGCGGCGAAGGAGAAAGCAGCCCTTTCTTCGCCTGCTCGACCAAAAGCGGGATCAAGAATGAGTCGTACTCATTCTTCCATCGTTTATTAGGTGTTCCACGTTTATTCGCGGGCCCCTTCGAGTGGCTTCCCGTTGCTTGTGGGGAGACGCAGACGCGCTCTTGGCCTGACATAACTAAACTCAAAAGGAGAATTACATGAATTACTTTCAACACAAAAATTTGACAACAATGAACTCCACATGCTATTATGCCACATGTGCAACACATTGCATCACATTAGACGCAGTGCTTTGTAAAAGAAAGAACTAACCAAGTAAATTCACATTGCAGACATGAAATACCGTAAACACACAATGTCATTCCAACAACGCAAAGCACATAAAAAGTAAGCATAAACTAACTACGATAACGGCAACAACAAGCATTGAGTTCGGCTATTGTGCGTTATAACTAGCCCACATGTCATTCGCTATCTTATCCCTAAGTTCCACCCATTGGCGGTTATCCCGTTGTTGCTCCCGTCGAGACCGAAGCTGCGAAAACGTGAGTGATTCTTCACCTTGTGTGTTTGCATCGTTAAGAAACTGATCGTTCGGGTCAGCCCCTGCGATGTAATTATGTAATACACAAGAAACGAGTACTAGTTTGACTTGAGTCTTAAATGGGAAGAAGGGATGCGAAGTAAGAATTTTAAACCGATTCTTCAAGATTGCAAATGCTCGCTCCACCCGAGACCGCAGCATAGAGTGCCTAAGATTGAACAGCTCCTTGGGGTTTGTAGGCGGCCTGCCGCTATGTTCTTTTAGATGATACCTAACACCTCGATATGGCGCTATGAACCCTGGCATTGTTGTGTACCCAGCGTCCACCAAGTAGTACTTCCCTACACGGTGAGAATTCATTACATTTTAGTCAATTTATGTACTCAGTTAGGTAAAGTTAGAGGCCCACCTTCTATTATCTTAAGTCCCTCTGGGGATGGTCTTGAAATCGCATCCCTAAGGACGGTGAAATCATTTGCCGATCCTTCCCACCCCGCCATCACATAAGTGAATTTCAGGTCGGGGTTCACCACAGCGAGCACATTCTGTGTCGGTCCTTTGCGACCGCGGAAGCGGGGCATATCTTGCGGGGGCACGGAGACATCAATATGTGTCCCATCTAGCAATCCTACGCAGTCCTACATAACGAATTTGTTTGTTACAAGTCACTCAATGTTGTACTTTGATTTTAAATGTAAACATTTTACATATAACAATGAGTCCATACTTTGAAAAAGGGGTACCAGTTTGGGTTGTTCTCGATATCTGTGTGACATGTGCTGTTTGGTGGATGAACGAATTCCTCACGAATGGCACACATCGCTCGTACGACCATATTGAAACATCGACTGATGGTCTCACCCGATCGGAGGAATTCAACCCGCATTGTCCTGTTCTTGGTGTTATGTCCCACGATATGCAGGAAAATTGCGAGCTGTTCCTCTACGGCGATATGTCTGGTATCTACAAGTAAGTGCTTGTCACGCATAATGGACGCTAGGTTCATAAATGGACCGACATCCATCCTAAGGTAACTGACACAGTAGTCTCGCCCACTTCGGAGAATGCGTTCCATATGTTTTTTCCTGGTGAGGTCGCGAAAGAGCGAGGGTTCCCTATACCTAGGAGACCTATCTACGAGGATTTCTTCAATCACAAAAGCGACAATCACGACAACAGTCGTGAAGGCTGCCGCCAGTTGTCGCGCACGCTCTTCCATTGCCCAATTGTCCATCTACACGGGTTATTGTGAACCAAGTTGTAATGAACGTAGTAAGTAACATGTCTTAAGAAGTGTAACTACCACCAAAATAGGACGATATCTAGTAAGGCGAAATAATGAATATTAGGCAAAACTATGAACATGTTAATGCACATTAATGTCAAAAATAAACGGGATGTCATACTTTTCCCGGCGCAATATATAGAAATGATACATGATGTAAGCCCTAAGACAGGAAAAAGATGGAAGCACCTTCGCAAGGCATAATGAATAGTTAGAAGTTACAGCAGTGAACACACACAGAAATTGAGGGAAAAAATAGATACAAAAAGTTAATTGAGTCGCACATAATATCAAGCGTGAAATAGATAATCAGGATGTTCAGTTTTAACAAAATAGTGATGCTGAAAAACTGTTTTTAATTATGCGGAAGTAATAAAAAAAAAGCTGCAATTAAAGGACGAAGCACATACAACAATAGAGCACAATCTCACATGCCAGAAAGAATGAAATATCATTCCAAGATTTCACAATTTCAACAACAACACAATAGTTGGTTTCAAAATAAAATGAAGAATGGAAAACTAGCTAATAACAAACACCATGGAATCATAGGTCACTCACCGGAACAGGAACGCACACAAAAACAGGGGCAATCGGATCTACAACCAGTAGTGTACCTGCTAAGGGGTTTGAATGAAAAATCAAGCGATTAGTTGAAGAAAACGTGAGGTGTTAACAAAAAATGGTAGGCGAGAACGTACAACCAGAATCATCTCAAGCATCTCACAACTACTCAATAAGGAATAAAAAGAACAGTACATGATCCTGAACACGAAGAATCATATTAAAAGAGATAAAAAAAATGGAATTGTATGCTAGATAATGAAAAGCTGGAGAAAGCTATTCAGGCAAAACAAGATGAATAAAACAAACATGCTGACAAACCATCTTCAATTACTCCGAAGTAAAAAAAGAAACTGCAGCTAAAGAACAACGCAATCAGAAGTAAAAACAGAATTGAATGGCGACGGTAGCAAGCTTGAGATAGCTAGTCAGGAGGACCAAGATGAGAAAAATAATCATGCGGAAAACCTGTGCTTAATTTTCCTCATGTTACATAAAAAAACAGCTGCAAGCAAAAGACAACGCAGACACAGCAATAGAAATAAATTCAGCCAAAAAACCCATTGTATCAACCAAGAATCAACAAAAAGGTTATAAAGAGAAGAAGCCGAATGGCCATGCCATCAAAATTGAAAATCTAATAAATAAGCCAGCCGAAAAACCCGCAGAATTGAGGTTTTGAAATAAGAATTCAGCGAGATAAAAAACAACATAAGAGTTTTTCTCAAAGATGAAAGCAAGAATGAAAAGGTAATGGAAAAACAACTACCATAATGATATCAAGATGGAAACATCTACTAAACAAGAATTAAAAAGAACCGTAAATCATCCCGAACACAATGAAGTAGGGGCATAGATAAAAACAGAATTGAATGCCAGACAGTAGCAAGCTTGAGATAACAAGTCAGGAGGACCAAGATGAGAAACATAATCATGCCGAAAACCTGTGTTTAATTCTCCTCATGTTACATAAAAAAAAAAAAAAACACAAGCAATTGAAAGACAACACAGATACAACAAATCAACCCAATGTATCATACAATCAAGAATGCAGTATATATACAAGAAGAAACAAGATGAAATACATGTTTGGAGAAAATAAAATGTTCCAGAAAAACCACATAGAAATCCTGGAATTGCCGAATGACACATATAGAACAGAACAAACCAAAGGCTTACACTTCCAATACTGAAGCATGTAATCAAGAAGAAATAAATTCAGCCAAAAAAAACCCATCGTATCAACCAAGAATCAACAAAAAGGTTATAAAGTGAAGAAGCCGAATGCCCATGTCATCAAAATTGACAATGTAATCAATAGGTTAGCCACATACCTGCAAAATTGAGGGCTGGAATGAAGAATTCAGCAGATCAAAAACAACAGAATAGTTTTTTTTTTTCAACATGAAAGCAAGAATGAAAAGGTAATGGAAAAACAACAACCATGAAACCATATTAAAATTGGGAAGCCTGCAAAAACAAGAAAAGTAAATGGAAATCGTACAAAACAAGAGCAACCAGATCTACAACCAGGGCACCTGCTCAGGGTTTCAAGGAAAATCAACAAATTAGTTCAGAAAAAATGAAGTGTTACTGAAAATTGGAACGTGATAACGAACAACCCAGTAGATCCCGGGGGAGGGGTGGAGCAGTCACCGGAGAACAAGAGCAACCAGATCTACAAACAAGAGAGACGGTTTTGACAAAACAATCAAGGGATTTCATGAAGAAAGAAAGAAAACACATACCACAACCGGAGTGAAACGAGATCGCCCAAAAACAAAGGGAACGAGATTGGGGAAAAACACACTCAAAGCGAGCAGAGGTTGAGCATGCTGGATTTGGCCACTGGAAACACCGGCAAGTTTCAGAGGCGGGACGAGCTAGCCTTCTTTTCAGCGTGGAACTTCGGCGATGAGAAGACGCGGGGGAGATGAAGGCAAAGAAACCCTAGAACGGGAGGGATCGGGGAGTGATGAGAGTAGCGACTTCGGTATGGTGACCTTACGCCTCACGTGAAGAGTGCGTGCACCGAACTCAAACACCGATTTTGTGGCTTCGGAACTTTTCAAGACGAAGTCAAATGGGGAAGTGGCTTGCTTGGGAAGTGGTGACTTCACCACTTCGGGGTGCACTTCTACGAACCAAACAACCGGAAGTCAGGCTGAAGTCCACACTTCAGCCACTTCGGCCATGACTTCCGCGAAACAAACACACCCTTAGTGGTACCCAAATAAGGATAATACTTTTATTTATTTTGCAGTATTGTCATTTGTTTAGTTAGCATGCACTAAAAGACCTTTTACAACCCTATTTGCTTGGGAGTGTGTTGGTATATATATATAGGATTTTTTTTTATGGAAGTTGAAATTATCAGGGGCTTATTGTGAATCTTTTATTTTACCTAGGGTCCGTTTGATCCGCGACAAAATAAGGGACAGGACAGGACAATTTTTTTTGTCACTTGTTTGATTTGCGAATATGCGTTGAGTACAGCACAAAACCCTGTTCCAGTACAGCACAAAAACAAAAAAAATAGTACCACCAAAACCATGGTACAAAAATTTAGTTGAGGGACAAAACAACCAAAAGTCCGTTTTGCCCTCATTAAAATAAAATAATTACTTTCATAACTTCACCACAACTTAACATAATTTCAACCTAATTTCAACCTAAGCAAATTTGATATTTATTTTGGTAAGTAATTATTAGTTAATTTATTTTAAAAATAAAAAAAATTGTGTTAATAATTTTATAAATTATAAAACAAAATAAGTGGTCCTCATTTTAAAAAAAAATTATAATATTATTTGTTTTTTGGTTGTTTTTATTTTAAAAATAACATAGAACTATATAAAGGGTATTGCAGTAATTTTATACATTGTTGTTTTGTACTTATGCAAATCAAATGAAGAACAACACAAAAAAAATTGTGCTGTCCAGTGAATATCAAACAAACAACAAAACAAATACTTGTCATGTACCATAAGTATTTGTCATGTGTTGTACTCTTGTGCTGTACTCCACTGCAAATCAAACGGACCCCTAAGGTTTATGTTTTTGTAAACAAATTTTGGTGATCCAAACAATCTATCACCGATTTAATACTCGGCCATTTGCAGTGTGAATATGGAATTATTTTGGAAATAGTTTTAGTCTGACCAATTACCAATGCGAGCTCATCTCTTCTGGTTTTGAAACCAGGGAAGTCCCTGGTTTAATCCACTATAAACAACTAAACATACCCTAAATCTCCACTCTATTTAATTAAAAACATATAAACAACTAAACCTACACCCTACTCTAAACCCTACACCCCATAATATATATATATATAAAATTAGGGATTTGCCTGGTATTCAAACCAGGCAAATTGAACCCTTACCAATGCTCCCTGTTTGACCTATAAGCTTTGGCGGCTTGACACTGAAGGGCCATTCAAGAAGATGTGGATTTGCTAGTGTAAGTTATTTTTTGAGGAAATATGCAAGTGTAAGTCGTAACTCGGAAGATCTGTCTTTTCACACACGTTTGCAATGTCCTAGGCAAAATGGCTCAAGTTTGAGGATTTAATGTGAATTTACTTTTTTTTTTTTGTGTCATTGCCCAAATATTTGCCCCATTTATTAGTCAGTGTCTTTTTTTAGTACTTTTCTAATTTTTGGTAGCATCAATTTTTTTATTAATAAAGTTTTGTTTTATTTATTTTAAATAAATAAAAAAAGGGTAAATTTTGTGCAATATGAAATTTACTATGTTCCCTCGTTGGCTTACATTTTTAGATGTTTTAAATTTATAATAACTAGCATAGATCGATGTCCAGGTTTACGCTCCGGGATTCGTTTATTCCTATGTAAATTATAATGATATTTTTAAAATATACACTCATTAATAATTGTAATAATTGTAATAAAAAAGTGGCATTTTAAAGAATCATGTTCACAATTATTCAATTCTCTTTTTTCAGCAATTGATCAAACTTACTGAACAAATAACAACCAAAATTCAATAATGTGCCTATACTTCAAATTAATAGCATATACCAATGACCGAATATATGTAACTTGGTAAGAATGTGGCTTTCAATCCTCTAGCGTAAGTATAAACTATGATGCTAAGAGGTATTAAGAAATTTGCGGAATAGATGTTCACACTAGTGAGTGCATTAACAATTGCAGAACCACCGAGAAGAATCGGAATAATTCCTCTGCAAACTGCTGCTTTGAAGGATCCTGTATATATTTTTAAGACTAATATTCAGTCTCGAGTTTCTTAAACAATTTGAAAAAAACATTACTGTAAGTGTGATACTTCATATCAGGTTAACCATACATTAGGAAGCAATGCAGGGCCTTCAAAGTGTTCATCAATGTATTTGATCAAATCCAGACTCTCTGCTTTTACCTCATTTGTTATGCTCCAAAGAGGGCACCCATATTAAGAACAACACTTATTAGTGTGCTATAGAGAAATCTTCATTGAAAAAGATATAACATACAAACACAAAGTATGATGAGCATCACCATCGTTAAATTAACAAAAAAAAAAAAAAAAAAACAAAAGCAAGTCATGCACAACTCAAAAGACAAATTTTCATCCAAAAAACATGGATCAAATACCCTATTTCCAATGTAAACTTTCTCCTTGTACCAAGAAAGCTTATTTTGCAAATCAATCGGGATCTATTTTATTTTCTTCGGCATTCCCTGCTCACAGTGATAATCAAACAAAATTCAAACATAAAAAATCTCATACCTCATCTCTAAGTGCAGAACCTTCATATTAATCACCCATTTTTCTTGGCTTTAGATAGTGCTAAAGCTTCATGTTGATCACCCATTTCTCTTGGCTTCATATGTTCTGTACATGCAAAAAACCTATGACATGTGTTTATCATTAGTTGGTTCATCTAATACAAAGGAAAAATTGAAAAAAAAAAAACAAACATAGAGAAGGATCAAATTTACCCATGTAAACTCATCCTTCTGTCCTCAGTCAAAGGATCAAATTTACCAAGTGAGAGGTTGATGGTTCAAGGCTTGTCTTTGGCCATAATAGTGGCTTGCCAACATCTCTTAGTAATAATAATAATAAATATAAATATATAAAATACTAAGAGTTTCATAAATTTTTCCCATAAAGTTGTAACAAAATTTCTAATGTAAATTGGAAATCGCCAACCTCAAACATTGTCAGTGCTCAATTGCCATCTTATATTTCAGTATTTCTCATAGTCCAACACATATGATTTGAAAAAAGTATTAAATGAGAAAAGTGGGAATCCTTTCTCATTCTCCAAAACCCTAATCTTGCCTCCTTCCGCCCATTCCACCGGCACTGTGCTCTATATCATGGTGTCCAAATCGGCAGAGCAAGCATAAAGCAAGCATAGAAGTATAATGAGTGTTTTGTGATATAAGAAGCTAAAGCAAGCATAGAAGAAGAGACACATTTGTTTACTTGCTATGAGATGGGTGCAAAGCTTCCAAGCAGTAGAAAACGTTATCGAAGAAGAGAAACGGTTTAAATCATAAGTAAAAAAAAACACAATCTCATTAGTTAAAATTCAAGTGTAACAAACATAATCCATCTTTTAACTAAACAACCAATTAAAACTTGCCAAATGGCGTTAAGAGTGCTGTTAGGGATGAACATATATATATATATATATAGTATGTCCCTTAACGCTCACCTTTTTTTGCAAATAAGGGCCATTTGGTATGATGTAAAGTAACAACTTTTCCTGCAAAGTAAGAGGGAAGAATAATTTTCATTCGTTTGGATTTTAAAAAATAAATGACCTCCTTGCAATCACTTTCCTTTTGACTAGAGAAAGTAATTCACAAGGGGGTGGTGTGAAAGTGATTGTACCCTTGGATATGCTACCCTTTTATTATATAAAAGTTTTTCCTCGTTTCTTTTCTCAAAAACCCTAACGCAAATTATTTTCCAATTCGGCATTGTCACTTCTTTTAGGAGGAATTCTGGTAATTCTTTTCCTCAAATTTGTTTGATTATTATTTGATTATCATCGTGTTGAATTTTTTTTATGTTTTTTAGTGTGAAATTTCTATTTTAATTGGATTAAATTAAGCAATTATATTTGTATAATATTTTTGCAGAGAATATCTATTTATATTGATATAATTATCCAATAAGATAAAATAAGAATGAGAAAGAGTGAGAGAGTTTAGACAGATCAATTTGAACAAAAAAGACATGTAAATATATGATTATCTTATGAATTTTATATTTGGTTATTAAAAAAATATGCATATACTATAGGATTATCTTATGAATTTTAAAATTTGTTAATAAAATATATATGTATATACTCAAGTGTTTAGAAAAAGCTTTCGAATTAACTAAGGGCAAAAATGAGAATAAACTTAATTTTACATTATAAATGCAATCATACCAAACGAGGAAATTAAGTTTACATGCAATTTTATTACAAGTTTTATTGAATCCACCAAATATTGTAATATTATTTTGCAGAGAAAGTAATTGCATGTAAAATCATTCCCTGTAAAAGTTTTGCATGCAATTACTTTCCTTGTAAAGTTCCAAACGGGCTCTAATAGTAAAAATGTGCAAGAAGAATTTTTCAAATTTGAGAAAAATAAAAGGATTGATTTGAAATTTATCACAGAAATTCGAACTAGAAGGGAAAAATTCGTTGTTTTCCAGGCATTTAAAGAAGCCCGATGGCGCTCAACGGCGGAATTAGATCCGGTTTCAAGCTCTTCTCCTCCTCTGAAGCCGCGATTTGCAAATCAGGTGAGGTCTAAATCCATCTAAGCCATCGAATTGATTGATCTCATAGCTCCAATCCCTTGAATTTGCCCCAGTCTGGATTTATTTATGTTTGCCTATTAAATTGTTTTCATGTTTTTTTGCGGTTTTTTAGAAGCCAGTGAGAATTTGGTGTGATAACCTGAATCTTAGAGAGTTTGTTGTTTTTTTTCCAATCGATTGTTTTCTCAAATTTGGCCACAAATTCGTGATTCTTGGATGCTTATCAGTGTAGATATTACTTTTTTTTTATTAGGATTAGTCGTGTTTTCAAATTCGTATGCTGCGTTGGGTGATTGTTGCTCAGAAGGATGATGGGGTGCTAATGGAAAATGTTATCTCATAACTTCTTTTTTTTTATTATTTTGCTTCAGATTAGTGTAAACGATGTGTATGAAGAGCTATGATCAGTATTGGAAGTTTTGTTTGCATTTGGTTTTAATCTTAATTTGGATAGTGAATGCATGTTAGTCATTAGAAATGAGTCAATTGCAATTGTTATGTATGTTCTTGTTCTTCTTGATGATTTATTTTTGTTAAATGATGCTTAGAAAGAAGGAGTTTGTTGTTTCTTAAATTAATCGCGAGCACATCAAATGATCGTTATATACATTACTTGAGTAATGTACATATTTGTAGAGAGATTGTGCGCTGCTTAGGAGCTACTATTGCTTTGGAATGCATGGAATGCCATTAGATGAGATGAGGGTGAGACATGGGAGAACTGATTATTCTCCTTCAGAGGTTATAACACAAGGAAACATTGTTTGTGGATAATAAATTCTACTTATGTTAGAAGGCCTGAGTGAGTACTAGTAGAGCTGAAAGTCATGTACAAATAGCATGAGTACACCATGACGGTTACTTTTGTTGCCAACTTCTTCATTGTCCAGACCTAGATTCCTTCTATCTATTCTTTGACTATGATGACATGAGGTTTTGCAATTAAGAGCCTTTCTGGTTTGGCTAGGCTTATTTATTCCTCAAGGCTCGCAAGACTCAGGTGCAGTTGAGGAACGAAATTGATGACTTTTTCTCATTTTTTTCTGGGCTTGGCCTGTTTGAACCATTGACAATCTTGGCTCAGGTAAATGGTAGCATCTAAAGATTACTACCTTTGGTTGGTTGATGGGTATTTTGATGAGGTATGGGCATGGTTTGAGTAACCTCAACCATATGAGGATACTTACACATCACTTTTTTTTAAGGCGATAAATGATGAATGCTACAACTCATGTTGTTCATTTGTATGCAAACTCTATTGTCTCTTGAGGTTAAAAACAAATTGAATAAAATAAAATCAAAATTTTTGTTTACTTGAATTGGTTAAATGAATAAAATTACTTGGATAACTAAATGATGGAAAAGTTTGTAGATAACTGTTTCTTTTCCTTTCTTTCATCATTTTTTTCATCTTTTCTCTTGTTTTCATGCTATTTCTCTCAATTTCTTCAAACATTTTTCTTCTCCTTGACAAGTTTTTCTTTTGTTACAACCAAAATACCAATTCAATCCACAAGTGGCGAAAATGGTGCAGTAATAGAGGATAATGTCATATGGCTCTATAACGAGAAATGGTACAGTACCCATCTTTGTTTTCATCTATTTAATCTAATTGCAACTATTTACACAGTTGAAAGATTAATCGATTATATCTATATTTTGTTCATCTACTTACTAATTTGTTATTTTCTACAGTTGTCCCTATTTTATCCCTCAAATATTTGAGCACATGGTTTGCGTATATTTGTTATCTGCCATTTTCTTTTTTTTCCTTTTGCCTGCCAAAGTATTATTTTAGTCATTTACCAAAATACTTGCTTCTAGTGCTTAGATACGCTGATTAGACATCATGAGAAACAACTTGGGTATTTCTAAATATCTACGACTGGAGGAAGATCTAATTTATGACAACAAAAAACATCATAGGGGTTCCCCGATATATGACATCAAAAGGAATTTCAGGTTGAGGAGTCCATGACATATAATATTGAGGTATATTTATGCAACCATAAGTGCAATCATATGAGACTTGGATGCTCCTTTTGATCCCACCATTCTTCACTATACGTCTGCACTTAATTAGTATATTGAATCCAGAGTATTATAACTTTGTATCTAGTGGATCCTAAATTGATTCTTAAGATATCTTTAGGGTTGGTATCATGCTTTTGGATATCGCCACTTATGTAAGATCGTTATTTGAGAAATCATTTATATGCAATCTAAATTCTTGGTGGTGGATGTTCTTCAGTGTCTCGAGGATTCCACGCAACTGGAGTAAAAAGTGATGGGAATTAAACAGTAATCTGAATAGATTAACATCAAATAAACAATGCCCAAGCTTGTTAAGTTAAGAAGAGCAACCCACACAGAACAAAAATGCAATCACAATCACACAAGGCACCAAATTTTTACGTGGAAAACTTTTAAATCAAGGGCTAAAAACCACGGGTCAGTCCTGATCAAACCAAGCTCCACTATGATCAAATTCAAGGTACAAGAGAAACGCAAGAACGATCACAAATCAGGAAGATATAACTTAACCAAAAAACAATAGCTGAAACAAGCTATATTGAAAAACAAAAACAATATTCTGCAGTTTCTGTTCAGACCCTTATATTTTGAGCTATAGGAGACCAAAACACAAACCATCTGGTGGAAATCAAGCTCTACAAGTCCCAAACATGCCCACAAAATTTCAGCTCAATCGGACATCATTTGACCCTCCAAAAACCAGCTTGAAGTTGCTTCCCCTGTCAAATCCGAACCAAGAGAAACTGCGATCTTTCTTTGGTTTTAGATGCTATCCCTCTCTCTAGATTTCTCACTCTCTTAACCCTAATGTGATGAAATCACTTAATAAAGTGAACTCTAATGGCCTTGGACCATATGGGCTCTTCTCCACATAGGAAGGGAGCCCAATACCCAACATATCTCCCCCTCACAACTATGTGGAGGTGACCACCATCCCGGCGATCATACGGCAATTCTCAAACTTCCTTCTTGGCAATATCTTTGTCAACATGTCAGCACCATTGTCATCTGTATGAACTTTAGCCAACTCCAACAATTTGGCTTCCAATGCATCTCGTATCCAATGATACCTCACATCAATGTGTTTTGAACAGGAATGAAAGGTTTGATTCTTGGCAAGATAAACTGCACTTTGGCTATCACAATATAAGACATACCTCTCTTGTGTATAGCCAAGCTCAAGCAAGAATTTTTTAAGCCAGAGCAATTCCTTGCAAGCTTCTGTGATGGCAATGAACTCTACCTCAGTAGTAGATAATGCAACACACTTTTGCAATCTAGATTGCCAGGCCACAACTCCCCCTGCAAACTTAATAAAATACTCTGAAGTGGACTTTCTAGAATCAACATCTCCAGCCATATCAGAATCTGTATAACCAACAAGTACAGGCTCCTCACTACCAAAACAAAGATTCAAGTCTGAAGTTCCCTTAAGATACCTCATAACCCATTTCACTGCATTCCAATGCTCTCTTCTTGGATTTGAGAGAAATCTACTAACATTGCTAACAAGCATAAGCAATGTCAGGTCTAGTACATACCATGGCATACATTAAACTCCCAACAGCAGATGTATAAGAAACACTTTCCATGTCAAGCTTCTCGGTCTCGGTTAAAGGACTTTGACTAACACTCGCTTTGAAATGTGCAGCTAGAGGAGTGCTTACAACCTTAGAAGTTCCCATGTTGAACCTCTCCAACACTTTCTCAATATATTTCTTTTGAGACATCCAAAGCTTCTTCTCTTTTCTATCTTGCACAATACTAATACCTAGTATTCGCTTTGCTGATCCCAAATCTTTCATAGCAAATGAGTTGCTGAGTTGCTTCTTTAAGCTGTCAATTTTTAAAAAATCTTTCCCAACGATAAGTATGTCATCAACATACAATAACAAGATAATAAATTCACCATCAACAAACTTTCTCACAAAGACACATTGATCAGAAGTAGTCTTTTTATAGCCTTGCTCAATCATGACCGATTCAAATTTCTTATACCATTGTCGTGGAGCTTGTTTCAAGCCATACAAACTCTTCTTCAACTGACGCAGATGGTTTTCCTTACCTTGCACCCTGAAACCCTCAGGTTGTTCCATATAAATTTCCTCCTCCAAATTGCCATGGAGAAACGCTGTCTTGACATCCATTTGCTCAACTTCCAAATCAAGAGTTAGCTGATAGATGTCATTTTCACAACATGTGAGAAAATCTCATCAAAGTCGATCCCTTTTCTCTGAGTGAAGCCTTTTACTACCAATCTAGCTTTATATCTAAGAGATGCTGAATTTCCTTTATATTTCACCCTGTAGATCCATCTGTTCTTTAAGGCTCTCTTGCCCTTCGTCAACTTGACTATATCAAATGTATGGTTGTCATTCAAGGATTTCATTTCATCTTCCATTGCATGTATCCATTTCTGTTTTTCTTCACTTTCTATAGCCTCTTTGTAATTCTCTGGTTCTCTCCCATCAGTCAAGGTCACATACTCATCAGATGGATATTTGAAGGATGCATGTTTCTCTCTGTTAGATCTTCTGAGTGGAACTTGAGGTAGTACTTCAGGTTCATCTTCATGATCCTCAGGTTGTATCTCTCCATCCATTCCTGGAACATCTAATTCATCTCCAGCCTGTTGATCATCATTCTGAACATCAATATCAACTGTCTCTAAATTTGGTGTAACATGAACTGGCTCTGCATTAATTAATTCATAAGTCTTCAAAGGATCTTTCTGCCCCACCTTATCAATGTCATCAATCATTTGGTTTTCCATGAATACTACATCACGGCTTCTAACCAGCTTCTTCTTCACTGGATCATACAGTCTGTACCCAAACTCATCATTATAACCATAACCTACGAAGATGCACTGTCTAGTCTTCTCATCAAGCTTAGACCTCTCATCCTTCGGAACATGAACAAATGCCTTACAACCAAATGCTCTTAAGTGATCATAAGAAACATCCTTTCCAAACCACACTTTATCTGGTACACCACCTTTCAAGGCCACAACAGGACTAAGATAATCACATGTACTGCTGCACACAATGCCTCACCCCAAAACATTTGAGGCAACTTTACTTCTGAAAGCATGCATCTAACTCTCTCCATCAGTGTTCTGTTTATCCTCTCTGCCAAACCATTAAGCTGAGGAGTTTTGGGAGGTGTTTTCTCGTGTCTGATTCCATATTGTCTACAGTATGCATCAAAGGATCCACAATACTAGCCACTGTTATCACTCCTAATGTTTTTGAGCTTCTTACCAGACTGTCTTTCAACCAGGGCATGGTACTCTCTAAACTTCTATAGCACCTAATATTTGGTCTTCAAAGCATAGACCCATAGTTTCCTGGAGTGATCATCAATAAGTGTTAGAAAGTATGAGGCACCACCATAAGATTTTACCTTTAAAGGTCCACAAACATCTGAATGTATTAACTCAAGCAACTCTGGATTCCTTGAAGAGGGATGCTTCTTAAAAGATACTTTGTTTTGTTTTTCTGCCATACAGTGAGAACATCTCTCTAACCTTGCATTCTTCAATCCTGTAAATACATTCTTTTTAGTCAAGCAAGATAATCCCTTTTCACTAATGTGGCCAAGCCTGCGGTTCCACAAGTAAGATGCCTCTGTATCTACTGTATTCACATCATCACTAGGAGCAACACCCTTCAACCAATACAGATTAGAACCTTTATTTCCACGGGATACAATCATGTTTCGTTTGGTAAGTTTCCATTTTCCACCACTAAAGCAATTGTCATATCTGTCATCATCAAGTCTGCCAATTGAAATAAGATTCAAGCGAACATCAGGAGCATACCTAACATCTTTTAGAAGCAGCTTCATACCCATGGTAGTGTGCAGACAAACATCTCCAATACCAGCCACTTTTGCAATGCCACTATTACCCATCTTCAATGAACCAAAATCTCCAAATTTGAAAAACGTGAAGAATTCCTTCCTTGGCGTCACATGCAAAGTAGCACCACTGTCCACAACCCAACTGAACTTATCAGATACAATGTTAATTATGTTAGTCTCAGTAGCGAAGACCAAATCATCAGAAGTAGCAACAGATACAGAATCATCATCTTGATCTTCCTTCTCCTGCTTGCCCTTTCCCTTGTTTTCTCGCTTCCATTTGAAACAATTCCTTTTTATGTGCCCCATTTTGTGACAATAATGACATTCAACATTCTTGTATCTGGGCTTGGACTTGCTTCTGCTTTTATCTCTACCTTTCTGATTTCTATGAAAATTTCTCCCCAAATCTTCATGAAGCAGAACCTCAGGTTGAGAAGTAGAACCCTGAGCCTTCTTTCTCATCTACTCATTAAGAGTACTACTCTTGACTGACTCTAGAGATACCGCACCACATGGAGCAGAATTTATTATTGAGACCCGAAATATCTCCCATGTATCTGGTAGTGTGTTCAACAGCCAAAGTCCAACAATTTCATCCTCAAATTTAATGTTCATCCCTGACAACTGATCAAGAAGCCCCTGAAAAATATTCAAGTGATTTGATATGGAAGTTCCCTCTTTATATCTCAAATTCATCATAGAATTCAACAAATACAGCTTGTTGTTTCCTGACTTTGAAGCATACAAAGACTCAATCTTCTCCCACAATGTTTTGGCTTCAGTCTCATTAGCAATATGATTGTAAACATTATCAACATATTGCCGAATAAGCCCACAAACTTGTTGATGTGCAAATTCCCATTCTTCATCAGATTTTGAATCCGGCTTCTTCGCAATAAACACAGGTAAGTGCATATTTTTGACAAACAACAAATCTTTCATTTTCCCTTTCCAAAGATGATAATTGCTTCCATTCAAACTAATCATTCTGTTTGTATTTGCCTTCATCATTCAAGCAAGCAAACAACTATGACCACAAAGCTTGAGAACTTGTAAACTCTGATACCACTATGATGGGAATTAAACATTAATCTCAATGGATTAACATCAAATAAACAATGCTCAAGCTTGCTAGGTTAAAAAGAGCAACCCACACAGAGCAAAAAATTGCAATCACAATCACACAATGCACCAAATTTTTACGTGGAAAACCCTTAAATCAAGGGCGAAAAACCATGGGTCAATCCTGACCAAACCAATCTCCACTATGATCAAATTCAAGGTACAAGAGAAACTCAGGAACGAGCACAAATCAGGAAGATATAACTTAACCAAAAAATAATAGCTGAAACATGCTCTATTAAAAAACAAAAATAATATTCTGCAGTTTCTGTTCAGACCCTCATATCTTGAGCTATAGGAGACCAAAACACAAACTGTTTGGTGGAAATCAAGCTCTGCGAGTCCCAAACGTGCCCACAAAATTTCAGCTCAATCGGACTTTGTTTGACCCTCCAAACACCAGCTTGAAGTTGCTTCCCCCCCCGTCAAATCCGAACCAAGAGAAACTGAGATCTTTCTTTTGTTTTAGATGCTATCCCTCTCTCCAAATTTCTCACTCTCTTAACCCTAATGTGATGAAATCACTTAATAAAGTGAACTCTAATGGGCTTGGACCATATGGGCTTTTCTCCACATAGGAAGGGAGCCCAATACCCAACAAAAAAGATGGGAGGCCATGGCCATGATGAATCATACTACCTTCATGCGAAGCACATGTACAATCTTGACCGGATGAAACACCATAAGCTTAAGATGAGTCTTGCAGTGCTCTCTGCATTCAGCATTGGTGTCATTGTCCCTGTCTACGCCGTTATATTCCAGCAGAAGAAGACTTCTTCGGCGTGTTAAACTTCTGTTTGCATGTTAAGAAACAATAAAGACGATATAACTTTCCTGTCTTACTGTCTTTGCAAAACCAAAAGTTTTTGATGATTCCTTTAATATAAACCACGTCTTTAATTGATTTATTTTTTCAACAAATTGAGCATATGTTTCCTATCTTGATTCATTATATTTTTCGTACTTTTTGGTGTTCCTTCAGCATCATCGTTTGCTCTTGAAAAATTACTTTGGCATGACATGGTAAACACAGTTCGCAGCATACACATGAAACCAAATCCGCATAAATGTTAGGGTAATTATTTATTGGTTATTGGTTATTTTCATCATCATTGATATTGTTGGTTATTGGTTATTTTCTTGATCAGTTTACTTTTTAGTCCCTATTATCCACCAGATCACTTCGATTTTTATTTATTTATTTATTTTAAATAAATCCCAATATTGTCTCTTTTTCTTTTTAGAAAATCCTTGTTGGTGACATTTTTAGCACTCAAAATATCCCTTCTTTTATAAACGGTTGTTGCTCTAAATGATAGAGCCACTTAATCGTGTGGTTGTTTTTAGTATGAATTTTTAAATATACCCTTAATATCTCACTTTATTATTATTATTATTATTATTATTATTATTATTATTATTATTATTATTTCATTGGAGTCATCTAGGCCCACTTTTCCTTTTGCATGACCAAGCAAGCTCACCCAATACACAAACACACAAATCATGCAAGAATTCGCTCAAGATGAGCTCACCTCATTCTTAAGATTCTGTTTATGGTGATAAATGTGGACAAATCATGTGTTAGAGATAGACATATATAAAAAGTTGAGTTTAACAACACTTGTGTCTTTACCTTTCTTGAGTTGGGTTTAGAACTCATTTCTTCATAAGAGACTCGGTGATAATAGATCAAAATGTTAGCCGTTTGCATGACCAAGGAAGCTTGCCTAATACACAAACACAAATCATGCAAGAGTTCGCATAGGATGAGCTCACTTCATTCTTAGGATCCCGTATATAGTGATAAATGTGGGCAAATCCTGAGTCAGAGATGGACACATATAAAAAACTGAGTTTAACTACACTTATGTCTTTACCTTTCCTAAGTTGAGAGTTAACCTCATTTCTTCATAAGGAACATCATTCATAGGAGACTCGGTAACAATAGATCAAAAAAGGTTGTTATTTTTTTAAGCAAACAAATGTCATTCATCAGGGACGGAACCATAACTTATCAATTGGGGGAGGGGGGTGGGTGGGGGGGGCGGGGGGTGCTGAGGGCAAAATGTCAAAAAAGTTTTTAGTCAACATAACAATTGTATTCGATACAAAATAGTAAGATATTGTGACATTTAATTAAAACAATCACAAAAAGTTGAAAATATCCTCATTTGCCACATAAAGTTCCTCATTTGTTGATACCTCACTCTTTATTAATCCATCAAACATATAACTTACATCACATTATAACATGAACCTTTTCTTAATAAACTAATACACACACACACAGATATATATATATATATATATATATATATATATATATATATATATATATATATATATATATATATATACCTGCAGTGTTGTGACACTACGTACGTTCAAATTCTGAAATATACTACAGCTTCCTCACTCTAGATCTCTGTGCTGATTGTCTGTTTGCCAATATCCTATATCACAACAACACACAGACATATATATATATATATATATATATATATATATATATATATATATATATATATGAATGGAGGTAGCAGCGGCGCCGGTGCCAAGGGGGGCTGAAGCCCCTGCTAGCCCCCTTTGGTTCCGTCCCTGTCATTCATAAGAAACCTGTTGTCCATAAATCAAATAGTATATTTTTATATAATTTAAAAAATAAACTTATTTATGCAAATTGAAAATATCCAGGATATATATAATGGGAGAAAAGAACAAGTAGAATATTCAGTGATGTTTGGTGTTTTTCTACTTATCAAAACTGAACCATGAGTCAAAAGATAAGAGTCCTCTCCCACCTCTAAAATGTTTCATGGCTCACATCCATTGAACTTTAGGGTTTGTGGCGTGAAGAGAAGAGAGAAGATCTCCATTCTCCACCTCTTGTTTCCATGGGAGAAGAGAAGTTTAGAGATACTCCAGTGCAATGAATGTTATTCCTTCTCATCCATCATCCCTTTTCTTTGAAAGCACCGTCTCCATATTGAACTCTGTGTCACATCAACTCTTGTGATGATGCTTTCCATTGGGATATGAACATTGCATGCAATTTGGATTAGATAAGTTTTCCTCTTTTCCCTTTTTCAGAAAATTGCTTTTTTAGAACTATATATAATAATGGATAGATATTGATGTACCCATGAAAAAATTATATCTGTTTTATGATATTTTTATTTGGAATGGATTTTATAACTTTTATAAATTTTTTTTGAGAAATAAATATATTTATGCTTTTACTTCATGTGGATTTTAGGGTTCCATTTAAGGTCATCTTCGAAATGAACATTCTAGTCGGTATTAATGGTTTTAAAAATTTATTTATAAAATTTCTATCTAATTTTGACATTTAATTTGAGGGACATATAAAATATATAAGTAAACTGTAATTTTTATATAGTTCCATTGGCCGTTAGCAATAAAAAATTTATTTTTTAAACTAAAATGTGTCATATTATTATATTTAAATATATTGAGATCTTCAATTTCATACGCTTAATTACCCTCATTATCGTTATGTATGGTGTATATTTAAAATTTTATAAATTATAATATATATATATTATATGGACGTTTTTTATGGAAATTGTATTAAACGACGGCCAGGGGAAGAGATGCGTGTAAAAATATAATTAATAAATTAGAAATATAATTTGATGCGAATTCTACAAACGATCATTAACATAAATGGAAATAAAATATTATTTCTTCAATTTCGTAAAATCCAATTAAAAATATTAAAAATTAATAAACTAATTAAAGTCAAAAATCATTTTAACCACAAATCGCATCTTGGTGGGCCACAATCCAAGAAAGGGACAAATTCAATCATTCCAAGTGGGTCCCGCTTGTCTGGGCCCCAGATGAACGGGCCGATCATTGGATTGGATTGAACGTACGGTTTGGATTTCTTTATCTAGAAAGCTAATTCTGACAAAGATTCGTTTTGGGGGAATGTAGAGCTTGTACCTTCTTTTTATCAGTGTTCTTTGTCTTTTTCATTATCCACAAACAAAACCGGTTCAATTCCGATTGGGTTCAGTTAGGGCCCGTTTGTTTCCCCGTAGTGGAGAGGAAAGTCACCGAGGTGGAGAGTTCCGGGCCAGTTCATAGTGTTTGGTTCACCGAAGTTGTCACCGAACTGGCGATGTGACAACTTCGGCACCCCTCCACTTCGGCGCTAGAACTCGGGAAGAAAAGGGCCGAAGCCACCACTTCGACCCCTGACTTCGGCGCACGTGAGACACACGTGATCATCCACTTCGGACGCACGAGTTTCTTATCGTCACCTCCACTTCAACCCCTTCTCCACTCCTTCGCCCACTCATCCATCTAGGGTTTGCTGGCCGCCATCTTTCCCGAAACCTCGTCGGTGCGATCTCTCCTTTGAGACACCGATCCGCATCCCGGCGTCCTACCTTCTTGCCTCTCTCTTCGCAGGTGACGTCCAGCTTCACCCCCTTCTCCACTCCTTCGCCTACTCATCCATCTAGGGTTTGCTGGCCGCCATCTTTTCCGAAACCTCGTCGGTGCGATCTCTCCTTTGAGACACCGATCCGCATCCCGGCGTCCTACCTTCTTGCCTCTCTCTTCGCAGGTGACGTCTAGTGAAAAAAAACCCCCAAGCCAAAGCTCCGGTGTCTCTAATCGACAGAGAAGGTTTGTTAACACGGGTTCTTTGTTGATCTACACATCCCACCGTTTATTAAGGTGTTTTTCAGTATATTGTTCATTTAATTTTTTGCCTTCGCTGCCTCGTCGTTCTCGCATTCTCCTGACTTTCTTTTAAGGTTTCGCTGGGGTTTCACTGCCGGAGAAGGTTGAAATTGTGACTTTGTAAGCGATTCTCAGCCCGACATTGCATCGTGTTGGTTTCCCCTTTCTAGGGTTCGCTATTTTGTGGTTTTCCGATTGTTGTTTTTTCTTCATCTTATGTTCTCTTCTTCAACATATCTGGAAAATAGAATTTGTTTTCAATTCCTCTTTCTTTAATATAACTTTTCTTTATCTTTAGTTTAGTCTACTACCAAACGCAGCGGAAAAGTCATTTCTTGAGTAATATTTTACCCATGCTTGAGTATGGTTTCTCCCCATTAGTTCCTGATTCTAATATGAAAAATTTTTGTACCAACTTATACGCACCTGTTAGCCATTGATGTGTTTATATCAATCACAATTTCACCTTAAAGGGTTTCATTTGTGCAGATTGATATCCGAAGTAAAGCTGATTTGGGTAAGATATTTGAACATAGAGTCATCTCAACTTTCTCCCATTTAATCCTTCAACGAGATATTTTACTCTAGTGAGTACAGGGACATCTATTGGTTGTGTAGGTGGTATTGATGTAACGGCCTGAATGACATATAAAACAATCTTCCATTCTTTGATGCTAGTTTTCTGTTTATTAAAAACCAAATAGTAGAATTATAATCTTCCACTCACATCCTTTGCTATAAACCCTTCGAATCTTATTATTGGGTGTTAAAGAATGCTTTATGTTAGTTTATTACGCTCAATGGCTACTTGTTAGATATATTGTTTCTATATCCTTTACATGCAAATTTTTAAGTTTGAAGTGTTAAATATATCGCTTGTGATAAATTTGGTTCTGGTTTATGGCATTTAGAGTGCAACTTGTGTCTGTTCCATGTTCTATTACTTTAACATTAGAAATTGGAAACTAATTTCTGAACTTGAATGAAAATGCCATTGGTCCTGTTCATTTGGTCATTGTTATGCTTTGAGGATAAATTGATTACATACCAAAATACTTTTCCAAACAATTGGTAGATATCATGACCCTATAATCTTCTTAAGTAGATGGTTTATTTTTGTGATGGAATTAAAGTCTATAATTGTTTTTTGCAGCTCATGTACCTTACACTCCATCTTATCAATTAGTTTGTTTGTAATTTTTCCCTCACATGCTTTGATTTTTTAAGAGATGCATATGGTCCTGCAAACATGATTCTTATGATTCCATTACTTGCCCTAGTTCTATGTCTTCATATTGTTTTCATCTGTTTTGGCGCGGCAATTATTGCGTCGTGAATTAGTGATTGGTATGATTCATTTATGCATATGATTGTGATAATGTTGTGTGAATTTATTTCTAACTTTGTTCTTGCAGGTTTTGTACTTGTACCTTATAGTTTTCTTCATACCTGGTTCTTGAGATTTTTTGCTTGAATCGAACTAATTATCATGGAATGCTTAAATTTATGAAGGCCAATTTTTCATTAGGGAATTATAATCTATAGTTCACTTCCTCAAATTGCAACAAAATAGCTGTTTGCACTCTCTTGATAATTGAACATGTTGCAACGATAATGCAATCTCATGCCTACTCCTTAAACTTGTTAAGTAGATGGTCTAATTTGGTGATGGAATTAAAGTCTATAGTTTTTTTTTTTTTTGCAGCTCATGTACCTTGCACTCCATCTTATTAAGTAGTTTGTTTGTTTTTTTTTTCCCTCACATGATTTGATTTTTTAAGAGATGCATATGGTCCTGCAAACATGATTCTTATAATTCCATTAGTTGCCCTAGTTCTATGTCTTCATATTATTCTCATCTGTTTTGGCGCAGCAATTATTGCATCGTGAATTAGTGATTGGTATGATTCATTTATGCATATGATTGTGATAATGTTGTCTGAATTTATTTCTAACTTTGTTCTTGCAGGTTTTGTACTTGTACCTTATAGTTTTCTTCATACCTAGTTCTTGAAATGTTTTGCTTGAATGGAAGTAATTATCATTGAATGCTTAAATTTATGAAGGCCAATTTTTCATTAGGGAATTATAATCTATAGTTCACTTCCTCAAATTGCAACAAAATAGCTGTTTGCACTCTCTTGATAATTGAACATGTTGCAACGATAATGCAATCTCATGCCTACTCCTTAAACTTGTTAAGTAGATGGTCTAATTTGGTGATGGAATTAAAGTCTATAGTTTTTTTTTTTTTTTTTTTTGCAGCTCATGTACCTTGCACTCCATCTTATTAAGTAGTTTGTTTGTTTTTTTTTCCCTCACATGATTTGATTTTTTAAGAGATGCATATGGTCCTGCAAACATGATTCTTATGATTCCATTAGTTGCCCTAGTTCTATGTCTTCATATTATTCTCATCTGTTTTGGCGCAGCAATTATTGCATCGTGAATTAGTGATTGGTATGATTCATTTATGCATATGATTGTGATAATGTTGTCTGAATTTATTTCTAACTTTGTTCTTGCAGGTTTTGTACTTGTACCTTATAGTTTTCTTCATACCTAGTTCTTGAAATGTTTTGCTTGAATGAAATGTTTTGCTTGAATGGAAGTAATTTCATTGAATGCTTTAATGGAAGTAATTATCATATGCTTTTATTAGGGAATTATAATCTATAGTTCACTGCCTCAAATTGCAACAAAATAGTTGTTTGCACTCCCTTGAATGAATTTTGCTGAATGAATTGTAACCTGTGGTGCACTTCCTCAATTCTGCCTATTGTGCTTGATTTTTGTTGTTTTTTGGGGGCGATGACGATTGCGCATAGCAAATAATATCGACGCTCGCCCAAATATCACAAAATCCAGCGCCTTTCTCTACAGCATACCACTTGAGACTGCGCAATGGCGAGGCAGCATGGCTGCCCGATAGCATACTCCGTAGAGATAGATTTTGGCCCGCTAAAATCGCCCCCCTTTTGTGTAGTACCACTACGAACGATATATCCTAATTACACAGTTCGTATGTATGCAATCAAATGGTAACCGCTGCAGCCTTGTGTGCGTCTCGTGGTATGCTTCGCTGATTGCAACGCGTTCGCGCTGGTTCCGAGCCCAAATAAATTACTTTCGTACGCTTTTACTTTTTTGGATTTGTTTGTCTTTATTTTTGCATGTATTGTCTGTATTTTTGCCTACGTATACTCATTTTGTTATTACGGTAGAATTTTGTGAACTTATCACCTTACGTACATCTACTGAAAACAAATTGTACAAAATGCACAATAACTAGGTCAATGGAATCGTCCGTAACTTAAGGGATTTCGTTGCCGATGGCGGCCGCGTTCGCGACCATGGTTGTCGTTGTCGCGGTCTTGATCGAGTGTGAAGGCGAGGACAGTCCCACTAGGTATAGGGAGCCGTCGATGTTCCGCGACTTGACCCGGAAAAAACACATGGAGCGCATATTGCGGAGCGGGGCAGATTATTGTGTCAGTTACCTTAGGATGGACGTCGGCCCATTTTTGCACCTGGCGTCAATTATGCGGGACAAGCACCTCCTAGTGGACACCAGGCATACATCAATAGAGGAGCAGCTTGCGATGTTCCTGCACGTGGTAGGCCACAACACTAAAAATCGCGTAATGCGAGTGGAATTCCTTCGCTCGGGTGAGACAATAAGTCGTTATTTCAACATGGTGCTACGCGCACTGTGTTCAATCCGTGACGACTTTGTCCGCCCGCCAAGCACCACATGCCACCCCGACATTGAGAACAGTCGACATTGGTACCCTTATTTCAAAGTAAGAACACATACATGTAGCTGGTTTGTTTTTCCATTACAAAACAATTAATAATGATTGACGTAGTGATTAAATCATGTAGGACTGTATAGGCTTGTTGGATGGGACACACATTGCTGTATCCGTGCCGTCACAAGACATGCCACGCTTCCGCGGTCGTAAATAACTCACTCAAAATGTGCTCGCTGTGGTCAACCCAGACTTGAAATTTACGTATGTATTGGCCGGTTGGGAAGGCTCGGCAAATGATTTCACAGTCCTTAGGGATGCGATATCACGGCCACCCCCCGAGCGTCTTAAAATATATGAAGGTTTGCGTTATATTCCTTGATGTTTGCTCTAATAAGATAGATTGATTACAAACTTATATATGATCGCACCATGTAGGGAAGTATTACCTTGTCGACGCTGGGTACACAACAATGCCCGGTTTCATAGCACCTTATCGGGGTGTTAGATATCATCTAAAAGAACACAGTGGTAGACCGCCTACAAACCCCAGTGAACTTTTTAATCTTAGGCATTCTATGCTGAGGTCGCGTGTGGAGCGCGCATTCACTATTTTGAAGAACCGGTTCAAAATCCTTACGTCACATCCGTTCTTCCCATTTAGGACGCATGTGAAGTTAGTACTTGTATGTTGTATTATCCACAACTACATCGCAGGGGTTGACCCAGACGACCAGTTTTTGAATGATGCTACTGCACAAATGGATGATGTACCGTCATCGTCGCAAAGCCGGTCTCGGCGTGAACAACAGCGGGAGAACCGACAATGGGCGGATATTAGGGAAGCGATAGCTAACGACATGTGGAGTGGTTACAGTTCGAACCCGTGATTTGAAATGACAATAGATGATTTATGAGCGTATATTACTTTATCGTCTCTTACATTGGTGCCCATTTCATGTACTTCGCACAAACTATGACATAAAAACAATTTCATGGTAGCTTTTTTTTTGCTTCCGCTATGATTGATGCAGTTACATGCAACTTTCCCTTGTCTTGTGTTATTATTTGTTTAATCTAGATGGATTAAATAAAATTAAAATTTTAAAAAAAGTTGAACAATGAAAATTCCATGAAGAGTTACAAACTCTACTCCAAATAAAAATGCAAGTGGGGCGGGGAATCCCCGTTCCCCGCGGGGCCCCACCCCGACGGGGCGGGGATTAACCGAAACATTCCCCCACGGGGCGAGGAGCGGGGAAAAATTCCTCCCCGCCTAGCGGGGTGGGGCGGGGACGGGGAATGCTCTCCCCGCCCCGAGGGGATCCCCGTCCCGATCCCCGCGGGGATTCCCCATTTCCCCAACAAAAAAAAATATATTATATATTTTTAGTGTATTTATTAAAATTTATTTCAACATTAATATAATATTATATATAATCAATAAATATTTATTTGTTAATATTTTTAGTTAATAATAAGTTTTAGTAAATATAACTTTTCTATTTAATAGAAACTTAATTTAAAATAACTGAGTTTAAATATAATTGTAACATTAAATTTGAAATAACGGTTATATATTATTTATTTAGTGATAAATATTATTTTTTCAATCCAGTAAACATTTAAACTCTTGCTCATTAATTTGTCTTTATATTATAAAATGAGACTCACAATTATTTCATACAACTTATTAACTATTTATATTTATATATTTCATTAAAACATATTTATTTAATAAAATCTTAAATTATTTAATAAAATTATAATATAATATATTTACAAAATTAAAATTCAAACTTCTAATTTCAAATTTCAAATTTCTAATATTCATAAAAACTAATTATTTATCTTTAAAATAACCCCGATGCTGGGTAGTGGAGTTTAGGGATGGAAGTGGGGCGGAGAATCCCCGTTCCCCGCGGGGACCTGCCCCGACAGGGCAGGGAATGGGGGAAAACCCCTCCCCGAAATAGCTTCCCCGCGGGGCGGGGAATGGGAGAGTATTCCCCGCCCCATTCCCCATGAGGATTTCAAGATTTTTTAAAAAATATATATATATATCATGTGATTAATTTTAATTATTAAAAATTCAATATCTAAAAATATGGTTTTCATATAATTTTATTTTTAACTTTGATATTATTTATAATTTTATTTTATACTTACAATTTTATTTATTATTAAAGGTTAAACTATTATATCAAAATGCTAACGGTAGTGGATTCTATTTAAAATATTTTAAAGAATGAAAAAAATTGATAAAAATATAAAATTGTTTATACTAGTTTTTGTATATGAATTTTATTAATGAATTTGTATTTTTAATTTACTTTCAAAGTTTATGTTATTTGTAATAATTAATTTTTTCATTCTACATTATATTATGTTTATTTTAAAAAATATTTTATATATTTTTTATTTCATATATGATGGGTATAAAAATATGTTATTGAAAAAATTTTGGTGGGGCGGGGATTCTCCGACCCCTTGAGGATCCCCGCGGGGGAGTGAGTGGGGGAAAATTCTCCACCGCGGGAATTTTTGAGACCGGGAATCCCCGCCCCGTGGGAAGCAGGGATGGGGATTCCATTCCTTGCCTCGCCCCGCCCCACTTGCATTCCTAACTCCAAATTCCTAAAAACATTTTTCCTTCCCCCTAAATCTCTGCTTTTAAAATAAACAGATAATGAACAAAAAGACCCTCTAAATTTCATATATTCACAAACAAACCCTGCACTTTTCAGTATGAACAAAACATCCCTCCTTTTTGGGATGATTTCCATCCTGGTCCCTGCATGGGATAACGCCGTTAAAGCTTCAATGGAGTGACGGTTATACCCCTACATTAACGCGATTATGGGCGCGAGTACGGCGGTGCGTGTTCCGAGACATTCCAGGGTTTATGATGTTCTGTTTGGCTTCTTTTCACCTTCTCTCATACCAAAGCGACAGATAGAACGAACCCTGTAGCTCCCAGACCGGCGGCGCAATGAACATCCGATTGCAGTTAATCCCGACACACTATTATCTGGTAAGATTAGTATGGTCTTATTCCCTTCCCGTTGGTTGTAGTTGAGGGTTTTGTGCTTTGTAACGGTGGTTCAGTGTTGGAGGAGCGGTTGCTGTTTATATTGCGGAGTTTTCGTTTACAGTTTAAGGTTTCTCTTTAGATTTCAGGCATTTTTGGCTGAGCGCTGTTGTATGTAACGCAGATATGGCGTCCAACCCAGTGAACGGCAGATGCTACCTTGCGCCCGTCGTGGATACTCTGGCACAACTGAGGCAGCGCATGTCACGACGGCAGCTGGAGATGGTGAGGAGGACACCATTCGGCCATCTCATGGAGGTGGAGGCGTTGCTGCAGGAGAGGGGGTTGCTTGATGCCATATTGCAGCGATACGACCACGTGACGAAAATGTTCAGAATAGGGGTGAGCCTGGTGAGCTTCCGACCGGAAGATGTTGCCATTATCATGGGACTCCGGGCAGACGGGGATCTGGTGCGGTTCAAGAAAAATAGAACACCGTCTGATTTCGAAGAGAAATGCATGTCCAAGGGCTTCGAAAGGACCCGAGATGCTATGAAGGCGTCTCTTCTCAGAATGGTCCGGACAAAGGGGGAGGAGGTCAACTTTGTGAAGCTGCTGGTGGTCTACCTCATGGGGACGGTGTTGTTCCCGAACACCACCATGTCAGTCCCGCCATGGCTGGTCGACTATGCTTCCAACCTCTCCTCGCTACACAGGTACGCGTGGGCGGAGGCCACTCACAGGTGGATCATGGAAGACCTCCCCAAGACGGCCGCCCGCGTGCAGTCAAGAGCTAGGGGGGAGCATATTGAAACGGGATACATGCGCGGGTGCACCATCGCCCTCATCCTCTGGTTCTACGAGGTCACTGGAACAGGGCAGAGGGCCCGGGTTGGGAAGACTCCTCGGATTTTGTGTTTTGGGGAGGGAAGTTTTAGGAAACAAGCGTCGCTGGGAAAGTTACTCTCATCCATCGATGAGAAAGAGGTATGAAGTCTCTGTTTCCGTTTACTTTCAAATGTTCCCGTTTAGCCTCCGACGTTCCCATTTATGTTTTCCAAGTTCTCATTTATAATGGCGAGATTTCCTTTATATTTCAACGTTTCCGTTTAAGTTATAGAGTTTCTATTTACTTTCACAGGTTCCCGTGTAGGATTCTAGGTTCCCGTTTACCTGATAAAGTTCATGATTAGAAGCCGAAGTTATTGTTTACCTTTTGTGGGTTTCCATTTAGATTTTGGAGTTCCCGTTTACTTTTTAAGCGTTGTTGTTTACGATCAGACGTTCCCGTGTATGATTTTATTGTTCCTGTTTATCTTTTATGTTCCCATTTATCTTTCTGAATTTTCTACTCTCTTGTTGACAGTTTTCCGAGCTGACCGTCGACGATCCCGGACAACAAACGTTGCCTTTGGTGCCAGCCGAGCCACCGGTGGTGCGTCCAACAAAACGTGGTCGGTCACCGGATCGACGTAGTAGCTCCCCCCGTCGCACTCGTGTTCGTCGCGTGGAATGGGTGTCCCCCTCGGTGGCAATTGAAGACGATGTAGCCACCCGGCTATAGCGGGCCATCGAGACATTGTCGCGGGACGTCCAGCGTCTGGCTTCCCGGGTGGATGTGATCGAAGGACACCTTGGCATCGTTGCACCATCTTCGGGAGATCCCACACCGGAGTCCGGTTCGATGCCATCTCCGGTAATCTCACACCCGGCAAAGAAGGTCGCCACTCGACGCGTTTCTAGGCGTGTCTCCCGGCGAGGAGAACAGCAGCCCGTTGGCGTCCCGGAGAGCGCCATAACTGTTGCAAGCCAGAAGACGACCTCTTTGGTGCCCACCGGCCCGAGGACGAAGAGACTCGGCCGTAAGGGCGGACCGAAGCTGGACTTCAGACGAAGTCCACCGGTGACCTCATCCGGCAATGATGGCTCCGATGCGGTGGACGTCGACAGCATCATAGCGTCTTTGACCGATATGAAAGGTAAGATCGTTATCCCGGCCTTAGATGTTGAGAGACCGGCGGTGGCATCCGACAACGCCGAGAGGCCATCCTCCTCTGTGGACGGCATGGACGAAGAAAATGCGACTCCGTCCACCGCTGCCGCGCAGGCTCCAACCCCACCGCCCACGGCGGTAGAGGAGGCTCAACGGCGGTCAACCACCACTGACGAAGGTGCGGCCACCGCCACAGAGGAACCCCCAGCTGATCTCCCCACTGCGGTAGAGGCGGCTCCACCGCAGCCCTCTGAGGCGGAAGAGGTTTCTTCACCGCAGCTCGCCCCAT
Organism: Dioscorea dumetorum; assembly: GCA_902712375.1. Lineage (NCBI taxonomy): Eukaryota > Viridiplantae > Streptophyta > Magnoliopsida > Dioscoreales > Dioscoreaceae > Dioscorea > Dioscorea dumetorum. Next base: position 1,464,487 of record CACTHL010000579.1, on the reverse strand, counting down.
CGGAAGAGACAGCCCCACCGCGGCCCCCGACGGCGCACGCAGACGTCAGTGCGGGCACCATTGTGGAAGAAGGTCCACGACATCCCCCCCCAGCGGCTGAGGAAGACACTCCCAGCAAGAAACCGTGTCAGCTTATTGTCGACGTTGACACAGTGGCAGTCATTGAGAAACAAGGGTCAGACTCCGTCAAGACTGCCTTTCTCCCCAAAAATAAACGGCTGACTGCATTTCATCGCCTGAGTCAGGTGGAGCAGGCGGCAATGGGAATGTACCTCAATTGTATAATTGACAGGTGAGGGCAATGCGTTTTCGTTTCCTTCTATGCGTTGTGGTTTATATAATATATTGTTCCCAGCTTACTTTCGGATGTTTTCCTTTACCATGTATAGTTTCCGTGTATTGTTTACATGTTTCCGCTTATGTTTCTAGGTTCCGGTTTAGATTATATATGTTTCCGTTTAGGTTTTGGCGTTTTGATTTACGTTTTAGTTTTACCGTTTAGAATACGGACGTGTCGTTTACATTTTGTGCGTTTTCGTTTACATTACATGCGTTTCCGTTTACCTTTTCTCCTTCCCGTTTACTTTTTAGTGTTGCCCTCTAATACTCGCGATGCCGCGTTTAGGACCATCGTCTGGAAGAACGACCTCTCCTTCACGACCAGAGACCACTTGTACACTTTGGTGGAGGGGGCCGTCGTGCTTGATGATGTGCTGGACGTTTGGTGTGTCATGATCATGGAATCATGCAAGCGAACGCCCTCCCCCTACAAAAGACGAGGTGCTGTCACAGACGGAACATAGTGCCGAGGTGGCGCTTACGTTGGTCGAGGCGGGCACCGCAAATTTCAATGAGGTGGAAATTATTCTGCTCCCCATAATATTCAACACACATTTCCACCTCATTGTACTCGACAAAAAGGTGAAGCAATATCTGCACTACACCTCTGCGCAGAGCCGCACATACGACGCCGACGCGAAGGCCATGGTAGGGTCTTACGTCTCCTTCTCTTGTCTGTATTTGTTTCCTTTTTTTTAAAAAACGTCGGACGACGACACTCACACGTTTTTACGCGCCACGAACAGAGGGAACTATTCGACCGCTGTCTGGATGTTGAGGTAGGCGACACCGGGACGGCGAGTTACCCTCTTGTGCACGTCCGCGATTGCCCACGGCAGAAACCCGACAGCGTGGACTGCTGCATTTACACAATGCGGTTTATCGAACAACTCCTCAACGGGGAGAGTCTTAGTCTGCCTCACTCTGACGTGCCACTTCTGCGTCTGCAGTACGCAGCCCGGATCGTCATGGACGGCATCTCAAGGGGGAAAGAAGATGGCAAACAGAGATGATGTAATTGATATTCGTTCATACAAGTGTGTTTATTTGCTGTACATACATTGCGAATGTAAATATATTTTCAATTGCATCCCAGTGTTTTCCTTTACACAGTGCCGTTTCTATTTACAATACAGGGTTTCCGTTTACATCGTAGAGTTTCGGTTTACATTTCAGCGTCTCCGTTTACATTTCATTGTATCCGTTTACTTTCTGTTTCGTAACGGTACTTTCCGTTTGTATCCCAGTATTCTCCTTTACACAATGTCGTTTCTGTTTACAATCCAGGGTTTCCGTTTAAATCGAAGAGTTCCGGGTTACATTTCTGTGTCTACATCAAAAGGTTTCTCGACACTTTAAGGTTTCTTGACACTCATTGCAGTTGATGAAAATTGATAAAAAAAATTCCCTCCTGTACATTCTCTATAGCTCATATTGAAATCTCTTGAGATTCATTGAAGTTGACAAGGGTTGGTAAAAAAGCTCACTTGAGTTTCTTAACACTCATTGGAGTTAATGAGAGGAGAAAAAACCTCTGAAAAAATCTCACTTTCCGTTTGTATCCCAGTGTTCTCCTTTACACAATGTCGTTTCTGTTTACAATCCAGGGTTTCCGTTTACATCGAAGAGTTCCGGGTTACATTTTAGTGTCTACATCAAAAGGTTTCCATTTACATTTCAGTGTTTTTGTTTACATCAAAGGGTCTCGGTTTATATTCATGAGTTTCCTTTTGCAGCTCGTCTTTTCTGATTACATCAAAGTGTCGATTATGTAAGGGGGGGTCTCAATCCGCGATGGGTGCGCTGCACGACCGCCGATTGTGACCAACCTCGCTACACCTGCTGCACTTGAACTCACGTACAGAAGTGTGTTGCGATTCGATTCTTTTCCTTTTTGGGCGCCCTGGTTGCCTCTTCGTGAGTGGTGGCCGGATGGCCAACGGACGAGAGTCATCTGTTGGTCTGTCATTGTCGGGGACAGGGAAAATTGCTTCCGAGTAAGACGTACGGTACGTGTCAGCGGTGAAGTAACTGTCAACATATCTGTGGACATTTGCATCGGTTTGCATTATAGCTGCGCAGGCGTGCTTACACGGGATCCCGTATATCTGCCACCGTCGGCACGAGCACGTCCTTGCGGACAGGTTGACGGAGAAGCTATTCCGTTCGACAACTTCGAAGCAGTCGCCTGTTGATCTCCCAACAAGTAGTGTACGACTTTGTTCCACCACTTCTTCGATCTTGCTGTGTATGTCAGGGCACAGATAGGTCTCCCACCGCCGAGATTGTTCACGCCGATTAGATAGCATGTTCATGAGCTTGAAGCTGGTGTAAGAGGGTAGTCAGTCAACCGGACGTCATCGACGAAAGGTAAACAAGAATAATAACAAAAGCAATGAAAAATCTAAAAGTCAAAAACGTAAACGGGAACGTCAAAAAGTAAACGGAAACCCACACACGTAAATGGGAACAAGGATACGTAAACGGAAACTAGAAAAAGTAAACCATGTCTCACATAAGTAAATGGGAAATTGGCCATCTAAACGAAAACCCGTAAACGTAAACGGAAACAACAACAACTACGTGGAAAGCCGACAAACTAAACCGAAACTCACAGAAGTAAACTAGAAATAGGAGAACTAAGCGAGAGCCAGTGGAAGTAAACGGAAACGCTAACAAGTAAACAGAACGGAGGGATCTAGACGAATTATTACCGGATGGAATCAACCATATTCGTCACAGGAAGATGTCTTGCCTCCTTAATCCATGCATTGAACGATTCTGCGACGTTTGAATACATCTCCCCCCATCTTTCGCCCTTGAACATGTAATTCGCCCAATGCGTGATGTCGGATTTCTGGATTAGCCACATATGAGTATGTGGGGATGCGTTGAGAAGGTCGTCCATCGCGTCATTGAACTCCCTCTCCGTGCACGCAAATGCAATCCTAACAATAATGGACCAGCATAACTCTTTTAATGCCTTCCCGACGCCGACGTTTGCCTTCATAAAATTTGCCTCCAGGTGCCTGAGGCAGTACGCGTGCGGGGATGAGGGGAAAACCTTACCGACTGCATTAATGAGACCCTTCGACCTATCTGAAATAAATGTTATGATCTTCGTGTAGTGATCGTCCCCATACAACACATCACCAAGCTTGGAAAGAAACCAAGTCCAGTTCGCATCCGTCTCGTTGTCAACAATGGCGAATGCAACGTGAAAGAAACCGTCATTGGCATCCTTCCCCGTTGCACCAAGCAAGGTGCCTCCGTATTTCCCTAGCAAGTGCGTCCCGTCGATGAAGAGCAAGGGCCTGCAACCACTGTGGAAACCCACAACGCACGCGTTAAATGCAAAAAAGGCCCGTGTAAAACGATCTTCCTCATGGTCCACTGTAACCACGCTCCCAGGATTCGTCTCTAAAACTTTCCTGGCATACCATCTGAGGAGGTCGTAGCTCGCGACTTCACTACCGTGGAGAACACCCCGAGCGACCTCTTTCCCCAACCAAGCTTGCTTGTAAGACAAGTGAACGCCATGCTCGCGCATTATATCACGTTGAATATCGACGGCCCTGTAGAGAGGGCGATCCTTCAGCCTCTGCATGACCTGCGCGCTTACCCATTTTTTAGAAGCTTTCGGGTGAGAGGTGGTGCCGATACCTCCGCCGCATGTATGTGCTGAGCACATTGTCTTGATCATAAACGTCTCTTGGTTCCCAAGCTTCGATGCGTGGACACGCCATTGGCAACCAGCGGATGCACATTGGACAGTTACCCTCTGCTTATTGTTCTTGACGAAGATGAAGTTAAAGTTCCGGTTTATGGCGACACTTCGCAGCGTGTCTTTGAAATGATCTCCATCGCAAAATCGTTGCCCGACTTCGAGACGTGCACCGGCAGGTTGGTCTTCAGCCATAGATAGGGCACCCGACGCATTCGGTTGGGACGACATTATGTGCCGGCTAACCGGTAGGCTTTCCGAAATTGAATCCCTGCTCCTGGTGCACACAAGGATAACGTAAACGGCGACGGGTTAATGGAGAATCCCAAATGCAAACGTAATACGAGAACGCCCAAACGTAAACGGAAACTTACAATGGTAAACAAGAACTCCAAAAAATAAACCGGAACTCCCGGAAGTAAACAGAAACTTCTAAAAGTAAACGTAAACGGATAATAGTAAACAAAAACTCCAAACAATAAACAGGAACTCCTAAAAGTAAACAGAATCGCCAAAAGGTAAACACAAACGCACAAATATAAACGATAACTACACAGGCTAAATGGAAACTCCAAACACTCCGCGGAAGTAGCACGTAATCGCTTCATTTGAATGCACAAAAAAAGGTGCAGTGTTTACGAAAGTAAGGAGGAGCCTAGGGCATCTTCGACGGCATCGTAATCATCGGTTGATGTGACTATAAGATCGACTGCATGGCAATGGAACATATGGTGAACGCGACACATTCGCTGAAAATCATTCTCGCATTCTATGGGGCAGACCGTGCGATGTGCATTCGGGGTGACAAACTTCACACGAACACTCTCGATTTCGAGGCTCCATCTTTCACATATCTCCTGCAGCACCGACTCCCATGAACTTAACAAAGTGAACTGCAGCACTCGACCCTCGCCCTTGTATCTGGCTATTGCGCAATAGGTGTCCATTGAGTCGCGATGCACGAAACCCTCAAACTGCCATGCATTACAGACACACAAATATTCATACCTTCGGCACTAACAAAAATGAAAAAGAAAAAAACATCCTCTCACCACAGCCTTCAATATGAACAAGTACACCCGCTCGAACACTGGTGGGAGAGAGAGAAACTCTGGCAGACGACGGGGAAGAAGACGAAGGATAGAACCCTCCTTAACAGAAGCACGCATTATAAGAGAAAAGCTGGCTGAAAAGCCTGCTTTTCCCTTTTGGCTGAACACTTTCAAAAATGATGACAAGACAGGGCGGGGCCTTTCCCACCAAAACCAAGGGGCAAAGTTGGTATTATGTAAAAAAGCTATTGACGGAGTTGGACGGAGGGACTGAAAAGGAAAGTAATTTAAAAAGGAAGGATGAACATGGATATTCAAATGTCAGAGGGACTGATCGGGATGTTTGCAAACATACAGGGACTTATAATTAATTTTCCCTAAAATAAAATACCCTATTAATTCTTAATATATATATATATCAATTTTGTAAAAAACACATAATTTAGAAATATAAATTTCAATTGCAAACATAATTAACGTGTTTTCAAGAGGTTCACAATTATACATAATAAGCATTTTTCAAAACGAAAACAAATAAATAAATACATACGATTGGAAAAAGGATAAATTTGATTATGTTAGATTTAATATTGAATTGTAATTAATGTGAATTTTTTTCTGCAGTTTTTCCAAACTCTTTTTAAAAAGTTAATTTAAATGATAATATTATTTGAGATTAAATCAATAATAAAATTGGAAGGAAAATTAAAAAACCAAAATTAGCACTTTTATAATGATATACATTGCTGAATTTCTCACGGTAAAGTTATTGTTTTACTAAATTCTACAAATTAGCACTTTTATGATAATATATATTGCTAAAATTCTCACCCTAAATTTATTGTTTTACTAAATTTTACAAATTAGCACTTTTATAATAAATATATTGCTAAAATTTTCTCCCTCAATTTATTATGTAACTAAATTCTACATCAACATAAGACTAAACATCTAACAATCATGTTATTATAAACTTTGAACATTATAAAAGAATTTAAAAAATATTCTAGGTTTCTAAAGTAAAAAATCATTATTTAAAAGAAATAATTCAACAATAAGATAATAATGTTTTCCTTGATGCAATGTAGGAGGCTAAATCAACATTAGATTATCATCATCTCATAACCATAATATTAAGAACTTTTGATTATGGGTACTTAAAAATCCTAAGTACAACTTCAAAAAAAACAAAAGAAAAGTTCAAGTAAATATATGTCCATCATAAATCATCGATATAGAACATATAATTATGAATTTATATTATACAAATAACTAAAATAAATGTAGATAAACAAGTTCCTACTCTCAACTACCATCACAAAAATAAATTTAAAATTAATAAAATAATAAAATAAAAATACATTCTCAGAAGAGCACCAAATTTGAATTTTGTTTTTATTCTTTTTTTTTATAAAAAATAATTTGCTGTTTATCTCTTCCCTCTTGTGGTCATCTCTAGTATAAACCAAACCCGGTTGAATCAAACCGAACCGAACCGAAACGAACCGAACCGGTCGAGTTCCCTATAAATACCTTCCCAAGTTTCAAAGAGCGCTCCCCGCTCTTCGTTCCATGGCCTTTTCGACCTCCTCTCTCGCCGTCATCCTCTTCTCTCCCCGAAACCCTAACCCTAATCCTTTCCTTAACCCTAAATTTTCTCTTATATCCTTCTCCAAATCCTCCGCTTCCCCTCATCTTCACCTCCGCCACCGCGTCTTCACCCCAATATCCGCCACCGCCGCCTCGCCGGAGACGAAGGTGATTGATTTCGATCTAGTGAAACTACGCGAGGAGTGCGGCGTCGTGGGCATCGCCGGCCATCCGGACGCCGCCCAGCTCTGCTCCCTCGCCCTTCACGCCCTTCAGCACCGCGGTCAGGAGGGTGCCGGCATCGCCGTCTCCGATTTCTCCACTATCCGCTCTTCCACCGGCCTCGGCCTCGTCTCTGAGGTTTTCAACCATTCCCAATCCCCCCTCTCCCTCCCTGGCTCCTCCGCCATCGGTCATGTCCGCTACTCCACCGCCGGCGCTGCCTCTGCGCTTCAAAACGTCCAGCCCTTCCTCGCTTCCTACCGCTTCGGCCAGCTCGCCGTCGCCCACAACGGCAATCTCGTCAACTACCCCTCTCTTCGCGCCTCCCTCGAAGACCAAGGTTCGATCTTTAGCACCTCTTCTGATACTGAAGCTATTCTCCATCTAATCGCCACCTCAAAGTCCCGCCCCTTTCTCTCTCGCGTTGCCGAGGCGTGCTCCGCTCTTCGCGGAGCCTATTCCCTCCTTTTCCTCACCGCCGACAAGCTCCTCGCCATGCGCGACCCTCACGGCTTTCGCCCCCTCGTCCTTGGCCGCCTCCCCCGCGATGACGGCGCCCTTCCCGCCATAGTCTTCGCTTCCGAGACCTGCGCTCTCGACCTCATCGGTGCTGAATACGAGCGTGAGGTCGAGCCGGGCGAGGCCATTATTGTCGATACTAAAACTCTGGAGATCTCCACTGCCTGTTTGATGCCCTCCAAGCCTCGCAAAGCTTGCGTCTTTGAGCTCATTTACTTTGCCCTCCCCCAATCCATTGTCTTTGGTCATCCTGTTCACGAATCAAGGTACTCTTTTGGTGCCACTCTTGCTGCAGAGTCTCCTGCCCCTGGCGCTGATGTGGTTATACCAGTGCCGGACTCCGGCTTCTTCGCCGCCCTCGGCTTCGCTGAGCGTTCTGGTTTGCCATTCCAACAAGGCCTAATTCGGTCACACTATGTTGGCAGAACCTTCATTCAGCCATCTCAGGAGATTCGAGACCTCGGTGTGAAGCTTAAGCTATCACCCATTCGGGGAATTCTCGAAGGGAAGAGTGTGGTTGTTGTTGATGATTCTATTGTTCGTGGAACAACATCAAAGAAGATTGTTAATCTTCTTCGTGATGCCGGTGCAAGGGAAGTTCATATGAGGATTGCGAGCCCTCCCATTATTGGTTCTTGTTACTATGGTGTCGACACGGCATGTCCTGAAGAACTTGTTTCGAATCGAATGGATATTGAGGGAGTGAGGAAGGAGATTGGGGCAGACTCTCTTGCATTCTTGTCATTGGATAGCTTGAACGGTTTACTCGGAGATGAGGCACCAGCATTCTGTGACGCTTGCTTCACTAGGGACTATCCCGTCCCTCCGGCAGAGCTTATGGAAGTTAAAGCCAAAGAACCCTTATACATCAATTGATCAAAGATAACATTGCTTCTTTTACATGAGGAAAAGGTTTTCATTTGCTTCTCATTTTACAAGTCTCTTACTTTTGTGAATTACTTATATATTTCTGTAGATAGAGATGTTGACAAAATCAATACCTATAGAATTTGATTACATACATAATTTATGAAGTTCTGTTATTCCTTCACATGTAATTGATATGTTGTTTCTTGTTGTCATTAGAGGAAATCTTAATTTGGTGGAAATGGGAAACACTTTGGTGTTGCACGTTGCAATTCTTTCCTTGGTTTGCTGGTTGGTTTGTAGCTTCATGTTGTGTACTTCAGCTATTTTCTTGCACTCTTGCACTTATAGAATTAGGCAGCCACATTGACATGGTCTTCAGAAGTTTGGTTGTTATCTCTATCATGCTTGAAATTAGCATTGGTAGGTTGATGCTTTGTTTATCGTTTTGGTTTGGTGTCATAGAAGCGACTATTCTTTACTGTTGAATTGGTGATTTTGTGCAATCTGAATGCCAGTAAGACTCGGATGTATTTTTATGTCTTTTGTGTCAGTATCCAATGAAATATCTGCATATACTTTTGATCCTAGCACAAAATTACCTGGCTTTTTTCGCCGCAGTCATTGTTTAATATTGAATTTCCCTTTCTGAAGTTCACTGTCATGAGCAATGTTTGTTCTTCGTGGAAGATATTAATCAGAGGTTCAGCAGTTTTCTTTTGTTTCTTTTTTTAGCCATCTTATTGGATTAGTTTGATAGTGAAACCAAAATCACAATGAAAGCATGACATGGGAAAAAAAGAAAGGGATTTGTTGATGCTGAACTTGTGAACAATGTGTGAATATTGCTGATTGACAATATGAATGGACATGGAAAACATTGGATTAAGTTTGTACCAGTACTCCTGATTGGTTTGCCTACGCAACAAGGTACATCCCTTTATAAATATGTATGATTCTATGTCATATATATATATATATATATATATATATATATATATATATATATAAGCCAGTTCAAGACACAATTTTTTATTATTGAAACGGAGTTGAATCTTCGATCTCTCTTATAATAGTCAAGTGTTTTATCGCTGCAGTGGCATCTTGAAGATTTTTTTATCATTAATTTTCTGTTCAATGTGTTCTTATAATTATTATACAGGTTTCTGATAATTTTTAGTTTTTGGAATCTTTGAAAATTTTTAGAACAAGGACTAAGCTTTTCTGCTTTTGTTTCCATATGTTCAATTATGTTCAAGTATTTTTATATATTTATGAAAATTATGAAAATGTAATTTTCTCCATGTTAGTTTACAATTTTGAATTATGACTAAGTAGATATTTATTTTATATCATATCTTCCTCTTGATCTCACATTTATATTCACTCTCTAACATGTTTAAACAATCTATACTTTTTATATGTGTATATATATATTTCCCTAATTCTAACATCACTCTCCTGGTAAGGCTCTCTCTCTCTCTCTCTCTCTCTCTCTCTCTCTCAGATCATGCAACTTAATGGTGATTATCACCATTTACTATGAAGATTAATAATGCACACAACCCACTCTATATATTCTCCACTCCAAATGTTCAATTGTTGAAATTTAAAATTAATTTTATTTTATTTATTTAAATGTATATTTTTATTAAAAATGCCGTGTAATTAATATGGTCTTGCACATATGCTATCATGAATTTGAAAGTAATTGACAACCACCGGATGGTTTAGTAGTAAATCATTGGAATGGTGGGTAAATAGTATGGGGTTGAATCTTCTCTGTAACAGTATAGTATTGTATTGTAGAAATATTATCACACTGCTATTCATTTATTATTTATTGGGTCTCTTGTGAAAAAAAACCATATTCTTCACCACTCTAGAGTTACAATGCAGATAGATTTAACATTGTGGAATTATAGTCTTGATATTTTATTCTGAGTACCCGTAGGAATGGCAAAGCCCGACCCGCTCCGAATGGGGCTTTTTTTTTGTTGGAAATCGGAGAATGGGCCGGGATGGGTGGGGATTTTTGGTGAGGGGGGCGGAGCGGGGTGGTTTCTGTTTTACCTTACCTCACCCGCCCCATTAAAAATTTGCATATATACCTTTATATATTAATAAATACATATAATTTTAAATTTTTTCAATTTATAAATCAAAATAAATATGATTATATTCACATAATTATGATAGTAGTGTATCTCGATTAAACTTATGTATTAATGATCTAATTATAAAATATAGTACTTCACAAATATCATTTATTTTAATTTTAACTTATTGATAAATAGTATATATGACAAGTAGTTTAATAAAAAAATTCATTAATTAATGTCGGACAATGTAATTTTTTATTTTTTTATAACAATTTTAGTAAAAGCAGGGTGGGACGGAGTGAGTGAAAAAAACCGTGAGACGATTTTGGTATCGAAAATATTAAAAAAAAAAGCGAGGTGAGGCGGAGCGCAGGGCAAGTTATTTACATGTGACATATTGATATTGTGTTAGTCCATTCTATATGGCAAATTCCTACAAAAATAGTTAAGCCATTTCAATTGGTGCATCACTTTCTGTCACGCCCCAGCCCCACAGCCGGGCCCACTGACAGACCAGTCGCATCCCGATAGAGCTGGGCCCCACTGGGTGCAAGGCCTCAAATGACCAACCTAGTCAAAGTCAACTTCAACAGGCAACACAGATAGCAAATAATATAGGACTACGAACATGAAAGTAATAACAGAATTCATATCAGTACGGGATTTAACAGCCCTACATGAAACAATACCACACAAATAGTTTGTGGACCGAAAGACAAACAGAATACAAATCTCACTCACACATAACGTTGTTTATATAAAATTTTATGATATCCTGATTTTAATCAAAATGAGTTCATTTTAAAAAAAAAAATCCAATATTCTAATCAAAAAAGGTTTATCTTAATTACATATTCCAAATTTTAATGTAATTAGGATAATATTAAAATAAATAAAATGGATATTATTTGGATATATATATCCCTAGATCAGCCAAGAGCACAGATCTCGAAGCGATCTAAAATATTTAAATTACAAGATCAGCCAAGAGCACAGATCTCGAGGCGATCTAAAATATTTAAATTACAAGATCAGCCAAGAGCACGGATCTCGAGGCGATCTAAAATATTTAAATTGCAAGATCAGCTAAGAGCACGGATCCCGAGGCGATCTAAATAATAAAAGAATATATATTCAATTTCTGGGATTATAAAAAATCTCGAGGCATCTCAAGATTATCATTGAGTGCGCATCACGAGACAGATATTAAAAAAATTAATGAATAAATAACAAGTAAAATAATAATAATAATAATAATTAAAATATATATATATATATATATATATATATATATATATATATATATAAGTAAATAAAAAAAAGGGATGTGGATGAGGATTATATATATATATATATATATATATATATATATATATATAAGTAAATAAAAAAAAGAGATGTGGATAAGGATTATATATATATATATAAATAAAAAAAAAGGATGTGGATAAGAACTCTCGTTTATCTCTTGATGAACCACTAACTTTAAAAAAAAAATTAAAAAAATTAATTAATGAATTAAAAGAGATATAAAAGGAAGGGTGAGTGGAAGCACCAGGGGAATTTTTTTTTGGGGATTCAGAGAAGAGAAAGGTATTCAGAGAGAGAAGAGGAGAGAGGGATTCAGAAAGAGAGAAAAAAGAGAAAAAGAGAGAGAAGAAAACAAGAGAGAGGGATTCAGGGAGAAGAAAAAGAAGAAAGAGAGGAAGAAGAAGGTTTTTAGGTTTCCAGAGTTTTATTTTTTTTTATTTTTCTTTTTTTTCTTCTGCAATATATATATATATATATATATATATATATAAAATGAGGCTGTCCGTCATCACTGTTTGTCGCCATTGTTGCCTAATGTTGCCGTTGCCGTCATCACCGTTCATCCACTGATAATGCCGACGGTAGTGAGGGTGGAATATCCTTCGCCCCGTCGATGTTTCAAAGTAAAAAAAAAAAAAAGAAAAAGGGAGAAAGATCGCCGCTCGGTCTGTCGCTGCCGCTGGTGCCGCTCATCATCGTTGAAGCCGAGGCTGGCGAGGGTGGAATATCCCTAGCTTGTCTCCACTTTGTCCATGGCCGGGGAGGAATGAAAGCGTCAATGCTCTTTCGTTGCATGAGTTTGAGCAAGGGCGATGGAAATAAAAGAACCTGTTGCGCTTCAAGATATCAAATTCTGAAGCTCAATTTGTGATTAAAAAAAAAAAATCTAGAATAGTATGAAGGGAGTTGGGATTGCAAGTTCAGGATCCCTGCACGCTCATTTTGTAGAAAAAGCAATTCTTGTGTTAGTTCTTATATGGCTTAAGACCTTGTTGAGGCAAGAGAAGGATCAAGATCAAGATGATGAAACGTGGAATTTGTCCACGGCTGGTGGGATATATTGAAACACTGATAGAATTATCTAGTTTAAACCAAGGAAGACTGGTGCAAAAGATTTCCAACTGATGCAGATATATATTTTTTTTTATCTATGGCTGTGGTTGTTCCATTATCCTCCCTCTATTCCCTAGCCTTATGAGTGTGGATAACATCCCTCAACCTGAAAGAGTGTTGACACTCTTGAAAGCATCAAAGATAAATAGCAGATGGATGCAGCTTATGTCGCTTTGGAAGATGCTGGTTTTGATAAGATGGAAGTAATTGTCACAGAAACAGGTTGGGTTTCTGCTGGTGATAATGATGAAGAAGGGGCTTCTATTGAAAAATACAAGGGCCTATAATTTTAATCTGTGCAAGAGACATTTCAAGAGGAAAGGCACTCCTCTCATACCAAAGCTTGTGACAAAGGCATATATATTTGTTTTGTTTAATGAATATTTGAAACTTGAACAAAATTCAGAGAAGTATTATGGATTATTTAATGCTGACAGCAGCATTTCACTTAGGTCATCACCGTTTACTCTACCATTAAAGGGTACCCAGCATGAGCTTTTCTTAGTTAATCCCAAGGATTTGTTAATTTTAGCTTATTTTGTGTACTATGGCTGCAGAGGAGCATGTGATTGCAAGATGGGCCCAAATGTGAAAGCTGGAGGCACTTTAACCAAAAAAAAAAAAAAAAAAAAAAGAATCAAGTAAACAATGCAAAGCTATTCATCTCTTGCTTGGTTGTATAAAATATTTATTTGAAATTAATGTCCGCCTCTTTGTCTATGCTTTTGAACGTGATGCTTGAAATTCATACACTTATGTTGTTATCAATGGTAAAGCAAAGATACCCTAGTGTGAGAAGGAATTCGTGGAACTATACCTTGGATGGCACCTGCAAAAGTAATATGGTACCCGAAAAGATTGATGTGGAAGTTCTATGTTGATATTTATTGTGCTTCCATAATCGGAGGTATCTAAAAATAACAATAGTAAAAAACTCCACAGCCATACAAGCTTGGAAGCATGCATGACACGATATATTTAGGTGCATAGAATGTCCTATGAAATTTAAAGGGACCGTGGTACGAGCAAGCCAAAGCAACAATCCGTGGAACAATAAAAATATTCATTTTAAGACAATAATGATATATATCTCAAGATGGCAACAAGGAATATATATAAAAAAAAAGCGGCAAATGAGGCATGCGGCGCGGTGACGAGGCACAGACAATAATATATATATATATATATATATATATATATATATATATATATATATATATATATGTAAAATAATAATAATAATAATAATAAAATAAAATAATGAAGTTCAAAATTGGCAGTATGTATATGAAATAAATAATAAACTTTATAGTTTGTAATAGTTTGCCTTTACTTGTACTCAAAGCCTTTAATCGGAGGTTACCAAGATTTTAATCTGCGGTAATTAATAATAGAGGCTTGCCTCTGTTAGGAAAGGAAGAGTCCACAAAATAAAAAAAATAAAATAATAATAATAATAAACAATATATTAAAAATATAATAATAATAATCATATAATAAAAATAAATTATTTGTGATTCGATATATCGCCTTGTGTCTCTTCACCGACACGACGCTAGGGCGCGTATTTTCGATCCCACAAATTCTGGCACGCCCGGTGGGACACTTTAATTCCTCCTCCCATCTTTGTGGCAAAAGTACAAGTAAAAGGCATATATAACTCCTATGTAAGAAAATTAATATTGTTATTATTTTGTCCCAGGGAACAATGACGTTTAACAATTCAAGTGCACTTGGAAGCCCAAAGCTCACCATTTTACTCGGGGAAGGATCGGAAGTCCAACTACCCAACTGCGTGTTCAACACTGGAGCTGCTGGAGCTGAGATGAGGTTCGGCACAATCTCTGAGTCAGTCGAGTTTGTGAGGAGGACTTCAGTATCTGAGGAAAACTTAATGGTTCCACGTTTTCCATCTAAGGGCCGTCGCCCAAATGTCATTATTCCTACATCTGAAAAAAATATTTTTGATGAGAAACCAAGAACATCCGTCTTTCAAAGGTTATCATGTCCTAAAAGGATTGTTTCTGCAAACAATGAAGATGATGAACCTACTTTCACTGTTACTGTCAAATGTAGGGAAAGTGGGATTTTTCAATCAAAAGAAGTGGAGCCTAGAAAAACTGTGTTTTCAAGGTTGACACCAAGGAAGGTGAAAACCCCAAGTCACAAATTAAATTTTGTGTCATTTCAAAACCATAAGAATAATCAAATGGGCTCTTTTAAGAATTCATTTGAGCCACTTAACATTGTGAAGAAGAACGCAACAACTGCGGACTTGCGTTCGCAAACATACGAAAAGAAAGGGGGCAGACTGCCAAAATCTCATAAAAATTCCTTCGGCAAAAATCTTTATAAAATATATACAACATCAAAGAAACTGCAGTCCGCCAAAATGGAGCCGAGAGAGTTTTATCAGAAAAAGAAGCAGTTAGTGTTGAATGCACGAAAAACGGTTTTTGACCGGATTGCTTCTTTAAAACAAATCTCACAGGGTCAAGCTTCGGCTTCTCGTTCGAAGTTTGACCGAAAGAGGAGAATAGAAGATGAAGACATGTTTGATGTCGAAATACATACTGTGCGTATGATCACTGAAGCTCGAGAAGACCCAGTAGCTGAACAGGAGCAACCAGGGCCAGTCACAAGAGCTCGTAGACGAGCAATGGATTCTCAAAGCATAGTGGGAGGGGAAGGTTCAAGCCATATCCCACATAAAGAGCCAGATCCCCTACATGAAGATGATGAACCTGTTTTTATTCTAGACCAAAACAACATAAAAAAGAAACTCCAACAAATAGAAACCCAAGAAACAGAATATAAGAAAATGAATGAAAACATGATGATGTTAATGGATACAGTATTCCAAATGCAAAAACAGATGGCAGCCCTGATGGCAAATCGTCCTGAGCAGGTGCAAAGGTCAAACACTCCCATTCCTCAACCAAAAGAAACTGCTCAAGAACTTGGTGGCACATCGAGTATTCCAACCCCGGAGCAATCAATTGTAATGACTCGGGAAGAGATACAACGAGATGGTGGCTGCTGAGCTTAAACATGCAAAAGATGGTGAGATAAGAGTTGATGGGGATAAGCCTTATCCCAGCCATCATGATTTGGTACCTTATCCTAAGGGATACAATGTACCTAAATTTAAACAATTCAATGGAATTGGCAACCCCGATCAACACCTGGCTCATTTTGTAACGACTGTGGAGACACAAGTGCAAAACCATCACTTCTCCTTAGACAATTTTCTCGCTAGTCTCACGGGAGTTGCGTTTGAGTGGTACGCTAGCTTGCAACCAGAATCAATTCAAAATTGGCGGCGGTTGAAGGATGCATTTCGAGTGCGGTTCGGAGGTGTGAGTGATAAAATCACAATAGCTGATCTTGCGGCTACCCGCCAAAACAAAGATGAGAAGGTAGTCGATTATATTATGAGGTGGCGAAACCTGAGTATCAAGTGTGAACAACCTTTGGACCAGCCACAAGCAGTGGGTCTTTTGCTTGGAAATATTGACAGCTGGATGGCTCCTTTCTTAAGCACATCTGGCATCACTACATTCCAAGAGTTAATTTCTCAAGCCAAAAAATTGGAAAGAACGAGCCCAAGGGTGTTGTCTAACTTCCAAACATCTAAAAATGATAAGCCTAAAAAAACAGATGGTGTCAAGTACATTGCTACAACCTTCAATGTTGATAAAGGGAAAAGCACTATGGAGTCACAAAAGCCAGAACAAACTAAGCCACTTAGCTTAGGTGCTTCTGGAAATGAATTAAGGCCTATTCCATCCTTGAAAGAAAGAATGAACAAAAAGTATTCTTTTCGAAGAGATAAAGTGCTAAAAATTTTTAAAGATGCTGTGAAAGGAGGTCTGCAATTGCCTGAATGCAAGAGACCTGAAGAACAGAATAAGAAAGATCATCCTAATTATTGCCCATACCATAGAGTGTTAGGGCATACAATTGAAGATTGTTATGTTTTTAAAGATTGGCTTGAGGGTCAATATCAAGAAGGCAATATTACACTCTCTAAGAATGTTCTCTTGGAACAACCTGCTGAACACATTCGCTATGTGACTACTGTAGATTATGAGGGATCATCCCAAGGAGAAGTTACAGTAGTAGGAAATAAAATAATGCTCCCATCGGTTTTTGATGGTAAACCACCT
The DNA here is from genome assembly GCA_902712375.1 of Dioscorea dumetorum. Classification (NCBI taxonomy): domain Eukaryota; kingdom Viridiplantae; phylum Streptophyta; class Magnoliopsida; order Dioscoreales; family Dioscoreaceae; genus Dioscorea; species Dioscorea dumetorum. Next base: position 1,447,479 of record CACTHL010000579.1, on the reverse strand, counting down.
TCGGTTCCAGATGAATTGTGGGAGATATTCATATCTAAAAAGTCAAAGAAGATGTTGAAGAAATTGGCTGAGCTTCCAGGGATCAAGTGGAGAAGTTCTCAGATATCCCCTGATGGACTCCCGATAAAGCAAACCAAGAAGAAAAATAAGAAGAAAAAGCAAAAACGTGAACAATCAAAACATAAGAAGTCAATTATAGAAAAATACATCGAATCACTTGAAGAATATGAACAAAAAGAAAGAGTGTTGATCAGTCTTAAAGATTATTTTCCCGATGAGGTTAATGAATTGCTTGAGGAATTAGTTGAAAAAGATGATAAAATGATGCAAGTGGAAACTTGCAGGGCTATTTCTGGCGGCGAATTTTCTATATATGACCAAGATGATGATGAAGATAGTTTTTCTGAACCAGAAGAACTATATAATCGTCATGGTCGACCTTACATTAGTAAGAAGCAAAAGAAAAAGATGGCATTCAGAGAGAAAGTGAAGAAGATGAATACTAAGTTCTTGGAATCACACTCGCTTGAAAAGACCAAAGAACCATATTATACTCCAAAGGCTCCAAAGTATAAAATTTTGAGAAAAGTGATGCCTGCTGAAGATATTCCTTCATTTATTCAAAGGGTGACTGAGGAATCAGCTAATAGACTGATGCAATTACATGTTGTCGATAATGAATGGGATGAATCTGGAATATATCCTCCAGAATCAATAAGCGAAAATGTTGACCCAAAAACAGTGAAGCCTATAGCTTTAGTGAGAAATGCCAAAGACAAATCCAGTCCTTTAGACATTGAAATCAGGAAAGACAGGAAAAGGGAGCTTTTTAATCGAGCTATGGAAGAAGGGTTAGAACTACCTAGACCCAAGAGACCATGCTTGATGCATTTAGACAGTCATCCAAATTATTGTCCATATCACAGACTTGTGGGACATCCTTTAGAAGACTGTCAAAATTTTCAAAAGTGGCTACAAAAACAAGTTTCCATGGGAAATTTGCAGTTGACTGATGATGATTTTGAAATGAAAGGTGCATGTTATGCCATAGCATGTTTAGATGGTTCTGATGATGAGTTAAATTTTCCAAATGAAGATGAGGAAGTATCTTGCCATGTACATCAAATGCAGCTTAGAACTGGTAAATTACTTCAATCACGACAGGCTTCTGGCTCTAATGACAAAAATAAAGGGAAGATGATAGAAGAAGAAAATGTCTTGCCAAAGAAACCATTGAAGAAACCAGATTATAATATCTTGGCACACTTAAAGAAAGTCCCGGCTCTGCTTAGCATGTATGATGCACTGATGATGTCGACAGAAGTTAGGGAATCTTTAATACACGGCTTACAAAATCCTGAGGAATACCAAGCTTATTTTGCTGAGGTTAATATGACAGAAGCTTTGTACGCGACGCATACACCTTCGATATCATTCACTGATGAAGATTTATTGCTTGGAACTGCAGAGCATAATAGACCATTATATGTGACAGGGTCTTATGATGGGATGAAGATTAATCGAATCCTAGTAGATCCAGGGTCTTCCTTAAATTTAATGACCCTTAATACTCTTCGGGGATTAGCTTTGGAAGTATATCATTCATCTTCAGAAAGGATTATTATTCAAGGCTTTAACCAGCATAGTCAAAAAGCGTTGGGTTCCATCACTCTCCCAATCAAATTTGGGAAAATCATATCTGATGTGAAATTCTATGTGATTGATGCTGATACTTCTTACAAAGCCTTGTTGGGTAGGCCATGGATCCATGAAAATCGGATGGTACCCTCTACTCTTCACCAATGCATGAAATATGTGGTTGATGGAGAAGAATGCAGAATTGATGGTGAAATTCAACCTTTTGGCGTCCATGAAATACGTTATGAGGATGCCAAATATTATCTCAATGTTTCAAAAGAAAGCAAAATGTCGAACAAAATGGAAAGATCTTCCTCAAAACTATCTAAGGCTATTTCAGAATCCAAAAAGAAGGAACTAGTATTGCCTCACTATGGCAGTGAAACTGAATCTTCAGAAGAAGAAAGTGATACAAGTCAAACCAAAGGGTCTCCCCGAGAAAGCACATTGCATATCACAAGAGTTCCAGATGGTCTGTACAAATCCCTAAATGATTTAAATATCAATACAGTTGAGCATTTGAAGACATTTTATGTGCCAGCTCTACGAAAAAGGGAAAGAGGTATCCTCTTCTACAAAGCTAAGAACAATGAAATTCGAAATGATGATATTATACATATTGAACACGAAGAAGATAATGAGATTCAACTTATAAATTTCCCAAGACAGTACCCTAATAAACTCAAGAAGATGGTTGAAGAGTTTGGGGGCAAAATAAACTGGTTAAAAAAGTCATATCAAATTTTTCACCAATTATGGAACCATACTCATCCAGACAAACGAGGGATGGGTTACTCTGAATCTTCTAGCCATTCATGCTACATGATGGAATCTAAGGAAGAAGACGAGGTGAAGATAAAAAATGCACCATCTGAATTAGAAGATGGGGGTCAAGCAATAGTTGATGAGTTAGTTGAAATTAACTTGGGAAGTGAGGAAGATCCAATGCCAACTTTCTTAAGTTCACAACTGACAGAAGAACAAAAAGAGTCTTTTAAAGCAATTTTAAAAGAATATGTTGATTGTTTTGCCTGGAATTATAATGAAATGCCAGGGTTAGACAATGAAATAGCTGTCCACAGATTGGCTATTGATTCCAATTTCACTCCAGTCAAGCAAGCTCCAAGAAAGATGAAATTTGATTTAGAAGAGAAAGTGATAGAAGAAGCAAAAAAGTTGATAGAAGCAAATTTTATCAGGGAAGAAAAATACCCAAATTGGGTTGCCAGTATAGTACCTGTAAAGAAGAAGAATGGTCAGATACGGATATGCGTTGATTTCAGAGATTTAAACAAAGCATGTCCCAAAGATGATTTTCCTTTACCAGTTATGGAAATCATGATCGATAATACCTCAGGGTACGAGATGTTTTCTTTTATGGATGGATATTCAGCGTATAATCAAATTAAGATGCACCCAGATGATGAGAAACATACCGCCTTCCGAACACCCATGGGCATATATTGCTACAGAGTAATGCCGTTTGGCTTGAAGAATGCGGGGGCAACATATCAAAGAGCTATGACAAGAATATTTGATGATCTGATTCATAAAGTTGTCGAATGTTACGTGGATGATTTGGTTGTGAAAACAAGTTCAAAAGACAAACACCTTGAAGATCTGAGAACTGTTTTCATACGTCTCAGAAAATATAAATTGAAAATGAACCCAATGAAATGTGCTTTTGGAGTCCTATCAGGGAAATTTCTAGGCTTTATCGTGAGACATCGCGGGATAGAAATAGACCCTTCTAAGATGAAGGCAATCTTGGAAATGCCACCTCCCCAGACATTAAAATAGTTGAGGTCTTTTCAAGGACGTTTGGCTTATATTAGAAGATTCATTTCCAACTTATCAGGAAGATGCAAACCTTTTTCCAAATTGGTCAAGAAAAATACACCCTTTAAGTGGGACGCTGAATGTCAAAAAGCTTTTGATGATATTAAGCAGTATTTACTGAGTCCACTAGTGTTAGCGGCTCCAATCTCGGGAAAACCACTAATTCTATATACTGCTGCTTTGGAAGGGTCATTGGGAGCTATGTTAGCTCAAAACAATGAAGAGGGTAAAGAAAATGCATTATATTACCTTAGCCGAATGTTGGTAGGAGCTGAGAGTAAATATACACCCATTGAGAAACATTGCTTGGCATTGGTGTTTGCGGTAAAGAAACTGAGACACTATCTTCTTGCACATAAAATTATTCTCATATCAAAAATTGACCCCCTCAAATATCTCATGACAAGACCGTTACTCACGGGAAGACTCGCAAAGTGGGCATTGATCTTAATGGAGTTTGATATAACCTACACTCCACAAAAAGCTATCAAGGGGCAAGCACTAGCCGATTTCTTGGCTGCACATCCACTCCCCGATGATTCACCCCTTAACTATGATCTTCCTGATGAAGAGACACTTGAAATAAAAGAAGCAAAATGGCAACTATACTTTGATGGAGCGTCATCCATAAAGCCAGCATTTCAGTATGAGCTTCCTCAAATCAAAGCTGGGATAGGACTTGTGTTTGTTACACCAGAAGGAGGAATCCTTAGATATGCACTTTCCCTTACAGAGCCATGCACAAACAATGAAGCAGAGTATGAAGCTCTTATAGCTGGTTTGGAATTGGCAATCAAGATGAAAATTCAATATATCCATATATTTGGTGACTCACAACTCATCATCAAGCAAGTCGAAGGTGAATACAAAATATACAAAGCTGAACTTCTTAAATACCATAAGAAGGTCAAAATGTTAATGAAGAAAATTCCCCAAGTGCAGTTGAGCAGAGTTTCAAGAGCAGAAAATGGAGAAGCTGATTCTTTGGCAAGAATAGCAAAGGAGTTGGCAAATCCAAATCATGATGAAATTCAAATCACTATAAAGAATAGAAGGCCCATAAGTACCAGTATCAACAATGTTGAAGAAGAATATACTGAAGACAGCATGGAGGTCTTTATTCCTGAGATGCCAGAGGAAGATTGGAGGCAACCATTCATGGATTATTTAAAATATGATAAATTACCTGAGGACAAATCAGAAAGTCTTCAAATAAAACGAAGAGCTTTAAGATTTACCTTTATCAATGATACGCTATATCGTAGGTCATATGATCAATTACTCCTTCGATGTGTTTCATATGAAGAAGCAAAAGAAGTCATGCACGATGTACACTCTGGGATATGTGGTGCACACCAGTCTGGACCCAAAATGCGATTTAAGATTAAATGCATGGGATATTATTGGCCAACCATGGTGAGAGATTGCATTGAATATGCTAAAAAATGCCATCTATGTCAAATTCATGGGGATTTTATTCACCAACATCCAAATCCCTTGCATCCCATAGTCTCTTCATGGCCTTTTGAGATATGGGGAACAAATTTGATCGGTCCCATTGAACCTCCATCATCTTTGGGACACCGATTTATATTAGCTGCCACAGACTATTTTTCTAGATGGGCAGAGGCTGTCCCATTAAGAGAAGTAAAAACCGAAAATATCATCAAATTCTTCAAGGAAAATATCTTATATAGGTTTGGAACTCCAAGAAGAATTATATCAGATAATGGTCCTGCTTTTAGAAGCTTTAAAATTGGGAGATTCGCACAACATCACAAGATAGATTGGAGATATACTTCCATCTATAATGCAAGAGCAAATGGGTTGGCAGAAGCATTCAATAAAACCCTTTCAAAATTATTAAAGAAAGCTGTGTCCAAAACTAAAAGAGATTGGCATGATAGACTTCCCGAGATGTTATGGGCATATCGTACAACATACAGGACTCCAACACAGTGCACACCATACTCTTTAGTATTTGGAACTGAAGCAGTCTTGCCCCTTGAGATTCAAATACCTTCATTAAGAGTGGCGTTACAGAATGAAATATCAAATGAAGATAATGTTCGACTTCGCCTAGATGAGTTGGACTCTTTGGATGAAAAAAGAATAGAAGTACAACAAAATCTTGAGGTTTATAAAGCAAAGATGTCACAAGCTTATAATAAGTTGGCAAGATTTCGAACATTTACAAAAGGAGAGATGGTTCTTGTCCTTAAAAGACCTATTATTACCAACAAGAAGACAGGGGCAAGTTTAAAGCAAATTGGGAAGGCCCTTATGTTGTGGAGATCGTTTACGAAGGAGGCGCATACCAACTCATCGATGCTAATGGAGAAAGACCTATGCCACCTATCAATGGTCGCTTTCTAAAAAAATATTATGCATAATGTAAAGTGTTTGTCTATGACGGAACGTCTGGTCCCTTGTAAAAAGGTAGACCGGTCATGTACAATTGTGTACTTCCCGAGGCAAAACATTAAACTTAGTATACTTATTTATAATAATATGTGTGGCATGTTATCTCCGAATTTTATTTTCATTCAACAATAAAAAAAGGGGAGAGAGGAGTGATGTAATCACATTGCTATTGACAAATGAATAATTTTTCAAACCAATCATCAAATCATATATGAATGAGAAATTGAGCAAAAAAAAAAAAAAAAAAAAACAAGTCATATTAAAGAAAACTCCCAAGTTCATAACAAATGTCTCAAAATCAATCATTAAAAGAAATATATACTCAAAATTAACTAACAGAGTATATAGATAAAACTAGCTAAACAAATAAAAACAAATAATAAATGAATAGAGTTCTTCAGTACTTCAAAATTTGAGCACAAGACTCCTTTGCTCTTTCGAGTTCATCAAGCATTGTTGTGTAGAAGGCGATACGTGCATCATCAGAATTGTCTTCCTCAACTGTAATAGGTTGTGCTTTGTTCCTATCTAGTGCGGTTTGCAAATTGGCTTGCGTAATGCTAGAGAGCTCTAAGGAATTTGTCGAAGCCGTTATTTCTTCGCGCAAAATCTTTATCTCACTTGAAATTTCAATAACTCTATTTTGAAGTTGATGTTGTTCTGCCTCAAGCTTCTGAAGTTTATCTGTCTTCATATCTATGTCGTTGATCAGATCTACCCTATCCTTGTTAAGATTTTCAAGTGCTAATGTTGTATTTAGTACACAATCTTTTTCTCCCTGCCTTTGTATATGAGTTTGAACCATAGGATCTTCCGAAACCTCTTTAAGATAGGATGCACACTGGTGTACTTGGTTTAGAACATGCTCAAGATTAGTCAAGTTAATGCCAAAAAGTCTCAGAATCTTATTTTTGGCTTTAACATCATCAACAACGATTTGATAGTTGTGTTGATTGAGAGACTTAATACTTGAGACCAGCCTATCCCGTAGAAAAAATAGAGGATTCTCCAAACCTGTAGAGATAAAATATATATTATCATTTTATTATAAAAATAATAATACAAATTTTTTTTATTACCTTGTGGAGGTAATGGAGAAAGACTCGCGCCAGTGTCAATATTGGTAATGGTATGTTCTGATTCTTCCAAAGGTTGTGTTGAAGCAGAGGTATTGTTGTTTTCTTGAGGGACTAGTTTTCAAAATTTTTAAGCCAATAAAGTATAAAAAAAAAAATAAATAATAGTAATGAAATAAAATTACTTTCATTTGGCTTTAGTGACGATGTAATTTCGACATTTGAATCACTATCTTCCAACTTTTCTGTAGTAGTTGGGCTGGTTCTAATGAATTCTTCAGAAGGAGTATGTCCTAAGGATGGTGTACTTTCATCATCATGAATATCTAAATTTCAGGAAAAAGAGACATATCAATTTCATATGTTATGTTGGATGAATAAAGAAATAAAGAAATAAGTAATACCTTTTCTGATTAATGGGGAAAAATGTTGGGGATCATCCTCTAAACTAATTGGCATGTCGTCTGAAATATGTAAAATGCAGATAAAGACAACATATATAAAGATAATGCATGACAATAAGTCGATACCTCGTGGTGGATCTGGATTAACTTCTTCAGTCACCATAGCAGCATCTCGCGGGCTTGGCGGACCTATAAAAGAAACTTGATGAACAACATGTATATATATATATATATATATATATATATATATATATATATATATATATATATATATATATATATATATATATATATTAGAAAATAATAATAAAAGAAGAAAGGTGGCGAATTATTGCTGCAAAAAATGGTATATATATATAATTTAAATAATAAAAAAAAATAGGGGAGAATGACTGGCGAACTTGGGCCGCGAAACATGAAAAAGGAGTATGTGTGTGTATATATATATATTATAAAAATGGAAAATCTCAACCATGACAGCATACATGATAAAAAAAAAGAAAAGGAAAAAGTAATAATAAAAAAAAAAAGCTGGCAATGATTAAAGGAAAGTTGGCACATATTATATATATATAACAATAAAAAAAGGAGAGAGCTATATAGTTTAACAAAAGGTTTCTAAATAAACATACCTTGAGTTTGTTGTCGTTTCACGAAAGTAGGCGGATCAATAGTAGAATGCTTGCGTTTGGAGATCGGGCTAGGAGGATCAATGAAAATACCTTCATTGATAAATTGTGATTTTCTTGATAATTGATTTCGTCCCCTACTTGTTCGACGCTCCCCTTGAGTTAAAGCTGTGATGCTTTGATTGACAAAAGCCTGAACGCTTTTGAACCATTTTTGTGCATAAACTAATAGGAGTTTACCACTCCTATCATAATCAGGGATGTAAAATAAACTGGAAGTTTTTTGACGAGAAAAATGAATCCAATAGCCCGCGAGGACTCCAATTGAAGAAGGATTTCTAGGGACATCAACAAATTTAGGAAAATATTGGTCGTAACCAAATTGACGTCCAAATCTATGAGGATTATAAGGTTCCGCATAAATATCCCAAGAGCAACGTAGTGGAAGAACCCCACAACGAAGACAAATCACATACTCCATAGTGTAAGCATCTAAAACTCCCGGTCCGGTAGGATACATAGAATCCCTTATTCTCTCACCATTATGCTGAAGAAAAGGAAATGGACACCATACAAAACTTTCTTCATGTCTGATAAATTTTCTCACTGCCAAAGGACAATTAAATGGGGTAGGAGACGCATTCATATAATATAACATTCCCGGGATTTCCAAAAGCCCTGGAATAGTAAGTGTGTCATCATGAACTCTCATTCGAAGATATATTCTAGGGAAGTGACATCCGGCCCATGCATATAGAAAATGAAAAGGAAAAGTTTTAGTAGGAAATCCAGGACCCTTCCTATTATTGACCATTGCATTCAACCCCACATATATACGTGCTAAGACCGCGGGAGCAAAAGCAATTTTCTTCTTATGCACAATATCCAAGGCCATCATAAAAACTCCTGGTCTAATCACATTATAGTTGCTTGGCATGGTGAAATAGCAAATCCAAAGAGCTATAAAAGCAGCTAAATCAGTGTAAAGAGAAGGTTTTGGAGGAGGATCATGTCTTGAATCAAATTTTGTTCCCTTTCTAAAAAAATCTATCCAATTATTAAAGGACACGCCTTTGCCATGTTGAGAAAAATCTTGCCTTTCAAGCCATTGATAGATATCAAAAAGGTTTCTCAAAATTGAAAAGTCAGAAATCCCTCTCTTATGAAATATGTCATTAGTAGGGATGAATTCGTCATACATGTCACCACAAATAGGAAGCCCTCCAAGTATTTTAATATCCCACAAAGAAATTCCTACTTCCCCATGCAGAAAATGAAAGGTGTTGGTGTCTGGACACCACAATTCCACTAATGATTTATAGAAATTAAGATCTATGTTATATTGCCCAATTGAAGATATTATTCCTCCTACTAGCTCCACATTGGATAATTCATTGGAATAATTATTAACAATATGTCTGGCCCAATCAGCATACTCAGGAAAATCAATCAATTCTTTTATGATAGGATCCTTACCTTTCCATCCTGGATGGTGATTAATGATCTTATGTCCAAGAGTTTGGAAGTCATTCGAATCTTGTGCACTTCCTTCAGGCTTTAAGTAAATTGCATCGATCTTGCTATCTTCATACCAGTGGTTCAGAGTAAGCTTCGCAGTGACTAAACGAGTCGAAGGACGCTTCACCCACTCTGAATATTCTTCTCCTTCATAGTTAATGATGGGCTCAGATCCTATACCAAAAACAGGATTATGTCGAGTGAAAACTTGGCCATGTGGAGGATCACTACAATTTTCATTAATATCCCAAAAAGGCTCTTTTTGCGAATTATTCGCCATGAAAAAAAAAGGGGGGTTTGAAATTCCTACTTCTCTCACTCAATCTCACTAAAGTTTTCACGAGAGAAGTATGAAGGGGGCATTTGTTTATATAAAATTTTATGATATCCTGATTTTAATCAAAATGAGTTTATTTTAAAAAAAAAATCAAATATTCTAATCAAAATAGGTTTATCTTAATTACATATTCCAAATTTTAATGTAATTAGGATAATATTAAAATAAATAAAATGGATATTATTTGGATATATATATCCCTAGATCAGCCAAGAGCACAGATCTCGAAGCGATCTAAAATATTTAAATTACAAGATTAGCCAAGAGCACAGATCTCAAGGCAATCTAAAATATTTAAATTACAAGATCAGCCAAGAGCACAGATCTCGAGGTGATTTAAAATATTTAAATTACAAGATCAGCCAAGAGCACGGATCTCGAGGCGATCTAAAATATTTAAATTATAAGATCATCCAAGAGCACGGATCTCGAGGCGATCTAAAATATTTAAATTACAAGATCAGCCCAGAGCACGGATCTCGAGGCGATCTAAAATATTTAAATTGCAAGATCAGCCAAGAGCACAGATCTCGAGGCAATCTAAATAATAAAAGAATATATATTTAATTTCTGGGATTTTAAAAAATCTCGAGGCATCTCAAGATTATCTTTGAGTGCGCATCACGAGACAGATATTAAAAAAATCAATGAATAAATAACAAGTAAAAAAAATAATAATAATAATAATTAAAATATATATATATAAAAGTAAATAAATAAAAAAAAGATGTGGATAAGGATTATATATATATATATATATAAATAAAAAAAAGGATGTGGATAAGAACTCTCGTTTATCTCTTGATGAACCACTAACTTTAAAAAAAAAATAAAAAAATTAATTAATGAATTAAAAGAGATATAAAAGGAAGGGTGAGTGGAAGCACCAGGGGAATTTGTTTTTGGGGATACAGAGAAGAGAAAGGTATTCAGAGAGAGAAGAGGAGAGAGGGATTCAGAAAGAGAGAAAAAGAGAAAACGAGAGAGAAGAAAACAAGAGAGAGGGATTCAGGGAGAAGAAAAAGAAGAAAGAGAGGAAGAAAAAGGTTTTTAGGTTTCCAGAGTTTTATTTTTTTTTATTTTTCTTTCTTTTCTTCTGCAATATATATATATATAAAATGAGGCTGTCCATCGTCACCGTTTGTCGCCATTGTCGCCTAATGTTGCCGTCGCCGTCATCACCGTTCATCCACTGATAATGCCGACGGTAGTGAGGGTGGAATATCCCTCGCCTCGTCAATGTTTCAAAGTAAAAAAAAAAAAAAAAAAAAGGGAGAAAGATCGCCGCTCGGTCTGTCGCTGCCGCTGGTGCCGCTCATCATCGTTGAAGCCGAGGCTGGCGAGGGTGGAATATCCCTAGCTTGTCTCCACTTTGTCCATGGCCGGGGAGGAATGAAAGCGTCAATGCTCTTTCGCTGCATGAGTTTGAGCAAGGGCGATGGAAATAAAAGAACCTGTTGCGCTTCAAGATATCAAATTCTGAAGCTCAATTTGTGATTAAAAAAAAAAAATCTAGAATAGTATGAAGGGAGTTGGGATTGCAAGTTCAGGATCCCTGCACGCTCATTTTGTAGAAAAAGCAATTCTTGTGTTAGTTCTTATATGGCTTAAGACCTTGTTGAGGCAAGAGAAGGATCAAGATCAAGATGATGAAACGTGGAATTTGTCCACGGCTGGTGGGATATATTGAAACACTGATAGAATTATCTAGTTTAAACCAAGGAAGACTGGTGCAAAAGATTTCCAACTGATGCAGATATATTTTTTTTTATCTATGGCTGTGGTTGTTCCATTATCCTCCCTCTATTCCCTAGCCTTATGAGTGTGGATAACATCCCTCAACCTGAAAGAGTGTTGACACTCTTGAAAGCATCAAAGATAAATAGCAGATGGATGCAGCTTATGTCGCTTTGGAAGATGCTGGTTTTGATAAGATGGAAGTAATTGTCACAGAAACAGGTTGGGTTTCTGCTGGTGATAATGATGAAGAAGGGGCTTCTATTGAAAAATACAAGGGCCTATAATTTTAATCTGTGCAAGAGACTTTTCAAGAGGAAAGGCACTCCTCTCAGACCAAAGCTTGTGACAAAGGCATATATATTTGTTTTGTTTAATGAATATTTGAAACTTGAACAAAATTCAGAGAAGTATTATGGATTATTTAATGCTGACAGCAGCATTTCACTTAGGTCATCACCGTTTACTCTACCATTAAAGGGTACCCAGCATGAGCTTTTCTTAGTTAATCCCAAGGATTTGTTAATTTTAGCTTATTTTGTGTACTATGGCTGCAGAGGAGCATGTGATTGCAAGATGGGCCCAAATGTGAAAGCTGGAGGCACTTTAACCAAAAAAAAAAAAAAAAAAAAAAAAGAATCAAGTAAACAATGCAAAGCTATTCATCTCTTGCTTGGTTGTATAAAATATTTATTTGAAATTAATGTCTGCCTCTTTGTCTATGCTTTTGAACGTGATGCTTGAAATTCATACACTTATGTTGTTATCAATGGTAAAGCAGCATACCCTAGTGTGAGAAGGAATTCGTGGAACTATACCTTGGATGGCACCTGCAAAAGTAATATGGTACCTGAAAAGATTGATGTGGAAGTTCTATGTTGATATTTATTGTGCTTCCATAATCGGAGGTATCTAAAAATAACAATAGTAAAAAACTCCACAGCCATACAAGCTTGGAAGCATGCATGACACGATATATTTAGGTGCATAGAATGTCCTATGAAATTTAAAGGGACCGTGGTACGAGCAAGCCAAAGCAACAATCCGTGGAACAATAAAAATATTCATTTTAAGACAATAATGATATATATCTCAAGATGGCAACAAGGAATATATATAAAAAAAAAGCGGCAAATGAGGCATGCGGCGCGGTGACGAGGCACAGACAATAATATATACATATAAAAGTGATGAAATATATATATATATATATATATATATATATATATATATATATATATATATATATATATGTAAAATAATAATAATAATAATAAAATAAAATAATGAAGTTCAAAATTGGCAGTATGTATATGAAATAAATAATAAACTTTATAGTTTGTAATATTTTGCCTTTACTTATACTCAAAGCCTTTAATCGGAGGTTCCCAAGATTTTAATCTGGGGTAATTAATAATAGAGGCTTGCCTCTATTAGGAAAGGAAGAGTCCACAAAATAAATAAAAATAAAATAATAATAATAAACAATATATTAAAAATATAATAATAATAATCATATAATAAAAATAAATTATTTGTGATTCGATATATCGCCTTGTGTCTCTTCACCGACACGACGCTAGGGCGCGTATTTTCGATCCCATAAACGTTCTCTAAAAGATCCTCAACCAACGATAGGAAGTCGATTCCCAGATGAACCCCCGGTCCTAAGCTTAATCTTTTCCTGCGAGAGAGAAATTCGCAGAGTGTATGAGCCACAAGGGCCCAGTAGGATCACAGATATACAGGTAATCCAGAAATTTCAAAATAAATATAATTCAGGCAGAAGTGCAGTAAAATGCTCAGAATACAGAAATAATCAAAAATACAGAAAATACGTAAAAACAGACTTGTACATTTCCCTGACTAATAACAGAATCAACAGCCGCAGCTAGATCTTCGACTATGAAGTCGGAACATAACAGAATATCAACGGCCGAAACCGGATCTTTGACCGCAGTCGAATAGTAGCGCTACTACAGAAGACATATGCACATGGCTAGGACTTAGTCCTCCTAGCTTGGTAATTTGCTAGGAATGGAGATGTAAAAAAAAAGCAGAAAATACGGAGTACAGACAGTACAATATATAATAAAACACTTTGCCAAGTAATTATTTTAAAAATTAAATAAATAACAAATACAACATAATAAACATAATAAATGCAATAATTAAACAATTTTATAACCATCCACCAAAAATACATAGTTATAGTATACAGGTGCGAGAACCTACCTGGTTCCGAGCTACGAATGTGTAATTACTAAATCCTGTGAATTAAGGGTTCGCTAAAACCAAGCACAAGCTCTAATTCCGCTGTTTAGACTGCAAAACTATTCACAAGACGAAAAAAATACAACTGAGTTATAAACTAGGACCACCAACTCTCAACCAAACAAATAATTTACCCGTATTCACGCAAATACCTAACAAAAGCTACCTACAAAAACAATTCAGCCAAGTGCATACTAATCACAAAAGCCGCAACCACTTTCAAGCTAAAACTAGAACATTAACAGCTAAAAGTGTAACATGGTATTCTTGCTAATTCCAATCAAAGTTCAACTTAAACAAGCTCCAGGATCATGATAATAATAACAATAACTTTCAAAAGTAAGGGTTTTACAAACCATTAAATTCAATTCACAGCCTTCTAATCACAAAGCACCACATCCCATCTCAATTAAACAATACCATCATAATTAACAACTACAACTAAAGTTTCACCCAAACATGGAATTAAATTCAAACAATCAAAGATACAAAACGCATGGCACTATAAAATACAAATTACAAACTATTAACATAAATTCAGGATGATTAAACTCAAAGAAATTATAGCATCAAGGTTAAAAACTAATCTCAAAGTGTTTTTCCACATGAATTCAAGACACTCCAACTCAAAAAAACAATCAGGACATTAAGATGAAAATGCATACCAATATCTCATGTTTCATCCAAATCTCAAAGTAATTACATAATTCCCTTAAAAAGCATGCATACCATGACAATCATCAACTTCAAAATAGACAGGCTGAAAACAAGATTCATGCTCATAAAAATAAAAAGGCAGACCATTCCTACAACCTCAACACAACTCACAAGTGGCAAGCATGCTCAATCCAAGATTAAATCACCAAGTAAACTCCAAGCTTCAGCTTCTCCGAACTTACGAACTAACCTTGAACCTCGAAGACGAACAAATGGCCGAACCTCGTCCTCCCACATCTCCGGCGGTGCCGAGAAGTCTAGCTAAAGTCTTCGTAGCTGCCTTCTTCAAATATCTAAACTTCCAAGAGAAAAGCTTGGGCTAGTTTGAAGGAGAAGAAGAAGGAAATGGTGAAGATAATGGGAAGGCCAGCTTCCCCTCCTTTGAAACCTCAAGCTTTAAAGAAGAAGAAGAAGATGACCACTCTCTCAATCACCGACCAGATCCGGAAATCCCGGAGTGATGGTTTGACTGAAGTGGTTAAACAAATCAAGGATCAAGGTTAATCATGGTGGTCAAAACGGGTTGACTGTCACACTTTCATTAAGTTGTTTATTGACAATTTTTTTGAAATAATAATAATAGTAACAACAAAAGTAATTAAATAGTTACTTCTAAAATTTTATGCATTTCTATAAAACAAAATATTTTGCACTTTCAAAATCCTAAGTCTTGGTCTAAGTCAGGTTTGGTTTGTTTAACCAAATGATTTTAAATTTTAATATATATATAGGAAAAACCCAAATTTTGAAAAACATTATTTTTTTTTATAAAATATCTGTATTTCATCTTATTTAAAACTTATACCTCTTAAAGAAACCAAAAAAATCCCTTGAGCCTCAACCTCAGAGGTTCATCAAAGAATATCTCTTTCTCTTGTGCTCATGATTCCTCTCATTAATTGGTAAATATAGTTATTTTTCTTTTTGTTTTTTAAAAAAAAATTCTAACTCCACATCCTCCTACGTGTCTTAAGATAAGTATTTAAACCTAATCTCGAGGCAAGATATTTCCATCAATCACTGTAGCGCTGAATCATCACACCTTTGACTGCCTCATCTTTGTATTTATCATTGAGATTTTATTTTTATCATGTCTTTTGAAATATATATATATATATATATATAAGTCCCCAAAATTTTATTTTATTTTTTAATAAAATCCATTCATATCACTCATGTATAAAGGTGCGGAGTTAATACCTCAATGTTTTTGTGTTTTTATTATTTATAAATTAAGATTTTAACCCATATTCTTCATAATAATTTATCTTTGCACACAAAAAATTTTATGCTAATAGACCAAAAAATTATTGCCGATATTTATTGAATGTCTTTATTTTTTATATTTTTTTAATTATATTTTTATTTTTTTATAATATTTTTCTCAGTTAATCAAAACTTTGTTTTCTTGTTCCTTTGTGCTGTTTAACTATAACTCTCAATTATTTTTAATATATATACATAGTTTATCTATTTTATATATAAAAAAAATATAACCATCTTCAAAGGTGGGAGCAAGGTGTACATATATACTCCCAAAAAGTAATATTTTAATTTTGTCTTGGTAGATTTTTTTTTAAATAGCATTATAATTTTTTTTTACTTTTTTAATTTTTTTTAAGGAGATAGAAACATTTGATAGGCATAATATAGACTTAATGAAATTCATCTGGTTATGACCTAATTTAGAACCTAATTATAGTTTAATATTCATAATCATTGGTATTTAGATATTAAAAACATTTTGGTTGTCATGCTTTTGTCTTGGTCTTTACAACTTGTAATGCCAACTTGGAATGGAGTGGCCTTTCCTTGGATTTATTAAGTGTATGCATTTATTGTATAATTTTTCTTTTCCATAAATTCTTCTTGATGATGACTAATTTGATTATTCCTCAATCATTTTGCAAGGAGAATATTTAAATTTCACATAAGATGGTGGCGAGGTAGAGTCCAAAGTTTATCTATGGTCAAAAATTAATTATTTAGTCATATGTTTTTACTCAGTCACATGAGAATTAAATTGCAAATCGCTGTCATATCAGAAATTTTTTTTAGCACCATTGTGTTTGGCATCATTTGAATCTATAATAAAAATTTGTTAAATTAAATCTTAAGTAATGAGACCAGTGGCATAATGAATATATATATATATATATATATATATATATATATATATATATATAATACTTTTATTTAATTCCACCTGTTGTTTTACTTATTAAATTTATTGAATATATTATAATTTTCTTTCCTCTTATTATATCTTTCATGCTTCCATCCCCATACCGCCTAAATCATGATAGTCTCTATATTAAATATCGCAATACATTGGAGAAAATTTAAAAATATACTTTAAATTGATTTATTATTATTATTATTATTATTATTATTATTATTATTATTATTATTATTATTATTATTATTATTATTATTATTATTATTATTATTATTTCTCAACATGATTTTTAGTTGAAATATGATAAAATCAATGGAAACTATACTAACAACAAGTGTAGATCCTTGTAATATTGTAATTCATAAAAGTTCCAATTGTTTTTTTACGAGAAAAATATGGCATAGCCATATATGAGAGGTGGGCATAGCTTTTGTAAATATACTATTTTTGTAGTGAAGAATATTCGATTTTACGTTTTGTCTTTGCCCCTGCGTAGAAGATATGATGACAATAGGTTATGAATGCGATTGGCCAATTGTTGTTATTTGTAAACAGAGCTTTTCATCAAAATTCTATAAATTAAATACTTAAAACTAATTTAGATGTAAAAAATGAAGTTAAATCTAATACCAAGTTGAAATATTTCAAACTAAATACAATGTAATTTATTATTTTCATTATGCTTGGTTGACAACTTTTCTATTCCCTTTATTTATAATATAAATTAAAAAAAAATTGTCCCAAGAGATGCACTTCAATTTAATATTTTTTTTGCATGTTTCATTTTTAGTGTGGAATTCTTTGAAATTTTCTTTCTTTTTTCATAGTTCATATCCACCCTAATTAAATGGCTCTCACATGCAATTCACGTGACAATATGAAGTGGAAGGATAAGAATTAAGAACACATCCATATTTATCACAAACCTTCAATAATTAATGGAATCCGATAAGCATCAAACCATTTATATATACATCTAAACAAATAATTTTTAATGATAATGATAATAATAATAATTAGATGGTCACCTGAAAATAGAAAAATTCATCTTAATTATTATAAAAGTTTCTTTAATAATTAACTTTTTTTCTTTGGTTTACATGTTCTGTATGACTTTTTGTCTTGTTGCCACGTGGCTTTTCACGATAGCTTTTAATGAGTGGCTGATGTCATTTGAAATTAAAAAACAATTCACTTTTTTCATAGTTTTTTTTATAATTAAGTTGTGTTTGATTGTCTAAATTTTTTATGGAAAATTTTCTATGGCCATTTTTCAGCTGTTTGTTTGCCCAATTTTTCCATGAAAATTTTTCCATGGATGTTGTCACGTGACCCTATTTTCTCTCAAAACAAGCGAAAATTTTTCCAGTTTCAACCTTAGAAAACTTTTCCAGGAAAAATAGAAAGGGTTATATGAAAATACAAGCAATCAAACAACAAAATCAGAATGTTTCATAGAAAATTTTTGATTTTCTAGCTAGAAAATAATGCCAATCAAACGTCTATTTGTTCGTTTTTCATGGAACTTTTTTTTTTCCACCCATTTTCCATGTTGCCAATCAAACACAGCCTTAATGTATTTTATCTCTTGTTCATTCTCATCATTATATTTTATAAATTTATTTTTTTAAAAAAAATCATCAAAAAAATTTTCTACACATTTTCATTCTAATCATATAGTTTTTTTTATCACTTTTTCAATTTAACATTTAATCCTTATTTTTTGAAAAATTCCTACATGTTCCTATGCTCTTAATATTTATATAATGCCATAAGTACATATGACATTGACCTAAAAGTAATTTTGTAATTTCTAATCATATAGTTTTAGGGATTTGATGATGTTTGAAAAATATTTTTCCTTTTATTTTATTTTGTAATCTTCTTTGTTTATATCTCTTGTGATATTGATGCAAAGAATATCATACCTTATTAAGTGGCACGGCACACGTTGCCATACTATTTTTCAAAAATTTAAAATATTAAAAATTATATTTTTACAAAGTGAATAAACCACAAATACATTAATATTTAAAATATTTTTATTTTTTTCATTTTACTTAATTTGTTCAGTATCACTAAAAGGACAACTATCAACTAGCTCTAAACTTTGGACCATATATTATTTGCTCATCACCACCTGAAATAAAAAATAAAAATATGAAAAATAATGTAGAGAGCAAAGCATATAAATATCTTTTCTTTTTTTTGTTACAATTATAAATATCTTTAATCCTTACATAAAGACAGAAATTATCTGTTCTGAAATAAATTTTATTAAAATGAGGGGCTTATCTAAACTTAAACTTCTAAAGGGTTTATTTGCAAGAATGCCGAATTTATATTATAGTTTATTAAATTTTATTAAAAAAATCTATTTCACCACCGAGAGAGAGAGAGAGAGAGAGAAAGAGAAAGATCCAGCTCTTCCAATTCTTCTTCTTCTCTCTCTCATGGAAGCCGATGTATCCATCTACAGCTCCAAGGTGCTTCCTTTTGGCCCTCTTCTCCTTAAAAATCCTTCCTTGGTTGTCTAATGGTGGGTTTTTCATCTCTTGAAGCTTCTTTCTGGACGGCGGCGGGTTTGATTCGGCTCGAAAAGTTTGTGTTTTGGTTCGTAGATCATGAGGTTTGTGAGATTGAAGATGGGAGGGACGTCGGTGTTGCTTGCGTTTGTGATTGTGTTCTTTGATTTTATTCTCTTTGAGTTCGCTGCGGCGAATGTTGTGGTCATTGGGAAGAACGTCACCTTGTCGTTTGATGATGTCGAGGCGAACTTCGGTGAGTTTTTGAGTTTTTCTTTCTTCCTTTGTTTTTTTTTTTTTTTTTTGCTTGAGGTTTTTGGGATTATTTACATATTAGATTGGATTTACTTACTTTCGGAAAATTGGTTGGATTTGTTTGATGAAATGAAGCTGTTCTTTTTTAGGGTTCCTTTTGAATTGAAGGGGAATAGAAAAGAAGGAGGATAAAAAGAATTATTTTTTATACAATTATCACTCATTTGTTGTCAATCTGGTGGCTTCATTCAAGTTTGAACAAGCTTAAAAAAGTTTTTAAAAAAATCCTGTTATTTGTTTCAATCTTCAATTCTAAACACAAACATATTGAGACTTTGGTTTATATGCTTATTATTTGTTGAATAAAGGATTTATAATTTTACTTATTGTTGAAATAAGTTGTGGTGGTGTTCTTTTCATGAATCATGAACCTGACTGTAGACTTGTGGTGTCACTGGTTTGCATTCTCTTTGATACGGTATGAATCAAAAGTTCACTTTTTAATTGTACATCCAGTAGTGATTGCATTATTCTAATTTCTAAGTTTCAGTGTAAATCCTAGCTTGGTTTGTTAATTTCGGCAAGGCGCTGTGATATATTTCCATAGTAGCACACTCAGATCACTCTCACCTTAGTATTTCAAACTTTTTTTTCCCTTGTGAAGTACAACATTGCTTTATGTGTATTATGGTCATCTTTTTCTTCCAAGGCATCTGCACGCCTGTTCATCCAAGTTGGTAATATTCAGATAGCCTCCAGTTTAGTCTTTTATGCTTTTATAAGCTCTTTGGGATTAGGGTTGAGGATGTGAATTACTTCTGATCAATTAGAATGTGTGTACTTAGACCTTAGTCTAAGATCCAAACTTAGGAATGCTTACAAAATTGTTTCACTTGGTGAATAAGTTTTGAGTTTGGCGATATCAAGGAGAACTTGCGATATATTTTTTGTCGTGTCTGATTTAGCTTTTTTTTTTTTGAAAAGAAAGCAAGATCTTTTTTGGTTATTGTTGGATCTTAAACTGAGGCTAGTTGGTGGTAAACGGTACATTTGGGTAGAAATTTAATCTTGCATAAGTGATTGGATATTTTTTATAGACACGCTTTAGCCATATCTGTACGAGAGCAAAGGGGTCCGTGAGGATCTCTTCCTATATTTACATTAAAATATTAAATTACAGACGAAACATGCAATATATAAAAACTAGCCACTTAGATCTGGTAAGGAAGATCTCTCACTTTCTCGGGCCCATCTTTGCAATTTGGTGCATGTTTGTTAGTAATTTTATTTCATTGATCGGTTTAATGGGGTTCAATTGGTTAGATTTATGTTCGTGGATTACCGAAGAGGTGAATGTTTAGCATGAATAACTGGGAAGCATTGATTTAAGCATTTTTTTATTTTGTTGGCTGTAAGTATAGCATTTGGCTTATTGTTCTGATTACAGTTATGGCTTGGAATATTGGAGACAGTTGGCTATTACGTTCCAGTTTAACATTATGGATCGGATTGAGAACTTAGCGTCTTAGTTGAGGTATCTAATAAGGCCATGCAACAATCACCTTTCGTGTAGTTTGGGTCGCCCTTCAATGACAACCAAATTATGAAGCCCAAGTGTATGCTAATGGAATGGCAAGGCTCAAGGAACACCACAATATCTGCTGAACATAAAAGATGCTTGTATACTTTTCCCGGAAATGCTATATGAACATTTTCACAATATTGTTTTGCCATATGGGCTCTTATCAAGGATTGGATTGCTTAGTTTGTTTTTATTGTCTACTCCTATATGCTTGCTAGCATATTCAATAAAACTGGTATACGAGTTCATATTTGGTCTAGATATGGAGGTCTAGTGGAATCTGGGTACTTCTATGATGTGGTGTTAACAAAACTACGCGACTTGCAGAACATGTTGGTTTGTGTAGGACAATGGCCTTTTATACTGTTTGTTTGAAAAATTAAACTATTTAACATGCGATTTTGGCATATAGTATTCCTCTTTTCTTCATATTTTAATCTGTATGGTACAATAAATATTTATTATTTGCTGTCTGATTTATTGTTTTTTTTTTATGAAATTTACGTAATGTTATCCTATCTTTTCAGCTCCACCAATCAAAGGGTCTGGTGAATGTGGAGTCTTATATGTTGCGGAACCGCTTGATGCATGCACTCATTTGACAAAGGCAGTTGAGAGTAATCCAAATCCTCCATTTG
Source organism: Dioscorea dumetorum (assembly GCA_902712375.1). NCBI lineage: Eukaryota > Viridiplantae > Streptophyta > Magnoliopsida > Dioscoreales > Dioscoreaceae > Dioscorea > Dioscorea dumetorum. The sequence continues at coordinate 1,425,707 of CACTHL010000579.1, read as the reverse complement.
TGCTAATTATACGAGGTGGATGCACATTTGATGAAAAAGTTAGAAATGCGCAGATTGCTGGGTTCAAGGCTGCTATTGTATATGATAATGAAGATAGTGATGTTCTGATTTCAAGTAATGTTTCTTTCTTCTATCATCATCACTCATAGTCACTAAAATTAGACCCTTCTTTCATAGTAATTTTCATCTTATATATTGGAATATGTATGCATGGTTGATATTCTCTATACATTAATAGTCCCTTTGCAAGATATGGGAGCATATCTAATTTAGGTGATCAGATATCATGGTGGCTTCCTTTCAACTACTTTGGACTTACCTACTGAATATTTCTTTTGTCGTTCTTGTCTACTGCTTGATTGGCTCGATGTGTCATAATGCTATTTCAACAACATCGTGTATCTCGTACATTTGGTTTTTGGTTTCTTGATGATGTTATGAATATAGTAAACTCTTAGTATTTAATGGTGATGCTTATTGAAAGTTAATGCTTCTCTTTTTAGGACAACTATTTAAGAATCAAGCTCATTTAGCACTCTTTGTTTCTATCAGATATTTCTTTTAGACATATGCTTATTTAAAACATAGCAGTGGCAGGAACGCCTGGCGGCATTCATATACATGCTGTTTTTGTCTCAAAAGCCTCTGGTGAGAAACTAAAGGAACATGCTGGCCGTACAGACATGGAGTTCTGGATTATACCGAACATTGAAAATTCAGCTTGGTCGATCATGGCCATCTCCTTCATATCGCTGCTTGCTGTCTCTGCTGTTCTGGCTACATGCTTCTTTGTGCGCAGACATCGTATAAGGCGTGAAGCGCCTACAATTCCTGTCAGAGAATTCCATGGAATGAGTAAGCGGCTGGTTAAAGCCATGCCGAGTTTGATATTCACTTCTGTTTTGGAGGATAACTGCACTTCTATGACTTGTGCTATATGCTTGGAAGATTACATTGTTGGGGATAAGCTCAGAGTTCTTCCTTGTCGGCATAGTATGTTTCATTCTCTCTTCTGCTCTTTTTCTTTTGTAGTATATACAGATCCATTTTGCACGTTGTTTTCGTGAAATGCGACTTTGCATACATTTTGAACACACTTTTGCTGCTTATAAGACTCATGCCTTGGATTTAGTTACAAGTACGATACAACTTACTGCAGATAACATTTGGTATTGTCTATATTCCAAGTGAGCCATACTACAGTTTCTCATGAAATATAGACTGCTGATTAGTCGTAAGAATTGTGTAATGCTTCTCATAAATTTATTTTTTCTATGCATTTTACATTGATGTATGAATTCTTGGTGGCCAGTGTAAGACATGATAGCCACCCATGATACCTACTTCGCATTATTATTGATTGCAATTACATGAACTTCTATTTTGGGTTCCGATTATTAGCATGCTTTATAGGTAAATCTTCCTATTTACGTGCTGTTACTAATCCATCTTGAATGCTTTATTGAAATTTTGTGCAGAGTTCCATGCTTCTTGTGTGGATTCATGGCTTACCGCTTGGAGATCATTTTGTCCTGTGTGCAAGCGAGATGCGAGGACAAGTTCGAATGATCCTCCTGCCTCCGAATGTACCCCATTACTTGCTTCTCCAGCTTCATCTTTATCCTCATCTGCTAGATTGGCGTCTTTCCATTCATCAGCATCGTTGACTCCTTCAATAGAAATAGTTAGACCTCCCAGGCCTCCGTTATCGTCTCGAACTCAGTCTCTCTCTAGTACCTATATTCCTAATTCACATAGGTCCTCCTTCAATAACTCGCCTCCAATAAGTCTCAGCAGAAACTCTGTGAATCTAAGACATGCATCCTCCAACAGATCACACCACTCTTATCTCCTGTCTCCTCATTCCGTTGGCGCGCCCTTGTCTTTTTCCATTAATTCAAGATACATCTCCCCTTATATTCCTAGCTCAACCAATGGATCGCCAAGTCATCTTGTCGAGTCCTCTGGTCGGCCGTCCTCATACCTCCGGCATTGTAATGAATCAGAATCGAGTTTTTCTGTATTAGCCTCCGCCGAATCTCTGCCAGGGTGTTGATCCTTCATGCCATCCGAGAAGTGGTGTTCTGGTGCTCGTCTTGTTTGCCACGTGCTGCAAACTACTGCATTGTTGTACAATATGAGCAAATCTTTGGGTCATTGTGGCAGGCTGTTGGTTTTTAAAAGAAAGAGATGCTTTCTTGATCTTGGTTTCAACATGTCCGGCTGTTCCCGAGGGATCTAATGATGCTTAATGAGCACAGCATGCACGTGAGGATCCTTCGAACTGTGTGTGTCTGCTGTTCGGTGGGTATCGATTGTGCAAAATTTTCATCGTCGTAGCTGAAAGTGTTGTGACGCCCATGAAGAAGAACCTCGCAGGTTTTCTACTCGCCATGTCTGCTTTGAGTGTATAAATATGTGATGCTGAACTGATGCATTCTAGCAACTGATAACTTTATCTGACATTTTTACTTATATGGTTACAATGTTGCATATGTTTTAACTGCATGTGTTCGGTTAACGTGAAGTATGATAGTTGAGTTTCATGTAAAGGCTATGACTGCATTATTCACTTGTGTTCAGTTCTTACTCTGGTGTCTAATTCAGCATCAAAAATCAAAATGAATGGAAAATTGCTGTGATTATTTATTGTATTGATATCTCTAAAATAATTTTGTTTTTTGGCTATTGATTTTGAGATGATTCATTTAGACATGGGAGTTTCTCAATTTTTTTTTTTTTGAAAAATACCCTATTTAGTCCTTCTATTTGACTTAATTTGCTTTTTTAGTTTCTCTATTGTAAGTTGATCCCAATTGATCCTTTTAGTGATGATTTGAGATAAATTAAGTTCAGTCCATGACAGACGTTTTTTTTTTTTTGTTATGTACTAGATTTAATTTGCCTCATTTATAGAGGGATTAAAGTGACAGATTTAGTCAAATTCAGAGACTAAATAGGGTATTCTATAAAACTTTCATAATATCACATCAGCAACATCGAACAGAGAAGAGAACATCTGTCACAGACTGGATTTATTTTGCTTCAAATCATTAATAGAAGGATCAATTTAAATCCAATTACAATAGAGGATTAAAGAAGCAGATTGAGTCAACTAAATAGGGTATTCCAATTTTTTTTATAACTTTATGGTAAATGTGACAATTCTAACCTTTTGAATTAATGGAAAAATGAAATATCAATTCTCTTTAGGATGATTTTTCGTTTGTTTTGTAATAATATTTTTTTAATTAGTTATTGAATCCGTGAATAGAAGGCGATGGCTGTTTTCTTTTTCAAGTGAATATCTCTTTTAATTTCTAATTATGGGTTTCTGAGTGATTTAAAAAATTAAAGAAAAGTTAATGTTTATCGATAAATATTTTAAAATTCTCAATATTAATAAATACTCATAACTGATTATAAATATCGCAATTTTAATTCTAAAATATTCATTTTAATTAATGTTACTTAAATTAAAATTTGGTTTTTTTTAATGAAATTTCTCTTTAAAACAAACTCAACCGAACTGAGATTCATTTTTCTTTCTTTTCCTTTTTGTTTTTTGAAGACATTAAAGAATATGCAAATGCAAACTTCTGGCTTTAGATTTATTTATTTTTTCAATTTAAGCGAATGTGTAAGTAGAGGGCCATTTTGAACCGAAACCGTGGAACCGAACCGTCAAAAACCGTAACCGTAAAAGAACCTGAACCTTCAAGGTTCGGTTCCGGTTTCAGAATTTGAAAACCGTAGTACCAGTGGTTCAACCAAATGTTCAAACCGCCGGTTCCAATTATATATATATATATATATATATATATATATATATATATATATTATATATATAATGTCATGAATGATTAGGTTTTTATTTTGTTAATATCATTCATAAGTTATTAATTAAGTAATTACATGTTTAAAAATATTTTAAATAAATAATTAAAGATATTAACCAAATTGATTATTGATTAGTCTGATTATGAACACTTGATTAGCCGATTAGGTTTGATTTGTGATATTTGTCCGACTTATATGTATTGTGTCATGCCAAATTTTGTTACTCATGCAAGAAGATATGTTGTAATTAATTGATTATGCCACAAATTGGTTAATATCTTCTTGAATGGTAATTTCCAAAAATGAACGGTTAAGAGTAGGAAGTATCAACCCTAGATTTATGGCACTCACTACTCACTACATAAGAAGAATAAAAACTTGATAATAGAGTTAACCAAACAACAAAAATAAATGTTTAGTGTTCTTCCACAAAGATTGTGAGAGAATTTTAAAAATGAAGCTACGCATATATAAAAGATGTATCTCTTAATCATAGCCGTTAAAATTAAAGCATTCATTTGAAAAGTTATATAGGAAGTTATCTATGTCTTTTCATGATAACACGGCATTAAAGGTAGTTAAAATTCCAAAATACTCTTTGAAAGAATATAACAAAAAATGTAATGATTTGTTACATTATTAATGAAAGGTTATGTTGGCTTATTTGAAAAAAAAATGTAATAAGCACAATTTGCCATATTATTAATACAGATCAAATAAGTACCATCATTTTGAAAAAAAATGTATTTCTTTATTGAACAGTATTTCATTCTTATAAAAGTATTTCCTACCAACATTCAAGGATCTAATAAAAACCACTTCACAAATTCATTTACTTTGTTCTTTGAGTACGTAAAAGATAGAAGCAAACTTTCACTTTGTAAGAACCATTGATGTCTTTGCTTGAGTTTTGGGTGTGCGAACCCGTTTCAAATGTCTTCATTGTATCTTAAAGAAAATTCATCATTCAATCCAATTTGCATCCAAGGTTTAAAAATAAAAAGAGGCAAATTAAGCATAAGGGAAAGTGTTGTCAATGCCTCGAAGACTTGTGCACTGTTATTGTTTCTTCTCTACCCTTCAAAGAACCATTCCCACTAACAAAGACAAAGATGAAATCTATTCTAATTTTAGTAGCAGTTTATGTATTGCTCTGTTTGATTTTTTCCATTGCCGAGTACCATAAAAAGGAAATTTTCAAAGACAGCCAAAAGAGAAATTTTCGCAACTCTAGAGCTAGAAATTGAAGAATCCATGAACAGAATACACAAAGTAGACAACTACATTGAAAAACACAGGACTGATATTTAAAGCTCACCATCACTAGGCTGGAGCAGGAAGGGTCTCTGCAGGAAAATCTTCATATCCAGTAATTCCTGTGATTCTGATCCGAGTGTTTGGCTGAAAAAAAAATTGATCTTCTTTACCAATCAATGTTATATATATGTAGAACATATAGGTTCTAGTTCATAATATATCATCAGAAATTACCTGGCGGTGGCCGATATTTCTTCGATAGTTCTTTTTCTTTTTAAACTTGAACACAATAACTTTACGGTTCAGGCCCTGCATTGAAGTGAAAATAAAATGTGAGTTACTGAATAAAACAGGAAAGAACACTCTTTCACTGTTGGAAGAGGGTTACCTGCTCCTCGACTACAGCATGGACAGTGGCATTTGTAACCACTGGCTCTCCAATGTATGCCTTGGTTCTGGTCCCGACCAGTAAAACCTTGCTTAGAATAATCTGCAAAGAAAACTCAAAAGAGTTGAAATCAAACAATACATTGCATTTGACAGCTGAAAATGAAAGACACAGTAGTCATTATCAAATAATATTCATTGTTTGCTGATTGAGTTACAAAATTTATCAAGGGCAAAGCATTAATACGGTGCCTCACAAAGACATATTAGAATGCAGGCCCAAAAAACTTCATTCTCCATAATTGTCTTCCTATATGAGGATGAAACGAGTTCAAGCATTTGGAGAGGGATGATGCTTTATAATTCACACGCAGGACACAGCAAATGGATGTCAACTGCATTTTTGCGCACTAAACTAGAGTTGCAGACCAATTTGCCCAACTATAGCCAGGACAAATATTGACATGAACCATCCAAAAAGATTCTAGAGAATAGGCTGTGCCAAAAACATGAGAAGCAAAACAACACAAATTGGGAGCCTGATATGTCAAATAAGAATAGCAGGTTAAGACTACGGTCAAATTGGTGTTTCTCAAGACAAGGCTATATAGGTATTCATACTGAACTGGGAAGCAAGCAGAGGTCCAATGGAGTATTAATTATAAAAGCAAGATGTATTAAAGAAGATGCAAACGAATCCTGAAAGACATATAGTGGAAAAGGTCACAGTAAAGCATGCAAATAGTAGTTGAGGCAAAAGAAAAATTCTACATTATCTAGCACTCTTCGTCAATGTGCAGCAGAGTATCTCAATCATTGCTGGATAACTTATAGAACCAACAGATTCCATCTTCAATACAATAAGAACAGAAAGTTTGCTGACGGCATCCCCTGAAAGGAGACAACAAAGATTCCAAACAAAATCCACTGCAGCAATAACATTAAACATGCTGTTCCAATTTATGCTTCTGTCGGCCTCCTCAAACTCTCTAGCCTAAAGTAAGTGTATTCCAATGTATAGCAGTAATGCATCTGAAAGCAGTAATGCATAACTCATTCCTAATAAAAGTAAACATATCCTTCAAGTCACCAGAACTTCCTCTCCCAGGAATGTGGCAGCAAAACTAGTATATTACACACTTCCAGCACTTAAATCTTGACCTTATCTCAAAAGTATCTCTCGAAGAACAAATTTCCAAGTACATAAGCACTTCAGCCTACAATCTAAATCTGCATCCAATTCTCCAACCAATTCCACTCTTCAATATTGCTTCTAGCCTCAGCAAACCAATGCTGGCCACTCAGCAAAAGAGTAAACTCAGAACTTTCATGTATAGATAAATTTTCTTTAAAAATACAGGATTTCCATTTAAGTAGTGGAAAATGCCTCTAACAAATTTAGCACCTACATTTTTTCTTGGACGTCAACTAGCAAAATGAACTCCCTACATGTGATTCCACTGATGACAGGAAGAGATGTCTTCCGATTCTAATAAGATGCCGTTGAGGCACTGTAAAACAAAACTAATAAGCATTAACACCATTTATAAATACAATATAGATATTAAGTAATGCAACAAACTAAGGAAAGGGAAACCATATCACTAACCTTGTCATTGACCTTAGCTCCTTTGAGCCTCTGTGTATAGATAAACCTTCCTGGGAAGACGATATACTGGCGAGAACCAACCTAAAATTTGAGAAACGCAGAGCCAAAATCATCTACCCATATAATTATGGTTTGCACTAAGATTCCCTAGCAATATTAGTAAATTAATTTACAAAAATCAATGATAGATTTGAGTTCTGCCGAAATAAACCAACGGACTGTATAAGACGAAAAAACAGTAATCAGAGTAAATGACACCGAACTATAAAAAAACTCATAAATCCAGATACTTTGCAATCATAACCACAATACCATCAAAATCAAAATAATTAGGAAACTACACAAAACATTCTACAAATTAAGCATTCAAAATACTAAAAACCATTCTTTTTTTTATGTATAAATTATAGTAGATGTCACAACAATGCAAATGCGAAGAAGGTAGAAACAAACACCAAATAGTCAATCTCTCAAAGCAGCACAAAAGACAAAGGAATGCATCAAAATCCAAGATTAAAAAAAAGAAAAAAAAAACCTCCTTTTGAGCCTCACCATCACAACAGCGAACACCTCCTCCGGCTTGCCTTTCGCATCACTAGCCAACGAAGCTTCAATCTGAGCCTCCACAGGCTCAGGGTCCAGGGGCTTCTCGTCGACTTCCAAAGTCTCAGGAGCTGCCGAAAGTTTCCATCTCTGGGTAAAGCCCTGAAGGGAAGGAGAAGGAGATGATGGGAGGGAGAGGAGACTATTGGGGTGGGATCTGGAGAGAAGAGGGAGATGAAGTTGATTGGGAATGTGAAGAAGAGGATTGGAAGAAGGGAATTGAAGCTTGGGATTGGGTTTAATGGCGGAGGACGGCGAGGCGAAGGAGCCGAGAGTGGAAGCCATTGATGCTCTCGAATCTTAGCTCTCTCCTTCAGGAGCTTCTTCTATCCACTCAGATAATGTTTTCGATTTTGCGTTTTAATCCCTCAATGTTTAAAGTTTACTTGCAACCCATTTTGCATGGGGCAACTATTTTGATATTTCAGAAGGGGTAACATGGATATATAATATATGGAAATTCATTTTGGCTTTTTGAAAATAAAAGAAAATGTACGTTTTAAAACAATTTTTGCATAATTCTAGAATAATTCATGCTAAAAGCTTTCATAAAAAAATAGTTATATTTTTTACTTTTTTAATTTAGTGGAAAAAAAGGAAAAAAAAAAACTCTTTGCTTCTATAAAAAAAAAAAAAAACTGCAAATATACCTTATAAATTCATATTCAGATGCAGGACCCAACAGACACTTATATCTATATTCATGTATATTTTTAAAATCAAATAATCAATTTTAAAAGCATTTAAATGGCGAAGGTTTTTTTTTTTTGCCTTGTTCTTCTTTTACAATATAGACAAAATATTACATGCACCTTAAATCCTCAACTATGCTTTAAAAAAAAACATCACCCCGGTGTTTATATCCTGTAGCAGCCTAAAAATCTAACTTCTGACAAATTTTGGATGATAAAAGTTTTTTAATAAATTTATACAATGCCTTGTAAACATAGATATCCTATATTAAAAAAATTGGTTAAAAAAGGTCAATTTAAAATTTTCATGAAACGAATGAATCTTCCCTCTACCTGTGGATAACATGCACATCAAATCACACGCGTTTGCCAGGATAAACAAGCAAATACGTATTTTATAAGGTATATAAACAAAACCACTACAGTGTTCCAATGGGGGTATAAAAGTATTTTCAAACTTCCTCACAAACATAAAGAGAACCATGACACAAAAGAAAACATGCAAAACAAGAAGAAAGCAACTCTATAATGCTTCCCTTCATCAGTGAATCAGAAGAAATGCAAGAAAATCTGCAGCCATTGCAAATTTCATCCATGAAATGCAAGAAGCACATTTATGAAGATTTAACTAAAATAATTGACAAAAATAACAGGATGATCTAGGTTCTGTATTTAGATCAACAGCAATCCTCTTTGAGTCATTTATGCGAGCCAACGTTTATGGATGCTGGGCAATTGAGATAGATCAGTGGATTTTAATGCCATTCGATACATCTCTCTTAGTTTTTGATTGTCACCTGTTCTACCAGAAGCTACTGTCTGACCAACGTTACCAGCTTTGCCAGGGTTTCCAGAAATAGATGCAGCAAGCATACTTTTCAGCAGAGACCTTAACTGATTCAAGAACTTAGTTTGGATCTCAGGATCCTTGTTGAAAGTGCCTCCATCATTCTCTACAACCACATGTCGTCCTTCAAGCAAATGGTGTAGAGCTGCTTCGAGCATCTGCGAAAGATTAGCTTTAGATTTCATGTCATTGTGAAGAGAGAATCTCTTCTACAAGTATTATTCAAGTAAAAGTAGCAAGATTAATGAGCTCTTTCGAGAAAAAAAAATTTAAGAAGATAAGATTCACAGACAACAGTAAAAGTACCACTGCATGTATCTTCTTGCACCATCGATGCTACAACATGAAAAAGAACACCCACACACAAAGCCATCATTAGAGAATTTTGGAGTCATGCCAAGTCTAAAAATTAGAATCATGTAAAGCACGACGCTAAGGTGTGCGTTTGCAATGAAGAAATTGTGGTGTCAAGACATATGAAACACATTTTTTTTTTTGGAGTAAAAGTTCCATTTACATAACCACACAGGTGAGTAAATATTCCCAACAGTCCATCCTTAAGTGCTAATCAGCTTATTTTTATTCCCAGAAGAATAAAAAAAACCCACACCAGCTGACCTTCTGGTAACAAATAACCGATGCAACTTGCTCAATGTATTGCCCAAACATGACTTCTATATAAATATAAAGAAAATAGCCAGTGTCCACTGGTGCAGAATAATTGTGAATGACCATCTCCTTATTCCTCTATCCTGACTTTCTCCATCATTGCAGCCTTTCACCTTTTTGATGAAGAATGAAAAGGCAAAACCCAAAGACTTCACAGGTCGCAATGAAAGATTCAAATTGATGGATTAGATTGCCTAGCTACTAATTGAGACACTGTGTTTTGGTGAAGGTTTTATGACCAGGTTGAGATTTAGATAATCAAAGAAAATATTCAAATACTATATACGAATTTCTAGACAATATAACAACAAATTATTTATAAAAATGATCAACTGAAGTCAGGGAAAAGGTGATAGCACAAAATCATATTGCAAAAAAAAGAAAATTAGAAATACTCTCAGGCCTTTGTTTAAGCATGAGATTATTTAAGTTTTATCAACAACAAGCATAATTGTACTTTTATTATCGAAATTGTGATTGGCTTTTGTAAGTTTTCACTGTTTGTTATTTTGTTGAAAAATGGTTTTGGATAGGGTAAGATAAAGTGAAATGGGATAAACTAGACCCAATTAAGATATTGAACTAATCTCTGTCCTAGCAACCAGGTGGGAAACAGCCAATTACTTCCGAGGCAACCGACCAGTGTTCTAGCCGCCAACTAAACACTGCCTAAGCAGTTATCAAGTGGTCTGGGAAGTCAATTTGTACTACAGTGAATAATGGCTAATACCTAGGTTGGATGCTCTAAACCACCTAGGGGCACCATGACAATAAAGATTTTTGCGCATCTCCAAGTTTTGAGCACTCGACATGATATAATCTTGTCAAATTAGGAAAGATATTGAACCAGTAAACTCCCTAAATAAAAGGGAAAACATCATTAACCACCATAATAGGAAAATACCATAACCAATGTCTTCTAGCAAGAAAATTATATTTACAACTGCTATTTCCAAAAAAAATGGCATCATACTCGGGTTAATAAATTATAAGGTGCAAAAACAAGCAATCACAGAAAACAATTATAACAACAATCAAGTAGTGGGATTCAGACTAATAACACAACCATCTATAGAACTCAATATTATTATGACCATTTGCTGTTATGAAAATGGTTCAGGAAGAACATACCATATTTGAGTGCAATGAGCTTGAAAGGTTCAAAGAAAGTGTTGAGAGCTCCAAGAGGATATTAAGATACATAACAGAATGTGACTTCGGACCATAGTAACCCTTCGACTTCTGCCAGTGCTTCTCTGCTAATGAAGCATACCACTTGGCCTTCTGACGAAGGTTGACATCAGATTTGAAGTGCTTAACTTGTTTCTGATCCAAATCAAGGAATTTCAAACAGAAATCTCTGTGGCAGCAAGCGAGTTGAAAATGAGAAAAAGCAGCCTCTTGTTTGCGCAATTCACCTAAAGATTCATATGTAGACAAAGCTTCCCTAAAAGCATCACCAGCTGAAATATCATGCTTTCTCCTTTCCTTAGATTTTCCCTCATTCAATAAAGTGTCACTACATCCACTTTCGAAACCCTCCTGTGAGATACCTTCTCTAGCTAGAAGCATCCCAAACCTCAAGTATGTATGGGCTAATTGTGTATATACTTCATTTCGTAATAAAGGATCGATTTCATCAACAACATAATTTAGTTCTGTCTTTGCAGCTCCATAATATCTAAGAGATTCAAGGTATTCTAACTTTGCAGTCTTCATGGCTTCCTCATATGCATTCTGAAGGAAATGGTGTCTCTTAATCTCATCCATCTTGGACACAAGTTCTTCTGCTAATGCTCTTCTGCCATGACCTAAGTTACAATCAATCAGTATGATATTGGTGTGGTCAGAAACTTCTTTAAAGGCTTTTATAGCATCTGCAAATGCAATTTCCGCACTGGCCAAGTTTCTCTTCTCAAGTCTGTATCTTCCTAGTTCATTACACACCCATCCCTTCTTCCTAAGTAGAGGATATAAATCTGCTGAAACATTAGGCAACCGATCCATTGCTTTCCTAGCTCCATTGTAACAATCTATAGCAGCTAACATATTGTACTCTGCATCACCCGTCCTAGGACCCTTGAGAAACACAAAGATACCTCCGTGCCTCACCTTAGATGCATCTTTATCATCAGATGTGGAGCCATCAACTTCTTTAGAGTCCATGCTGTCAACTTTAACGCCTTTGACAGTATGCACAACGTTAGCAGCAGCAGAAGTCTTGTTAGGATTATAAGTTTTGTTAACAGTTCCCATATCTCTAATATTATTATAGTCATCATTATCATATTTACTATTATCACTACTACTATTATTATTGTTTTCTACTCTGAGTAACCGGTTGCTATCTTGAGTGTTGCCAAGTAGAGAAAGAGACACATTTCTTGAATTAGATTTTCTGTTCTGTTTTCTGCTGTGATATGACGGAACATCTCCACTGCTACTGCTTGCACTGCTACCACTGCTTGCTCTATCACTCTGGCAGCTACAATTTAGTAGATAACAAGTACTGCAGTTTTTCTTGTACTGTCCCAACTTTCTCTTCAGCCGTTTCACCTCTCTCACAACTTCATTTGACATATGTAACCCACTTCCTGAAGTTTTTTGTTCTTCTTGTACTGGGATTTCCTTCACCCAAGTTCTATAATATTCTACATAAACATCCCCAACAAGTGTCCATGCTTTTGGCCAGAACAAATAAGTTGGGGAGAACTGTCCAGGAAAACCTTCTTCTGAGGAACCAAACTCCAGACCTTCATCACTATCTACAACCAAATTTGCCTTCGCTTGACAATCTTTCAAGTTCAGCTGATATGATGAGCTACCAACCATGGATGATATAAATTGAGCATCTTCAAGATGCTGAGGCATCGACCCATATATTAAGCATGCTAATTCAACAGCTGTAAGAGCCTGATGCAACTGTCCATTATCCTTGTAAGCTTCCCCCAGGGACAAATATGATTCTCCTAATAAGAGAACAAGCTTCCACATCTTGGAATCCATTTTTGATTTTGGGAGCCATTCCCGAATATCACAAACTTCAATACAATCAGCATCACCACATCCACAGAAAGAGCTGTTGGCAAATCTTTCATGAGATCTCAGTCCACTGTCAATCAAATCATCTTTCGTGTTTTGCAACTGGCGGTTCCATCTGAGAGATTTGATGGCTTGAGAAACATGGTGTATCGCAGCTAATCTGGATGAGATTGGATCAGTTATAGTTCTTACAACAGGATGGGAAGTAGAAGAAATTGGGCACATAGCCAAGTTGTCATGTGCTTTATAACAGGAAGAACCATCCACAAGATCTCCTGTTTCAGTTGCAGTGGAAACAGTCACATCTTTCACAACACATGAATCTCCTGCTGTTGCAATTTTATCATCGCCAGTTTCAAAATGTTCTGTATCTCGGACATTTGATCCAAACATTCCCACTGAAAACTCTGAGGATTCATCTTCCAAATCAGTAACAGTAACTTCAGACTCCAGAAGAAAAGATTCTGATGTTATTTCAAGTTCTTCATAGCATTTTAGGATGAGCCTAGCAAACTGTTCGTGAGCATATGCACGGACAACCTGCCATAAAAAAAAATCCACAAAAAGCTCAGTCCCCTCTGAAATTCAAGTGAATACAATAGCTGAAAATTGGAACATCAGCATGATGGAAAGGACCACATACCAGATGATCATGCTCTCTAAGAAAATCCAGACACTTCTTAAAAAATTTGGCGCATTTAGCTCTATTATCAGGTGCCTGTGGCAGGAACATCAAGGCATTAAATTCTAAATATGATAGGCATATATTGTAGATATGTGGCATGACAAAAGAAGAAAAGATTACAAAAGCAGCAAATTCATATTACCTTAGACAGTGATAGCCTGTGAGCAACACGGTAGAGAAGAGTCCCCAGAGAAAAGAAAGATTCCCTTCTGCCTTTGTGCATTAAGGATTGCAAAGAGCTACAACCTTTGTCATGATCATCACTTGAATGGCCTTCGGGTATGATAGATAGATCAAAAAGTTGAATTACATCATCTCCGGCATCTTTATAAAGCTGGAATGTAAAGAATAAATCATGGAATTAATATAAAAAAATTTTTTGTGGGCCACCTGGAGTGTACAATATCAAATGAATAGTAAAAGAATAATTTGTCTCCATAAGAAAACTATACAAATAAGCTAAACCAATATGAAGTTATTTATAGATATGAAAAATAATCATACCCAGTAGGCACCAGGATCTAGTTTGCAATTGTCCTGAAGAAATCTCAAAACCGAAAGCCCATTTTGTTGAACAACTTGCGGATGAAATGCTGGGGTGCCATCCTCTGATATGCCCTTAAGTAGGAATATGTCATCTGTTTTGATAAGCTCATAACCTTGAACAACACCATTTCGATGGTAACATATCGCCAACTCAGGCACACTTGCCATAACATTGTCAAGCCAGGCTTCAAGCCATGTCAATGGTGTCACCTGTCAGAATAAACTAGTTAATGGCAAAAAGTATTCACATTATGCATGCAAAACATCTAGTAAGATGATCCCTACTTGTCTTGATACATCCCACAAGTGAAGGCTCACGGCAACATATTTCTCATTGCTTAGCAGAAGCAAGTCACTACCCAAAAGCATACGAAAATTGTGAAATTTCCAAAACAAAACCCGGAGAAAACCATTATTGCCGACTCTCCGAAACTTATCTGATTCTTGGACTGGGCATCTAGGCTTTTCACCAACTTGAGAAGTTTTACTGACAGGATTATGCCTTCTGCTTTTATGTTTACTCTGTTTGCCACCCCAAAAAAATTTGTCATGATTCCCTTGATTCTGATTACCATTATTAGTTGCATCAAAAAATTGGGCTTCACCAACATGTGAACAAGCAGGAGTTACAATAGGACCCTCTCTGTTTCCTAATCGGCCAGGCAAAATAGTGGAAGTTGATTGCTTTTCTGCTGATGAGGTGTGAGTAGGTGGGCAGTCACAAGCCTCAGCTCTTACTGAGTGCATTGCAAAGTTCAGAAATATTGACGGATCAGACCCTTTGGATTGGTTGGTTTGTTTCCTAAACACCTTATCTCCCTCTTCCACATCAGGGCTTAAATGACAAGAGCATAAAATCAGAAGATCAAGCACTACAAGAAGCATGAAGCATAATTACTAACAGCTACAGACCTACCCGGTATTCAAGATGAGAGTATCTCCAATACGGTGAACAGCAATAGATAGCTGAGCTTTGGAGTAAGGTATTTTAAAGATTTGCTTCAAAATGTCAGTTGGAGCAACAATGTCTAATTCATCACCATACTCAGCAAGACCAGATACAGCTAGTGCTTCACATTTAGTTGATAAATTTTGATCTACTCGATTACTTTCCCATTGTAATCCTGCAACAACATCAGAAGTTTGACTTCAACATATTTGCTAAATAAGTGTAAATCATGCATCTGCAAAGAATAGTTTCAGACGCCCACAAGCATATATAACACTGAGCCATCTTGCAGATAATTCTACAACATCAAGTTGGAGTTCTCAGTAGGTACACAGGAGCACTATGGTCCAACATGACCTATTGTTTATAGCACAGAGAGATACTGCATGTCTACTGATTAAGCTATACACTATTTGATGACAGAAATACAAGAAACCAGTGTTTATACCACACCCTTCAACCAACACAGCTCATGAAACAATTAATATTAAATGGACAACTTTTCAGTCTTTGAGAAGATCAAAACAGCATGGCATATACTAGAAGTTCCATAACCTGAACCATGAATATAATAAAGAAAATAAGATATTACATTCACCATTTTGCCTGCATTATAGCAGTTCTCAATGAATTTCCAGAAGTTCCCACCTCACAGAGAGATTCAATCAGATAATAAAACACAACATCATCACCATTAAGACTAAGCCACGTTAAGAGAATCTAAATAGAGCAATACACTACACGTTCACTAGGTGTGCTTATTTCGAAATAAGCATGTGATAGAAGTCAAGAAATGGCTTGACTTACCCCACCTCAATAGTTGCTTTGTGAGAAACTAGGGAATTAACACTTTAGCTGGTTCTCCACTATGGCAAAACACACTACACCCACTTCTTGTACAAACTGAAAGGTGACAACCACTTCCTCCACTTCCTCACCTCATACAAAAATCAAGCATTGAACAGTTTCGCTTTCTGTTAAATGAACACTACAGGTCATATCTACTAAGCGAACGCCATGAGTGACAACTTCAAAATATCCTACTTCCTTCAAACAAGAAGTGTAATGCCATTTCCATTTCTGGCGGGGGTGACTACCAATTTACTTCTGGTAAGATGCTTCGAGTAAACATGCCTAACTTAGATAATAAATGTGATAACTCAAAGTTCCCACACACAAAACAATAAATTATACTATCAAAATTAATAACAAGAACACAAAATAGATGATTCAAATGTGCCAACTAATTTAAAATGCCTACTGTTTCAGTACGCATCTCACATCAAAATTCATTTCACAAAGCAACAACGCACATCACAAACATCAATCTTTAACAGAATTCGGGGAAAAAACCTTCACTGGCTCCAGTAGCGGCAGGGATAACCTTCTCCGGAGTTTCAGAAAGCAAAGGAAGCGTATTCAAATCAGTCTCAGCCGGCAGCATCTGGTACCTCGGAGCCCCAATCCTGCACCAAATCAAACCGAAATCAGTAATAAATCAGGAGCAAACCAAAAACAAGCTATCCCCGAGATGGAGGTGTGGATTACGTCAAGGGGGAGGGGACGAGAAGGGAAGAATGGAAAGCAGGGGCGTCGGTGAGGACAGGAAGTGTGCCGCAGAGGAAACCAACGACGGGCTTGGGTTTTGCCACCTCCAGCCTCCCCACGCACTGCAGCTCTCCCGCACCATCATCCATGGCGCTCGATCTTTCTCTTCCTCCCAAATTAGGGTTAGGGCTGCGGGCGGGATTGGGTCATCGGATGACACTGATCGGAGCGTAGAGATGAGCTGCTAACGGTGGCTTTTGATCTTCTTTGTCCTCAGAGGGAATCCAGAAGTTTCGATCTTTTTTCATAAAACCCCTATAAATTGCTGAATTATGAAAAACACCTTTGTATAGTCCATATATTGTATGGCATGCATAAGGGTGTAAATGAAATATTACTCTCAAGCAACCCGATTTTTGGAAAGCTCGAATTTGACTCAGCCATGGTTGAGCTCGAACTCAAGCTCGAGTAGTTGATTGAATCAAATTTGAGCATTTTTATATTTACTCGAGTTTTTACAAACCTAATATATATATATAATGGAGCATAAGATAGAGTTAAAAATAACTATGATTGGACCTAATTTATTAGCCTTTACTTAGGCATGTATAATTTGTATTTTTGCATAAAGCACCCATCATATTTTTGAAAATGATAATTTTTACTAATTAAATTTGCTAGATAATTTAGCATCTATTTTTAAAAAATCAGGTTTGGATTTAAAATTAAATATTATACATTTGGAGCATCTTATTACAACTTAATTACTATTAATTTATAGGAATATCATAAATTAAATATACTTTTTGGTTCAAATATTTTTTATGATTATTTATATAAATTTTAAGGGTTTGTTTTAATACAAAAATTATTTGCTTGTTTACATTTTTATGGATGGTTGGTTGGTTAGTGGCATGATTAAAATTCATGTCATTATTGTCTATATGGGTGTAAATGATACACTAGTACTTGCAAACTACTCGAGTTCAATCAGAAAAAGTTCAAACTCTCTTAATTTCTTTTCTTCTCTTCTTCTTAATTTCACTTTATATGACAGCCTCTCTCTAACACTTTTATTTTGCACAGTAAACTCTCTCATTAACATAGCTTCATTTTTTTATAATCGGTGTGGACGGGACCCACACTTATTCTCGAGTCCCCTATATGAGGGTTGGCCCAACAGAGGTATTGTAAATTGTAACAAAAGTGGAGTGTTGCTTTCACCAAGAGTTCCTGTAGCGAACTTTGCATGAAACTGCAATAACTTATTGTTGCTATAGCTCGAGTAGTGCTATAAAGCAAAGAATGATCTTTAAATTTCTTGCCTAGCTAGAGAGAAGAAGGACAACTTGTGGGAAACATTGAAGAAGCTCTTTGAGGCTACGATTTTGAAGAGATCAAAGAATTTAGAGGTAGAGATGTTTAGAAGAGGAAGAAAAGAAGATGATAGTGATGGTGAAGAATTTGATGAATGATCATTTGGTAGAAGCAAGTGGGTTAAACTTTGATATATGTTTGGATTTCCTCTATTTGCTTTGTATGTTTGTTAAGTGAAATTTAAGTTTCCATTATGTGATTCATTTGTTTTATAACTCAAAATCTCATATGCCGGTGGTATACACCCTTACACCTTGCATGGAGGTTGGATGCATTGTAATGGCATTATAACACCAGGAAAATACCAAATTCTTTCTTTGAAGTTGTTGTTTTTTATTAAATTATGTATCTAGGTTTCATAGATTTGACATATGTACTTGTTATTTCATATATGGGCGTGGTTGACGAAGTGAAATTGTATTTTTTTTTTATGCACAAGTGTTACTTACATGTTTTAAATCTCATGATTGCCACATGTGCACGAAGAAAAAAAAAACAAAGTTGTAATGGAAGCAAATTAACTCAAACGAGATTGACTTAACATAGAGTAAGTGGCAAAAACAACATGAATACTTAAAGCAGGTGATTTATGAAGGTGACATAAAATGCATCAATAAGCTACGAATGGATCCGGGTTATTTTCACAACTTGTGTCAATTATTGTTTACCATTGATAGACAATAAACCACAAGAAATGTTATTGTTGAGGAGTGGTCACAAAGTTCTTAAACATTGTAGCACATAATGTCAAAAATAGTTTAATCAAGTTTGATTTCGTGCGATCTTTAGAAATTGCTAGTCGGCACTTTAATGTTGTGTTGCGGTCAAATAACCTCTGTGATAGCATTTTTCTGAAGAGACTTGAACTGGTCTCAGAAAATTGAAGTGATCATAAGTGGAAATGGTTTAAGGTAACGGATCGGATTTACCAATTTTTATTTTCTTTATTTTTATTTTTGAGGGGAAGAGGATTACATGGTTAGGTGAACAAATTTTTTTTCATCGATGTAGAATTGTCTTTGAGTATTGGATGGGACATATATAAGAGTGAATGTACCCAATGCTAATTGTCCGAGCTTCTGAACATGAAAATCTGAAATTACTATCAATGTACTTGTCATTTGCATTTAAGATATACAGTTTATATACACCCTATTTGTCTGGAGGGTTCAACGTATGATGCCATCTATGTCCTCAATGCCAACAGAGATCCAAACAAAGTCTTTGGTCAAGCCCTGGGCCTCCAACTCTTTGGGAGGAATGCTCATGTGGAGCGTGATGTATGAAAGGCTAATAAGCAAGTCCATACCTCCTGAAATGGGAAATGAGTTATGCGTAACAAACTGAACATTATACCCAAGAGAAGCAAATGACATATAGAACCATAATAGTGTAAGATTCTTTCACTAAGAAATAAAAATCCGCTTTGATGATTCACGGAATTAGTAATGGTCATTGATAATGTATTATTTATTCTAAGTCAAATAAGCAATAATTACCAAAACTGATAGTGACCCTAAAGCACTTCGTATTTTCCGCTATGTGCTTCAATAAACTATCTGATCTAGTATAAAAGCTGCAGTATAGAACTAGCACATGTTGTCTGTCAGAGTTGGAGAAAGAATAGAATCAATATAAACACTAAAATGTTTTCACAACCACCAAACTAAAAATAGAAATGGGCACTAATACAAGACAATGCCTAATTAAGCCACCAGCACAACACTGTAATGAACTCAACAGAGTAAATTACATCACACATCCTTTTCCTTTGTATCTCACAACAATAAAGAATATTTTTATACTGATAGCTTTGCCATCTTCCAATGGTTGGAGCGCCTTGAGGCCATACCTTTCTCCCCAGAAGATGATTGGAAGCTTGATATAAACTCTTAAAAGATTGCTTTCTGATGAAAATAATGAGGGGAAAATGTGATGAGGAAGAAGAGGAGAAGTTAATGAAGAAGAATTAGAAGAGGAAGCTTCTCTTTCAAAAATGCAGTTTTCTTTTGAAGAAGAAAAAAGAAGAAAAAGAAGAAAAGAAGGAGGAGGAGAAACAAGAGCTTGCTTTTAATTTAAGTGAACAAGTACAATACACAAAAAGAATAAAGTAAAAAGATGCCAACCGCACAACACCTATTTAATGTTAGATGTGATCAATAGAAAAAGTTTGCTTTTTTGATTCTCATCTCACAAGAGTATAATTTCATGTATTACACATGAAGCTAAATGACAGAGTTAATAATGAGGACCTACAAGTAAATGGTTTGAAAAGTCAAAGATTATCTGTAATTTCAAAATGTCAAAGAGACTATTTGAGAAGTTTGGAAACTTTTAGATAAGTAAGTTTTTTCCCTAAATATTTTATGTGTACCTCTATCTGGATTAAACCCTAAGTTTTTTTAGAGCTCTGAGGTCTACAAATCATAACAATTCAACATGATGCTATTGTAACAGCAAAACTATGTGCATCAAATATCTTTGGATAAATTTATTTTTACTTTATTATTTTTATTATTACAAATATGAAATAAAAGTGAAAATTATAGGTTTAAATATATAAAAAATTAATTTTAAGTAAATTATATAGATTACTTAAGATATCAGGGTTTCAACCATCTACCCATAGTTAAGATGGTGGTTAAAAAGATAAATTGAAAATAATGAACAAATATGAGCTCAATGAATCTAACAAAGTTGAAAATAATGAACAAATATGAGCTCAATGAATCTAACAAAGTTGAAAATAATGAACAAATATGAGCTCAATGAATCTAACAAAGTAGATGGTTGGCTCTAATCTAAAAAACTAAGATTGATGAACAAATTAAAAAAGATATATGACCAAGTGGGTCTAACATGTATGATTTTAAGTTATTGGCTTTAATCCATTGGTTTATTTTTCTTCAATATTAATTGTTTCGCATTCGTTTTTTGGAACTCTTTTTTTTTTTTAAAGAAAAGAAATATTAAGATCACTTATATATTTAAACATATACTTGAATGGTGAATAAACACTATCTAATGCAGTGGATTATTACTTGAATGGTAAATAAACATATGTAGGGTCGAATTCTTAGCTTGGTAGTATTGTACCAATTCTGTACAAATATTATAAAAATAATGTATAAATAATGTAGCTACACTGTTTATTCATTGCTCATTTAGTCATCTATGAGAGAATGTCATTTCCCTCCTTTTCGGGGTTGTATAGTAGGGGAGATTTATTTTCTAGGTTTGGTTTCTGAAAATTTAATGAGAGTGCATGTCGTAGGACTCTAATCACCAATATAATGTCTGGCTTAGTTAACAAATTCCTAAAAGATTAAGAAGTGACCGTAACTAATACACCATTGTACTTATCTGTCCTTTGACAGTTTTTTTGTAAAAAAACGCTTGTCATGTTTATAGAAAAACAAATTATATAAAAATCCTTTATAGCCTTACTTAAAATAGTAATAAGTGTAGAGTTGAGCCAATAGTAATAATGAAATAAATAATAATGATAATGATGATGATGATAATTATTACTATTAAGTGAATAGCAATTTTGGTAATTCTTACTTGAGAAGGTCTTATGAGAATCAAATCAACAACTTAACAACATTTTAATCATAGAAGCAACCACTTATGAATTAACATAACTAAAATAAAAAAAAAATCATAAGTCCTTAACTTATTAAAGAAAAAAGCCATTATTAAAAAAGTTCTCCTATGAAACTTTAGGAAGGTGCTTTTTCTATAAGCTAATCCAAACCGGCCTTTGTTAACATTTGCAACCCTTAACTAAGTAGACTAGATTAGAATCAAGCCTAGGTTTTACCCTCACAGAGCATTACACCCACACTATTTTTTTAAGCAATTTACCTTGAACATGGATCACCAAAGTGAGCTTGACTTCTGAAAATCATCAGCATGTTGATGATAGTTACAATAAGTATTGAAGGTTAACACAGAGAAAAGGTTTTCATGAGCATAATTAAAAGTTTAGGGTCAAGAGTAAAAGCCGAAAAGTAACTAAAATCGCATAACAAAACACCCTAACTAAACAAGATAGGAGAAACTTTGCGCACTTGCTCCAGTGGTTTAAGGCTAGAACTTTGAATGGCATGCAACTCATTTGGTCACCAACAACCACGAGGTCTATTAGTACTTGAGTCTTCACAAAAATTTTTTGAAAGTGACAAAATTTTGATTATTGAGTTGGGCCCATTTCTATGAGTGTGAACAACAATTGTTTGCGGATAATCCCAGTGCTCATGTGTACACATGCCCTACTCCTACTTACTCCGTTGAAGCTTGTGCACACCCTGTCTTCTTCAACAGCCTAGCCGCTTATCTTGACAAAAAAAAAAAAAAAAAATTGCATGGTCAAATAATTAGGAAAACAATCAATCCCAGAAACAAATTGAACATGTGGAAATGCTAGAGTTTCATTCATAGAACTTTCCATACCTATACACAGAGCAAAACAAACTAAAAATGGCTTGGAATTGGATTGTTAAGAGCAACTAACATGCTAGAATTGCACATGCAAAATACATACCATTACTTATCCATTCAACCACCTTGCATATCATGGCAGAAAAAAAAGTCCTATAATACAAAACAACCATGACTCCGCAACCTTATCTATAATACAAAAACCAGTGACAATGCTCCTCCAGTTCGATGATAATCTTGCTCCTCGAACACTTGGTTTATTGTTTCCTAAGAGTGTCGACTCTATCAATTGCATCCAATGCCTTTATCTTGTCGATATCAAAGTCGATAACGGGCAACATGGATGGCCTTCTAATGGGCAACAACTCTTTGTTGCTTTCGCTGGACGGAGAGTGACTGTTGCTCTTCGTCAACCTGCTATTCTCGCATATTCTTATCTTCGAGATGTCAAACTCCTGGCTCTTGCTTATTCCTGGGGTTAGCTTTCTGAAGTTGACATCCCGTAACATTTCTTTGTCTTCCTGGGTGAGTGTCGATGATGGGGTCATAGGTTTGTTATTGTTCATGGGAGATGAGAGTGTCTCACTCTTTTGTGATGGGGATCGAACAGGTGACTTGATGGGAGACCTGAATCCCCCACTGGAAGATTTGGAGAGGCTGATGAGGTGGTGAAGCAATACCACCAGGTCGAGTATGTATGCCTCAGTTCTTGCCTTGTCTGCATGGTGGAGTGTCTCTATCCTAAGCAAATCGGTTTGCACTGCAGCCTTTTGGTTTGGATCGGTCCTGACAGTCATACAGCAAGTATCATCTCAGAATCATTTGGGGAAGAAAAGTTTTCGAATTAATAATAAAAATAAATCAGGTACCAACCCTGTGTTTGCCCACTCCCCGACCCAACCGAAACCATGGTGTGCTCTAACATAATTGTGCGACAGGAACAAAAAAGAGAGAAAATGTCATAGAAAAGTTCAAAACTTCAAATAATCAGTAGATGAATTTGGTTTTATGGATAGCTTTATTACTTGGTCGTGTTATTGGCAATTGGAACAAGCCATCTCAATGTCTTCTCCATTTCAGATTTGATTAGAGGAATGGTCAGCTGCAGGTGTACAAGCACGTAAAAAGTTCACAAGAAGATAAAAAGAAAAAATCAAGAGGACTCACAAAAAATGAAGCTTTGTCCGATAAGAACTTTGCAAAGTTTTGCAAGTAAATAATACCTCCTCTTGGGCATGAAAAGAGTTCACCCTACTACGCAAAGCACCTTTTACAAAAGGTGGCAAACCTTGGTATAATGTATCCCTTGAATTTGGTGGGATGGAACTTGATCGAGAAACCTGGCCAAAATCTAAAGTTCCTCAGAATAAACCCTAATTACACTGTTCAATATTGAAAGTGAAATGACAAAAAGAGGAGAAAAAGCTATAATATTTTTTTGTTGTTAAGCAAAATACAAGAAAGGGAAGAAAGATAAAATTGCAAGCATGTTCTTAAGCATTAAACAGCATGGAAGTGATTCACATTGCTCTTTCTATTGTAGTAACAGAGAAAACATAGTTGGTTAACTTTTGAGGGCACCAAAAAAAAAAAAAAAAAAAAAGAAAAGGATCGACATTTTTTAAGGTACTTACAAGAGTGTCAATCTGTGTGATAATATTCGCATAATGAAGTGCAAGGCCAGCTGATCCCAATCTTTGGTGGGTGTTGAAAGATCCTTTTACTGGTTTATCTCCATCTACAGTTTAAAAAGAACAAAATTATTTTAACTAAATCAACCATAATCCTTGTTGCAGCTATGTTAGAATTGTTGCCAATTTTTTCATGTTCAGATTAGTGATTAGAAATGGTCAAATACCAGCCGTTCCGAAAGCATCACGAATCTCCAAATGTAAGAAGTGAACAATGTCCACGAGCTTCTCCATGACCTACAATAAAGAAGTTTTTAATGATCTTAATTTTTTTCTCATTTCGCTAGAATACTGCCATGAACCAACTCTAGATAAAAAAGAACTGAGTTAAATAATGTCTCAATCGATAAGATGAATAAGAACATATCTAACAAAGTAACTCAAAATAACCATTAAAGAAACTAGTCAATACAAGCTATATGACATTCAAAATTCTTGGTGGATTCATGATTGTTATGAGACTTCACAACTGCAACCAAAAGGCGATGATAGTATAAAATAAGGCATAAGAATCAAATATGCATCTCAAAGAAATAAACACTATAAACAATGACATTAGCATTCTGTGATTTCAATGAAGCAATTTCTTAAGTAAAAGATACTTTGAAATTAAAAAAAAAAAAAAAAAACTTTAGTTACTAGTGTAAATGAAGCATTTGCATGGAAGGGGTAAATGATCGAAATGAAAAATGAAGCAGTTACATATAGGAAAAATTGCAAAGCAATAACCTACCAACCTCTTCCAAATTCTTGGACCAGAGTGATTTTTTCTTTAAGCTTTTTACATTCTTCCTTTGGCTCTTCAATTCTTGCCTTAAAATTTGAAGATTTTCACCTACTTGTCAATGGAAAACAATAATGACAAAGACAATCACATTGATGAATATTATACTCAAAATGTACAAGCTCTAAATCTGGACAGACTTATTCTCATTCATATGGTATGTGCACCAACAAATATTGCAATGTAGGTCAATAGTGCCATTGGTGAAATAAAAACCATAAGCTTTATATCAGATACTTGATTTAAGCAAGAGAACTTCATCTTAGAAATCGCTAATACATGCTGTGTTAATCTTGAGACTCTCATACAGACAACAAACTAAGCAAACCCTTAATATATGCCATCCTCAACAATTATGACATGCTCTTTTTACCTAATGAAAATAAAGACATGAACAGTAGAATAAAAGATGCTATATTTAACATTTCAAAAGATGACTCATCAATCAGGACATGACCATTTACTGAACAGAGAACATCAAGCCCTAATCCATCAATTATTTACGTTGGGATTAAGACTTAGTAGTTGTTGACAAAAAAATAATTATTTCAGCATATTGAAGAAGAACAATGAAATTGTTAAATGCCATCGATGGCAATGAAAAAAGACCTCTTTGACCAGCATTTGGATTCTCATCTTCTTGTTGTTTCCGACTGTAATCTTGTTCAAATCGATCTAATGCATGCATTTCATGATATAATTCCTGAAAACCCATTATTTTAATTAGTTCAAGAACAAATTTGCTTTGGGGAAATTAACATTAATGAAAAAGATAAAAGAAATGAGCTCAAAAGAAGAAATGAGCTCAAAAGCTTTAAGAACCACCTGAACCCAAAACATGTGAGCATAACTTTCAAGGTTCCTAATGGAAGTATTTGGGAAACTAAGCATGAAAGAGATGTATTACAGAATATAACTCATGTTAAATACTTCAGCAAGCAGTGCAAATTTAATCAGAGAAGGCAAAATCAGTCGCAGCAATTTCTTCATGAACATGATATGCTCAAGAACGCATGAGGATTGTTTTAGTCATATATACACATAGACAAAAGTAAAGGATTGATCTCGACACAGCGGTCAGACTAGATGAACAAAAGCCAGTAAAATTGGAGATTCTCAGTATACAACAAGGCATTAAGAACAGTCTGATATTAAGATCATAATGGTTGAGCTACTTATCGTGTCCATAATGAATATTTAGTTGACATGTTTCCTGCATTGCATGCGACATCTGTGCTTATCATTTAACTAGATGGACACAAACATTAACCTACAAACTAAATCAACAGTTATCTTTAAATGAGCATTTGTGTATAATAAATGTAAGAAGGCCACTGAGATTTATATATCAATAAAAAACAAGGGTAACTCACAGCTGTAAACTGAACCAGGGTCAAAAGTTGCTGCATCACAACTGGTGCCTCTTCTTTCAACTGTTTTTGAGATGTAAGTTCCAACCCTAGTCTAACATTGCCAAGTAAACAGACATATGTGAAAATTTCTATGGAATAAAACCAGAATAAATAAATAAATAAATAAGATAAGTCTTTACTTGTCAAAATAGCGGCCCAAATTGTGCCATTGAGGATCTTTACAACGATTTCCAAACCGAACAATCTCTCCTGAAAATATTTTCAATTCCTCCCTGAAAAATAGAAACAACTAAGATAGTGGATATACAGTGTCTCTAGAGTACTTGGAATTAATGGTCAGTGAAAAAAACATTTGGAAACAGCAATATGCAAATCAACAAGCCATCATCTTCAAATTGGATTTCTTGTTTTCCTGAGTCAAGTTTATAGCATACCTTTTGTCAGAAGCAGCAATTCTGAGTAACTCATCCATATCTTTGGAAACTAAATGTTGCACACCTTCTGATGGAAGTACCACTTGTTTTAAATGTTCTATGTTTTCTTTCGAAAGAGATTGCATGAGATTGGCACCTTTAACAATTGTGTTGGCAACCTCAAAAGCAAGAATAGCTATCTTATTGCCTTTGGTTGATGTTCCCGATCCGAATCCAACATTAGGACTCAGACTTGTCACACTACTTCCAAGTGTATCCAAAACCTCCACTGCCTTACCCAGCCCAAGAGTACTGGCCTTACCCAACAGAGAGCTCACTTCAGAGACCTGTCACATGACAGAGTTGTAAATCTTGTTCTTGTTACCATTCCTTTTGAAAGCATCATCAACAGGTTGACAGAAATTTGACAAAGTTCCAAAGAACAAATGAGGTAACTCACATGGCAAGATCAGTAACTCAAACATAGAAATTGCATTACTAAAAACTTCAGAGAGGGAACTTTCTCACGCTTCCAAAGAACACAAGTCGAGTCAATTACTGATTCGAGTAATATTTGCAATCGTAAGGGTGTTTTCACTTTCACTCATACAGCATTTCATGATGAATTCAATTGTCAAATTACACTCCATACAACACAATTGTCAGACCAGGTCATTGAAAAGTAAACAAGAACTATGAACTCACCTTAGTTGGCTTCGACTTTTGTGACAGGGATCTAGAAAGCTGTGGCTCCCTCATCTCCGTCATAACACTGGTTGGAGTATTCTCATAGCCGGCCACCATTGAAGCAGAGAAGGAAAATGGTTGTTCAGTAAACCTCTTCTCCATGGTCTCGCCTGCTGGAGGTTTCATCATACTGGTTTTTACCTTCATATTTGACTCATAATTCATAGACTCATGATCTCTAAGACCATCGACATTGAGAGTACTATCACTCGGAGACTTATCCACTGCTGATCTCTTAGAGCAAAACCCTCCCATTTTCAAGATATCTTTATCAGCACCTTCTCAATTCTTCATTCAATTCCTACAAACCAAAGTTTTTTTGACAAAAAAGATCTAAACTTTGCTATGAAAACCATGAAAAAGATTTACAAATGTCCGAAACAAACAAATCCCGAAAGGAAAAAAGAAACAGAAATAATAAAAAAGAAGAACAGGAAGTGGGAATCAGACACCAATAAAACTACAAAAGATCCCTTTTTTCCAAGCGAAAGCAAAAGAAAACCAAGAAAAACTCACAAATTTGAAGAGAATCCAAACATCAAGGGGCGGCTAAGTGAGAGCAGTCCACATGTCGAAGGGATCAGCCGATCCAGAGATGGAGAGGATGATCAAGATGCAAACTTTCACATCGGGGCTGGGTCGTGAGAGGATTGGAATTGGAATGGGAGAGAGAAACGAGAGGAGGAGAAGCAGGGTATGAAGAGCTTTCTCTGCTGTTTCTCTGCAAAGAGATAGAGTGAGAAAGAAGAGAGAGAGAGAGAGAGAGAGAGAGAGAGAGACAGACAGAGTCCACCCTCAAAAAAAAAAAAAAAAAAAAAAAAAAAGAAAGAAAAATCAAAGTCAAGTCCTGCAAAAGACACACATAAATTAAGGGCTGAATGAGTCAAACCCAACTTCTTCTTGACTCTTTCTAATCCCTGTGACATAATTTTCAGCAATTTTGTTCTCACCACTTTTAAAAAATCCCATAAATTTCTTTTAAAAATAAATAAATAAATAAATAAATTTAGAATAATTAAAAAAGTTTTAGATTGGGTTAAAATTACTAGTAAAAACTTCATATATTTTTATTTTGGTGATATAATCTTTGTGATTATTTATTATATTTAATAGAATGTTGAAAATATCATAACATCACCAAC
Organism: Dioscorea dumetorum; assembly: GCA_902712375.1. Classification (NCBI taxonomy): domain Eukaryota; kingdom Viridiplantae; phylum Streptophyta; class Magnoliopsida; order Dioscoreales; family Dioscoreaceae; genus Dioscorea; species Dioscorea dumetorum. The sequence continues at coordinate 1,397,063 of CACTHL010000579.1, read as the reverse complement.
GGTGAGGGGTACCGTGTGACAAGGGGTATGAGGCACGAGTGCACCCACATAAATACGAAAAAACAGAAATAATACTCTCATTTTTTTTAAAATTACGTAAAAGTAATTTTATAATTTTAATTTTATTTGAATTTAACAACAAAAGTTTTGAAAAACAAGGATATTTTGAGAATTTAATAAATTTAAACAGCTTGCAATGAATGAAAATACTTCCAAAGATATGCTCCTAATTTCCTCTTGATTTTTTAAATGAAAATTACATATTTAACCTTCCTTCTCTTGTAAATCAAGGGATGCAACAAAGCAGGCTTTGAGGCGAACTCAAGTTTGAGTGTGGATTTAATTGCAATGTAAGTGGTTTACTTGTAAACTTTCTAACAAAAATGAGAGTGGGATATTAACAAAAACTCATACGAAAATTCTACAAAGGACAAAAATTATCAAGGTAGACTTCGAAGCTTTCGACATAGTTGACTTGAATTTTCTTTCAGAACTCCTGAACACATATGGTTTTGGACCAAAATGGATTGATTGGATTAAAGCAATCCTTTTCTCATCTAAGGCTAATTTTTTAGTTAACGAAGAACAAAAAAGATACATTAGGTCTCTCAAGGGATTAAGGCTGGTGACCCCCTCTACCCTCTTTTTTTTTTGCTTTGGTTTCAGATGTGTGTTAAGTTCTATGTTCAACCATGCCTTGGACTCCGGTACACTGTATGGTGTACCCTAGGCGACTTAGGGAAAATGTGTCATCTACAGTATGTTGATGATCCACTTATCATTACAACTGGTGGTGGGGAAGACCTGCGAATCATAAAGCTTATCCTCTACCTCTTTGAGGGCATCTCAGGGTTATCTATCAACTTCCACAAAATTTGTCTCCATCTAACCAAGCCGAACCAAATGCCGGAGGAATCCCTAGCACAAACCCTTAACTGTACAAAAAGGACCCTCCTAGTCTCATATTTGGGGGTCCACATTTCTGGGAGAAGACCAAGACAAATTGATTGGGAAGCGCTTATCTCAAAAATAAGAGCTAGGTTCACTACCTGGAAATCAAAATTCCTTTATTTGGGAGGTAGATTAACTTTAGTTAACTCAGTACTATCCTCAATCTTGACGTATTGGATGTCAATCTTTAAACTTCCAAGTTGGATAATGAAGTCAATTGACCGGATTAGGAGAGACTTCCTTTGGTCGGGACTGGATTTAAATCACCCCAAATTTTGTCTGGTTAGTTGGAAGCATATTAGTAGATTAAGAGATCATGGATGATGGAGTATACTGAACCTAGAAGATTTTAATACATCTCTCCTTGGGAAATGGTGGTGGAAGGTCTCCACAGATACCTCTTGGTGTGGAGAGAAGATTATACGCTTCAACTACTACCAAAACGCCCCATATTAGCACCTTCATCCTCAATTTCTTTGCAAGAAGTCTTTTTTTTTTTTTTTGAATGGCATCACCCAAAGCCTCCCCGTTTTCAGGGCTTATATCTCTTCTGTTGTGCAAGACTTGGAAGCGGCCTTATTTTGGCTAGATAAATGGGTTGGTAGCAGAGCTCCAAAATTCTTATGGCTAGACCAGTTTAGAGAGACACAACAACCCCTAGGCACTGTTAAAGAACTAGAACACTTGATCCACACGTCATGGTTCAGAACAGAGTAAGGCAATCTTCCATCCCTAATCTCTATATCATCTCAAGTATCAAGAGACCAAAAAAGATGGAATCTCACTGCCCATGGATGCTTCCTTTTATGAGCATCTAAGCAATAGAGGTGTGTTGTGTGGAACTACCAATACAATTTGGAGAAGACCGTGCCCCAAGAAAATTAATCTATTTAATTACTTAGCTTGGGACAATAGCATTCTCACCTTAGATAATTTGTCAGCTAGAAGATGTAATAGGCTCTCGACAATAACATGTGTGCTTATTCACTGCTCTTTTTCTGAGATAATTTGGTTATTTTTCATTAATAGGTTCAACTTATCATCCCCACCGCAGACTCTAAAACTGTTGTCTAGTTTGTGGAGATCTCAGATTTCCAGGGAGGCTAGGGATCTTATTGTTAGGGCCATGCTATGGTTCGAAATAAATGCATGCATTTTTAATGACACATATTCAGCATCTTCTTCAATAATTATTAGAAGGACCAGCTGCTTTTGCAAAGCTCAGCTTGGAGTTTCTTAGTTACCAATCAATGTCAGGCGAGGAAGATCTTGCAGAGTAGTTAGTCGTCAACCCTAGTCCCCTAAAGGCTATGAATATCTTTGTTGTTTTCGTGTGTTTTGTTTTTTTTTCCCTCTGTTACCTTGCTATAATTTCATATCTTTTTAATGCATGTTGTTTATCCACTTTTTCAAAAAATAAATTATCATAACAAGCCCCTAGATTTGAAATCACATTCTTATATATAAAATAATTGGTATACAACTCCTCGCACACCCAAAAGCATTTTAGATAATGGTTAAAAACGTTTCTAAATTTTAAAAAATTAGAAATCTAAATACGTTCTAGATCACATACATTTTTCAAAGAAAATAATTAAAAAAATAAAAGAGCAAAATCTTCTTGATATTTTAATAAAGTAATCTTAATATTATGATAAAAACATTTTTTTCATCAATTTAAAAACATTACAATATATTTGGTAATTTTTGAAACCTTTGTTTTCTATTTATTTAGTCATTTTAAGATAATAAAGATTCATCATTTAAAAAAAAATAGGCATTTTGATTAATTTAACTATTTTTGTATGAAATATAAAATATGGATACACTCATACAATACCAAAAGATTGTTTAAAATATTTGAATTATAGAAAAAGTGAGTGAATAGTTGTGATTTATATTATGTTTTCCAATTCTTATTTTTTATGGTAATATAAGTAGTGAGCATCTTTCTCTATTAAATTAGTTTTTTAGAGGGCAACTCTCCTCACTAATTGTGTGCAATAGCACTGCATTCATTTAGAGGCAAGTGCATAAATTAAGATCAGCTAACTTCTCTCTATGGTTCAAGGGACTAGTTACTTTCGTGCTAGGCTTTTATGGTCTATACATTAATTAAGTCCAACTGACTTCATGCTGGGGGTCGTGGCATAGGCCCTCATTTGAAATCAGACCTGACAAAATCAGGAGAACTGGTTCTTGATGAGGGTATCAGGCTTTCATTGGGGTTGTCATATAATAAACCCATGTAAAGTCCCATATCATCTAATTGAGAGATTGCCCATATATAACAACAAAGCCTATGAGCATATTAAATGCCAAAAAATTACTAATATTTCACATGTAAAATATATGGGAAGCAGATATCATTTTATGAGTCAAATATGAGAATTTTCTACTTTAATCAATTGTTTTTTTTTAATTTTATGAAGGTGGATAAGCCCGTATATAGAGGCGAAGTTACTACCTCAACACATCTATACATTCATCCTACGTGAGTTAAGGTTCGAATCAACTTTTTTTGTCAAGATATGAACACCTTACATAGGAAACTCCGTGCCAGTAGAGTAAGAGATAATTAGTTTTTTATGTTGTTGGTTTTATTTTATGAATAATATTCCCCAAAATCACTGAAAAATCCTTAAAAGACTAAAAAAAAAAATAAAACTAGCTAATGCTTAACTAAACACAATTAATTATTAGCACAAATCATAAACCACATCATTTGTAAAAGTATTAAAAAATTACACTATAAAAACATATGATTACAAATATATACTTATTTATTTACAAAAATCAAAATATTAATATGGTGTTATACTCGCAGAATGTTGAATAAGTTTTCCTTGGCCCCACAAGCACACATGAGGTGAATAAAACAGGAAGCTAGCTCTGAAAAATATATACTAAAAATAAGTTTTTCAAAAAGCCCTTCTCCATATTTATAGATGCTTTTTATTCCGGTGAAAGTATAAATAGCTTAACTTACTCAAATAAGTGTCTTATAAAATAATTCCACTGGAGGATGTTTGGATTCACTCAGCCCAAAAGTTTTTTTTTTGTTTGGGTAAATTAAGCATTTGTAGATCTAAATATTCATATTTAGATTCGCTTATATTATATATATATATATATATATATATATATATATATATATGAAATAGTAGGTATAGTTATTCTATTTTGTTCGTTACTAAAATCCTTTTTTTTTAATTCATGAAAAAAATCATAAAAAAAAAAGAAAAAAAAGAGGATTCCATTCTTAGTTCTATATCTCATATGAGAGCAAAACTATCTAGTTCTAATTGTTACGGAAAAACTTTATAGGACGTGAAAATTGATTGTTAAAACTCAATCCTATGACGATAAATCATTGATTGAGCATTCAAATAAAATATATGTCTAATTAGACTAGACACGAGTATTTATTCATCTCGACGATTCAACATGAAATATATATATTCGGATGGTTTTTTCAAAAATAATTTTAGATATTTAAAAAAATTATTTAGCTTTTTTTCTTAAAAAAATGGACAAACCATTCACCTTAACCACTCTCTTGATAGCAAAAAGAGTTACTATATTTTTTATTGCAAAAACATACATTTAACATAAATTAAGCACAATAAATATTAGTTACAATTATGGGAGGTCTTGTATGGCAACAACACATGTTTTTGTCTGCTAGTTTAACTCTTTTAGAGCCTCCCTGAACTAGATCCGGCCGCCTCTCCTCCTTGCCATGGCAAGTGGGGAGCAGGCTCCTCCTTCCTCACAACCGCCTCCCCCAGTTAAATCTTGGGCCTAAATAGCATCTAGTCTTGCACGACACACGGATCAATCCCCTCTTCACAATGCACAGCTCCTATCTAAACTTAAGGACTCCACATCGCAGTTTGTTCGCCTTGACGACGAGATTTTGTCCCGTGCTCGTATGCACTTCCAGAACGCACTTTATGGCAAATTCTTTGGCAAACCCCCGCCCTTCGACCAGGTGAAGGCGAGTCTTCATGCTAAATGGGCAGAGCTTGGGAAAATAAGCATCTTTGACCTTCCTAATGGCTACCTGTTAATCCGGTGTGAATCTCATTCTCTAATGTAGAAACTCCTGATGGATGGCCCTTGGACCATCAATGGTCTTATACTCCAGCTGACACCTTGGAAACCATTTTTTGAACCAACTTTTACAAAACTAACTACCGCTGCAGTGTGGATTCAGCTGCATAACCTCCCGGTGGATTTTTGGGATGGCCACTCCATTGAGACGATTACTGCACATATGGGGAGGCTGCTCAAGGTCGACGACCTTACAGCCAACCTCACTCGTACTAAATTTGCTCGCGTTTGTCTCGAAATTGATATTTCTAAGCCGCTCAGTAGAGGGTTCTGGATCGGGGATGATGAACATCGTACGTTCGTTGTCGTCCTCTACGAAAAGCTTCCTTCCAACGTTCTGTTACTCCTGTGGTCTAGTTGGTCACGGCTCAAGCTCGTGTCCCCGTCCATCGACAACCAAAAACGGTTCAGCTAATCGACCCTCCGGGTCCACCCGGCAGCCGGCGGTAAGCTCGAGCTAGAATATGGTGGTTGATGGGATGGGAAACGAGAATGATGGCCGTGGGATGCCTTCGTCTGTGCAGGTGAGCCCTCTGTCCACCCCGGACGACAAGGAGTATGGACCTTTCATGATTGTTTCCCGCCGGCGAGGTCGCGGAGGCGGTCGCGGGGCTGGTGCACGTGCCAGCCACGTGACGGAAAACGCGGCAGTCGCGGGAACCAATGCACAAGCCAACCGGTCAGATGTCAACCTGAGGACACGTGGTGGCTTCGGGGGGCGGGGGCGGGTGCGTGGGGGTTTCCGTGCTGATCGGGATACTCACGCCGAACTCATTAATGCTGACTCGCAACTCGAGAGGAAGTCACTACGTCTTCTCATGCCACCGTTGATCCCCTGATAGAAGCCACAATCCCTCGATCAGAACCATCCAACGGTCAGCTACAACTAGTCCCACGTATAGTCTCTGAAACCCCTATTTCCAAAACCAGAGTCCACCCTTCTTTAGGAAAAGGTAAAAGCCCTTTGATGCGTCGATCCCGCTCACCGCCTCCGATCATCCGTACGTCAGAATCAAAACAGGAAGGCCACATCCCAGATGAGTCGGCAAACCTGCATCTAATGGTTGTTGATAGGTTTTCTAATGCTCTTCGCAAGTATCATTCGGAGTTGGAGAGTGATTCCAATGCTGTTGAGTCTAATGGCGATGAAGACGAGATGATTCAGGATGACCAGATCGCCGATTCGATGACACTTGACCAGTTTCAGGCGGAGGCTCGACGTGACGCTCTGATCAGAAAGAGTTCCTACCTCCCAGTAGCTGCGAGCAAGAAAGGACGGCTAGATGTGGAGCCGCCTACGGGCTCCTAGTCTTGCATGTGTCCTCCTCTTCTTCACGTTTTATTCTTTACCAGGGAGTTCGCCTGTCTTTTTGATTCGTTTAATTTGTTTATCATGATTCAAGCTCAAATTATATGCTGGAATTGTAGGGCCATCTCGTCTCGAGACACTTCCACTCGTATTCTTCACTTCATTCAGAAACACAAGCCTTCTGTCATGTGTCTTGTCGAGACCAGAGCGAATGTTGATCGTATTGACCGTTTTTGTGGTAAACTCCCCAGATTCTGGAAGTGGGCCGCCAGTGTAGCTGATGGGTATTCTGGTGGCATACTCGTAGCCTGGAACGCCCAAATTGGTCAGGTCACTCCTCTCGCTCTCTCCAGTAGAGCTTTACACATTATTATTTCGTCAAATTTCTCTAGCAATTGGATTATCTCTGTGATTTATAGCGCGAACTGTCCAATATTTTGAATCTTAACCTACCTTGGCTCATCACTGGAGACTTTAACTCTATAGTCTCTAGAGATGAATGCAAAGGAGGCTCCTTTGCTTATTATTCCCGTAAAACTCTTTTTTTCATGGACTTTATCGATTGTAATCAACTTCTAGATTTACATTTTTCCGGCTCTAGGTTTACTTGGTGCAACAATCAAAGAGGCACTGCCCGTTGGTGGGCACGCCTTGACCGTTGCCTGGTGAATTTAGCTTGGAATTCTTATTTTTCAAGTTACTCTCTTAAGCATCTTCCGAGAATTTTTTCAGATCATGCTCCTTTATTCCTTACTGTTCGCAAGTATAATCACTATAACCATAGTATCTTTCGTTTTAATAACTTTTGGTTAGATTATCTTGATTGTCATATTGTGGTTCGCAAGGCCTGGAATTTCACCCCTCATGGAAATCCTCTTCATGGCATCTCTCATTTACTCGCTCGAACCAGGTTTCTTTTAAACTCTTGGCGTACCTCTAGTTTTAATAATCTTGATCAAAAAATTATTTCTCTTGAACATCAAATTTCCTCTTTTGAAATGAATGATGATTTGGATCTTGATTCGCATCAGTATATTCCTGATCTTTACAGCCAGTTTTCCGCCTTGCAACGCCAAAATTCCATTAAATGGGCTCAACGAGCTCATATGCTGTGGATGACTGATGGTGATCAAAATACAAAATTTTTTCATAATTTTGCTCGTATTCGTACTCATTTCAATTCTATTTCTCAAATTACTGATAGCAATGGTATTTTGTTCACTGATCCAATTGGAATTCAAAAAGCTTTTACGGATTACTTTTCTAACCTTTGGAATAATAATTCCAATAATGATTTTGATCACATTCTGAATGCTTTGCCCTCGGATTTGCCTGTGTTGAATGATTCTGATGTTGATTTCCTTACTCGCACTGTCACTCGGGATGAAGTTTACTTTAATTTACTGGAAATGCCTTCTGGGAAGAGCCCAGGACCAGACGGATTTAACGCAGAATTTTATCGGTTATCTGCCCTTTTATTGGTGACATAATTTTCTCTGCTATTCATTTCTTTTTCAGTATTCTGTGTTACCGAAGGACTGGGGTAAAACTTTTATTGTTCTTATTCCCAAAATCAATAATCCGAAGCTGGTCTCTTATTTTCATCCCATTTCGTTATGCAATGTTTGTTTTAAACTCATTTTGAAAATTCTTGCCAATCGCTTAAAAGTTGTTCTTCCCCGTCTGATTGGTTTTGAGCAAACTGGTTTTGTGCCTGGCCGCAACTCCTTTGACAATATCATCGCCGTCCAAGAGATTGTTCATTCTCTAGAAAAGGAGTATTATGGCCCCCTAGGATGTTGTTAAAGATAGATATAGAAAAAGAGTATGATTCTTTAAGCTGGACTGCAATTCTTGCTTCCCTTACCAGAATGAATTTCCCTCATTCCTGGATTTCTTGGATTAAAACTTGTATTTCTTCTAGTTCCTTTTCTGTTTTAGTTAATAGTCAACCTTCTCCTTGGTTTCGATCCTCTCGTGGTGTTCGACAAGGGGACCCGTTGTCGTCATATTTGTTTATTCTTGTTTCTCAGAGTCTTACTTCGATGTTAAACTTTGGTCGTCATCGCAACATGATTCCAGGTTTTAATGCTAATTTACAGTCTAATTTTAACCACTTGATGTATGCGGACGACCTTATCCTTATTACTCATGCGACTCGTAAGACTGCTAGAAATGTCAATCTTTGTCTTCGTATTTACACTAAAATCACTGGTCAAACCCCTAACCTTCTGAAATCTAAGGTTTACTTCCCCTCCTGGTTTAATAAGCATGTGGCTAGGAGAATTTCTAGTATTCTTGGTTTTAAGATTGCCTCCTTTCCGATTACATATTTAGGCATCTTGATCTCTCCTAAAAACCTTGCTGTCATGACTTTTAAACCTACGGTTGATAAGCTTAAACGTATGTGCCAAGGGTGGAGAAAATCTAAACTTTCATCGGCTGCTAAAGCTACTTTAATTAACTCCACTCTTCTCACTCAACCCACCTATTACTTGTCAGTCTACCCGATCAATGATTCGATTCTGCATGAAATCACTAGGATTGTCCGGTCTTTCTTTTGGAGTAAGGGAGGCAATGGAAAGGGCATTCAGGCTGTAGCTTGGGACTCTATCTCCGTCCCTAAATCTGAGGGGGGCCTAGGCGTCAAAGATATTGTCATCTCTAAAACTTCTCTCATGACCGAAAACGTTTTCAAATACCTCAATAAGGATCCTGCTATTTGGGTGGACATTCTGTATCTCAAATATGGCAGACTGAATTTTTGGCTTGATAGAATCCCTGTGGGCTGTTCCAGTTTTTTTAGAGGTTTATGTAATACTGCTTTTAAAGTTAAGCATTTCTGTCAACTTAATCATGTAAATCCCAATCACAGTTCCTTCCTTTATGACCCCTGGTGTGCTGAAATTCCCCTTGCATTCTTTCCAACTTATATAAACATCAATCTTGATATTGAAAATATCCAATTATCAGATATTTGCAGGGACGGGCTTTGGAACACAACCTGTATTCAAATTCTCTTTGGTGATAGCTTTCGGTTCTTTTGGGATAGGCTTAGCAAAGTTAAAGTCAGTCCTTGTTCCCATTGGATTTGGATATCTAAATCTAATGGTAACCGATTATCCTCCATTGTGTATCATACTTTGAACCAATTTCGGGGTCATTCTGATAATTGGACTGGCTGGAAACTTCTTTGGTCCCTTCGCACCACTCCTCGTGTTAAGCATTTCCTTTGGCAAACCTTTAGGGTCGTTTGCTAACCAGCGATTATCTTCACTACATTAACATGGGGCCTAGAAATGCTTGTATTCTTTGTGGTCTTGATTTTGAAAACCTGGAGCATCTGTTTAATCTGTGTACCAAAGCCACCCAAATTTGGAATATTCAGAGTACTAAGCTGAACAAAGAGTTATATTTTCAAAATAGTATAACATCTGGAGATTGGCTTGCGAATCCAATCTTTTCTCCTTTTGATCGTTCTATCATAGCAACAACAATGTGGTTCATTTGGAAGGCCAGGTGTAATGCAATATTCAGGAATACTACACCTCATTGGCAGATCATTGCAAATAATGCATTTGTTCAAGCTCTGGAATCATTCAGAGTTCAAAAGAACCAGTGCGGTAGACAGATCATTCTTAACAATTTTCAAACCGGTGATACAATCTTATTTGTTGCTAAAATGTGGAATTCGGTTGGACAGGTTAGTGGCACAGGTTTTGTTCTTACATCTGCTAATAGCTACATTTTGTGTGCAGGTTGCCAACCCATTCATGCCGATACCGAAATGGCAGCTGAGATCCATGCACTTGCGATAGCTCTCCATGAGCTGTCAAGCCGACACATTCCTCTTCAGCACATCCTGACCGACAATGCAGAGGTTATTACCCTTCTTCACCAACATCGCTTGGACTGGGATTGTCGTCTGAACGAACTGCTTCCGGGGCTCCAACGTCAGTTAATATCAACCGGAAATCCAACCATTCGCTCCATCCCCAAAGCATGGAACTACCCTGCAAACCGACTAGCTATGTTTAGCACTAACCTCCACGGATTGAGTATGTTCCACAGGGGCCAAGAGTTGCCCTATTGGATGATGCATGTCTTTAAAAACGCTGGCTTATCTTGAATTTGATGCTTGTTTTTTCCTTTTTCTTTGTCTGTGGTTGTAGTTTTTTCCTTGTTTCCTTTGTGTTTCAATAAATTCAGCCTGCGGGTTCTTTCTTTAAAAAAAAAAAACTTAAAAAGGCAATTTTTTTTTATAAGAATATCAAAATGAGCCTTTAATCACCACATTATCTCAATCAAATATTAAAATAATTCTCAATACATGATTAATGAATGAATAATTAGTGATCAACATAATTAACTCATTATATCATAAATGAATCAATAACTTTATTATATGAAACATGCATACCTCAAACCCAAATATGCTCAACAACGTGCCGTATCAGTTGTATAAGATGACACATTATTTTTCAAAACAAATCAGGTCAAAATGAGCAATTATTAAACATATTGTGATTTCATGAAGGGTTGGATGGGTTGAAATATTATCTGATTCATGGATATAATTACAACTTTAAAATACAAATATCTCATACTCAAATCTATTTAACATATAATGATGTTCTATCATGCACCCAATTTTTTATTTTTGTATTTTTTTATTTTCCAATGAGTTGAATAAGCCACTGAAATCACAGGTGTGCACATCTTTTTTGCAAAAGGAGAGAGTTGAATTTGTCACACGGCTATAAATGCAGTCTATTTTCAAAATAAATCAATTTCTTCTTAAAATTTATAAAAAGTTTTGTTTTTCTCTTTTTTGGTTTTGACAAAAACACGAGTTAATGTTTTGAACGTGTTTGCTAAGAGACTTGAACACAAGTTAATGTCTCAAATGCACCATTACCTCGTGAACTCAGGTGAGTGGGCATGTAACATCACCAGTTAATTTTTTCAGTGAGAATTTGAACCCTTATCACTCTGTTCGTTACACATAGGGGCATCACCATGTTAGTGCAAAAGCCTCATTTGTTGATCATCTCTGGTAAAATAGCTTCTAGTATAATAGAGATATATCTTCATCCATCTAGCTTGTTTAAATAATTTTAACTTAGAATTACATCATAAATCACTTTTCTTAATTAATTTCAATAAAATTTACCAAATTATGTACATAATAAATGAGATTAAAAAAATGTGTTTTTTTTAATAAAATTTGAATTAGAAGTTGAAGATTTAAAGATTGAATTAATGTTATCAAGTGATTGAAGTTGTTTGTGAGTAATTAGTGTTGGACATGATTTTTTAAACTTGTTCCAACTCCTTAAATAATACAATTAATTATTCAAATATATCCGGACAAAATTTGATATTGAGAATCATATATACTTAATTAGATTTATATCAAAACATAAAAAAAATATCAAACATGAAATAGGTCCTTTTTTTTTAATTTATAACTCAATGAACTTTTAAATTTCCATCATTAAGATTTTTGTGATTGCAATTTTTTTTAAAAAAAACTTTGTCATAGAGATAGAGAATATTCTTAAAATACGCTGATTAAAATTGCTGGTTTGGTTTTTTCTAAATATATAATTTCATCTTAAGCTCAAGTATGATGAAGGCACATACGTGTTGCTGTGTTAAGGTCACATCTGTGAATGCTCCTAATATGATTTGTACATTTTTTGTAAAAAAGAAAAAAAATTTAGTCATGATTATATGGATATTTAGATTATTTAAGTAAATATTATTTTATAGATTTCTCAATATTCAACCCAAATTGATTTAAAATCAGTATATAACCCAACTCAACATTTTTTTTAAATGTTATTAAAATATTCACAATAATTTTGTTTGAGAAATAGTTAGCTTAATTATAAAAAATAATAAATATGAATTCTGGGAATTCATAATTCCAAATATACTAATGTTAGGAATTTGTTTATTTTAAGGTTAGCTTTTGGCATATAAGCCCTTTATCTTATGTTTATTGTTATTTAAAACATAAATTATTGAAAAAATTAATCTATGTCCATAAAAATCACAAAAATTACCTCAACATTTAATAATGCTTGCAAATATATATATATATATATATATATATATATATATATATATATATATATATATGTATATAATTAAAAATATTTTTAAACAGCAAAATTGTTTTTATCTCCACTATTTAAAAAACACACATTTAAAAACTTCTTTTGCTGACGTGGAAAAAAGCTATGGGTTCCACCAAGTGATTCCCTGTTATGATAATTGCAGCTAAATCCAGTGCCGTTTGTTGCCCGTTAACGGCCGGTTAGAATTAAACTGGCCGTCAGCCTCATCCGCTCCGATCGTTTACTCAAACCCTAACTCTAACCCTAGCGCTAGCTCCAATATCAGCGCTCCATCGAAGAAGAGAATTCGAGGCAGCGATGGAGATGAATTCGAGCCATCCCATATACGATCGACGTTCTGTGCTGAGGAACAGAGCGCCCCCCGTTCGATGGTTCAAAGAATGGTCCGCCTTCTACCGGAGAACCGTACCATTTTGTCGATTTTCGCTTACTTTTGTGATTTTTTCGATGGGCGATGATCACATGTGGGTTTTGAAATTGCTAGGGTTCCGCAGGATTTGGCGGCGACCGGTGGGAAATGCTATCTTCTAAAGTGGGTTACAGGTAGCTTTCTTGACGTTTCTGAAGTTTTTGATTCCAAAAAGGGACCTTGAAAATTATATCTTTGCGCTAATTTCAATTTTTTTTCATGTTTTTATTGCTGATCATTAAGTGTTCTGAATCTCAGTGTGTTGTGCGTTTTCCGTCAATTTAGTGTAGGGTTTGGTTTTGTTCCTCAAGTTCTGTACTTTGTGGCAAGACATTAGATTTTCCTTGCAGAGTTTGTGGTTTTGTAACCCTTATTAAACTTTTTATGGAATTGGCACCATTATTGACTTAAGATAATTTCATTCCTTTTGTGAACTGTGTATTCTTCTGGATTTTGCTTTTGGGATGTATGTTGCAAGAGCAGGAAATGATAATAACTTGAATTTACTTGATATGATCATCTTGATACTATTTGAGTGGTTTGATCACCTTTAGTTATTATCGTCTTTAATGGATGTAGAGTTTCTTTCTTTTCTGGTAGTTGATCGGGGTAAACATTCCTAATTCTTTTTTATTGTTAATTTGTTTCCTTTTTTTGTTTTGTTTTGTTTTGTTTTTCTTTTAACAGAGGATACACTGAAGGCTCTGAAAGAGAAGAATATGGAAGTTGAACAAAGAGATTTGGAGCCTGAACCAACTACCGAAGTGCTTTTCCTTTGCAGCTATGAAGGCTGTGGGAAGACATTTATAGATGCAGGGGCTTTAAGGAAGCATGCTCATATCCATGGCGAGAGGCAGTATATTTGCACTTATGAGGGTTGTGGAAGGGTACCAAGTGTTCTATCTCAAAGCTGTTTCTTGATATACTGAATAGTTTATTAGTGTAGAGCAATTAAAATTTTCTAAAACAAGAGTTTGGATAAATGGGATGGCACTCTGGCTTCATCATGTGCTCATGCATTTTTTGGTAATGCAATTAAATCGTTGCTTATGTTGACGCATTTGCTAATCAGATGTCTGTATGTCTTTTCTTATTATAGTCTTATTCCTTTTCCAATTTTAGCAATCTTTAAGAGAGCCTAATTTTGTGAAGTATCAAGAGGAACACTGTTTCCTTGAAATTTTTGTCATTAATGGTTTGGATTCCAGTATAACATAATATCTGAAATGAATGTTGCTTCCCATTCGAGCTGTCTTATCCTAGAAATGAAACTGACAACTCTGTTCAAGCGGGACTGAACTCTGATTTAACAAATAAATAAAACCAGTCAATCAAATTTCTCCCTATTCTAGCCTAGGTTATATATACTTATTTTGTTTATCTTCAGCTGGCCCAGTTTTCAATTAATTAAAAAGAATTGCCTGATTGTTGTGTACAAATTGGCTGTGTTTTTCTAAAGTAATGAAGATGCTTCTTCTCTCTTTTGCAGAAATTCTTGGATAGCTCCAAGCTAAAAAGGCACTATCTCATTCACACAGGAGAGAGAGATTTTGTATGCCCCCATGAAGGCTGTGGTAAGGTAGTTAAGATTCCCACTTACTTTAAGCAAGCTCTTCTCTTAGTGATTTATCTATTATTATCACCTCTTGAATTTCTCAAGGTGAAGTGGCTTAACCAGAGGAGTGAAAAACTTACTACAAATGTTGATTTTCTGCTAGAAATAGGACTATTACCAAGCTGATGGAGCTTTTGTGTGAAAGTTAGGTTGTCCGTTAAATTTTGATGCCATGAGATATATTCTGAGAATCTAAATGGCTTAATTACCCATGAATGTTTTTCTTCAATTGATCCAACCTAGTAGCCTTATTTAAAATCTATGAAGGAGTTGGACATTCACCGGGACTGAGTTGACTTGAGCTTTTGCCTTCAAAGTGGTGACCTTTAAGTTGTTAAATGTATGAATATCATGAATTTAGAATTATTAATAGTGAAGGCTGCATCCTGTGCTTCTTGTGGTGAATATTGTTCACATATGCTCAATTTCTCCCAGATAATTGTTTGATCAATGTCCATACTCAATTGCAGTTGGCAGCTGCCACCTCTAGATTAGATATGGCTTAGATGTTATGTATGTCTAAAGAAATAATTAGCAGAGTACCAACTTTATATTAAATACTTGTGTGACAACTCTGCGACCGGAATTTGTAAATAGGTTTTCTTATGCATTTGACCTTTTCATGTAGCAAGTATTTGATTTTGGTCTTGATAATCAATTGCAAGATGTGAAATGCAGGCCTTCTCCTTGGATTTCAACTTAAGGGCGCATATGAAAACACATTCATTGGAGAACTATCATATTTGTCCTCATAAAGAATGTGGAAAGAAATACACACATGAATGCAAATTAAGAACTCACATTAAGATGCAGCATGAAAAGGTATAATTCTCCCTCGATTTCTTCTTGATACTCCTCTGAACTTGCCTCGACAACACTTGTTTTTGTTGCCTGCTTGTTGCACATGTTTCTCTTATATTGGACGTCATATTGTTCGGTTTATAATGTCCTTTATGATTTGAATGATGCTACGCATTTTCACAGAACACGGCAACGGATGTTGCGAAACACACCCCTCCAGCAACTAAGATCCAGAGTACGCCGAAGATCCCTGCATCAGCCTACGGGTCAGCTTCCTCTGATCGTCCATATGTATGTCCTTATGAAGGTTGCGGCAAAGACTACATTCATGAGTACAAACTGAACCTTCACTTGAGGAGGGAGCATCCTGGCCACAATTCAGAAGAAAACGGTAAACATGCTGCCGCTGCTGCCACGGCTGATCATGACATGGATGAGGCCAGTGATCAAGATGCATATATTGCGAAACCCACCGGTGTTAAGAACTCAAAAAGAAAGCCATCTGCAGTACAGAAGGTGTTGCCGACAAAACTCGCAAATCAGAGAGGCGCCATGACATCAACACCGCCTACAACTGCTGCGCCCTCCGCTAAGAAACAATGGCCGAGTCAACCGACGTACGAGGAGGATAGTGAGGAAACAGAAGAAGAACAAGATAATGGCGAGGAAGGGTGGAGGTACCAAGAAGCCATTGGAGATGATGAAGAGACTGAGGATGAAGATTGAGGTGCTGAGCTCAACGGAGTTAAAACAATGGCATAACCTTTTTTTTTTTTTTTTTTTTAAGTTACTTTTTTGGGTTTTTTTTCCCTTCATAAGTTTTTGCTTAATGTTCATGGTTTTGTTTGCATGTATAATGATGCTGATCATGTTTTACTTCGCTTCGAGGGCAAATATGATACGTAAATGAAGGTGATTCTAGAGAAATATGTTTGGAAGATAAAGATGGATAATGATGGAGAGAAATTAGAGAAAAGCTGTGCAAATAACACCAATTTTTTTTTTTGTTAAGAAGAACAAAACCTCTAATGGGCCCGCTAAACTAAGACAGGGACGTGTGCATGCCTCGACTGCGGCCTGTGGAGCCGCGCACATATGGGCGCTGGTACCACCCACAGTTCGTGCTCACAATTCTCAGACATACATCCTCACCCCGAGGATTCGAACTCTCGCCACTTGCGAAGCGTCTTCACGGGGGACCCAAATACCAATTGACCCAAAGGCCGTTGGCAAATAACACCAACTTTGATACACGAACTTTTTAAGCTGTCATCCCCCAGACACTTCATTTTTCTGAAGTAACTTTTTGTTCTATTAAGCTTTTAAAAAACTGATCGCCATTAGATAAAGAAAGATAAAAATCATGGCTTAATACACAAAAGTAAAGAGGATCAATAGTAAATTACAGTTTAATTAAGCGTATTATGAATTAAATAGATAAAAATTCTTAGCTGCAATTACATGCCACGAGATTGAGGTAATGAAGACGCTTAGCATTAGTTCTAAAATGATTCAACGAACACTTTATTTTTATTTGTCTGAACACTATAAAACAAATATAAAATAAGTAATTTGATTTTTTTTTTCTTTTCATAAAATAATTAATCTGGTATCACTCGTAACTAGAATACTTCAAAAACTAAAAAACACCTATGAACTACATCTAACGCAGTTTCAAGCAGAATCAACGAGACAGCAAATCCATAGTCAAGACTAAGTAATCTTCAAACACTTTGCTGGAATTAATATCAAGCTGAAAAATACATCCAAAATTTTGCAAGTTCACAAAAACAAGCACAGGATGAATACCAATTTGTGCCCAACCAGAAAATGGATACTGTTGTCAACATTCACCCAGGCATTCATGAGAATTGACAAAGTAACGGAAACAAGTTTAAGGAAACTGGAGCAATTCAATCATTCCTGTGACAAAATAATCGAATTATGTGTATCCATATAATCATTCCTGTGACAAAGTAACTCACAATTACAAGCAGAAATTCCGACAGATAAGGACTCAGGAATCAGTAATGAAATATCCATATAATCTAATCAATGTGTTTTACAGCATTCTTAAAAATAAATTTTCAATGCCAACCAAATATATATACATTAGGATAAGTCTGCCTGCTACTGGATACAACACATGCGGCGTAGTAATTGATTTTTCACTAATACATTGAATGAGTTATTGACATGTTATCGTTAATTTCAAGAATGAAACAAATCATAAACTTTACGCATCAATACCAGAAAATACATTTAGCCTGAAAATCACCTAAAAAAACCATGACTTGTGAATATAAGAAGACAGTAAACCTGGAAGTCATGTATGCATAGTCAACACTCAAAATAATGAATGCAGTAACTATTCAGGCATAAAAAAACATGCAAACAAGGCAAAGAAACATCACAAAGCAATTTACACACAGGAACATGTTTCCACAAAGGGATATTTCTATCTCGGACAAAAAATAAAAAATAAATCATCTCGATCTTGTAAGAGACAATACTCATCTCAGGACAAACAATTTTATCTGATATCATTATGAATGGACACCTCCAAGCATGCCTGAATGTCAGCATTCAGATTCAGTGTTTATGTTAGGAAGAATAATGTAAAGAACAACAAATTTATCACATTTTCACCTAAATTGCCTCTTGAGCCTTCTTCAATGACAACATGGATTTGGTTACACTAGAGAAAACAACATTGTCAACAGAAATTTACATCAAGGTTCAGGGTATAGCTTATCTAATTTCATCACAAGGGGCCATTAACTACTCAATGATAAACAGAGAAAGACTGCCTTACCGGAGAGAGATGCAACTTAGTAAATTGTTAGCTCTGAAGGTCCACTAAGTTAACAAAATTTGGTGGGAAATCCAACTCCTTCACCAAGTTGGTTCAGTTGACTTGATTCAATTTAACCCATAACTCAGGAGAACAGCGCCAATATGCCAAAAGGCCTAAGATTGAAAGCCTGACATGTTTGAACGGGGGAACCACTAACGGTTTCAGATTAAGAAAAGAAAACTGTACAAGGATGAAGTCTCCCATCAACCTGACAATTGAAGGATACAATAAAATCATAAGTTTCAAGGAAAATATCAACAATTTGCAGTTTGCATCCAGGAAAAGTTTCATCCTTGACATCTGCAAATTGTTCTAGCTCTGTCAAAACCAAGTCAAGCATCTTGTTGGAAGTTCTTTCAGAAGACCCATTATTGTAAGTAACTCTCAAGATAAATCTCCCAAGGCTCCAAGAAACATTGAAAAGTTGCTCTCAGGCCACAAGCTAATTTTAACAAAAGATGACAACATGCAGCAACAGGCTGATTATAAGTTATTGTCATGCACCATCAACTTTTGACAGACACAGCACCGACAGCCAACTCTGCTAACTTCGTCATTGAGCATCTAGGCAAAACTTTTGTATCTCACAGTTTGATCAGAAGATAACAGCTCAAACTACAATGAGGTCCTTGTCATGGAAAAATTCACAATGGAGATTAAAACTGCACCAAGGTTTTAACTGTACATTACTTAAGATGAGATTAAAGAAACTATTCAGCCACATTCCATCCGATATTCATGGTTGATCATCAGGTTTCTCTAAGGATGTTTACTGCTTGTTAATTGTCAATCTTTCAAGAAAATCCTTGCAGGACACTTAAATATGCATATTTAAATCAAGTCATTTCAGACAGCAGATAGTTCTTTGTCCTCCCCTAAGTCCTCTCCAGATGAATGCAGCATACCTTGACATCTAGATGAGCACCCAGCTACCATGGGAATTCCAACCTGATTCAGATCTGATTTTGCTGGTTCAAGATGATTCACAGTAAGGTCCCTGGTCTCATCTTTACAGGAGTCATTTATGGTGATCTGCATAGCCACCAGCTCTTCTAACTTCATCTTGCTTAAGTCAGGAACCACTGGACAGGGACTGTTTTCAGTAGCTCTCTGAGACAGGCAGATAGCATTATTTTCTTTTGAAATTTTGGTAAATTCTTTTTCTTTGCCTTCAACATCTTCATGATGATTCATAGCCCCTACCTTGTAAGTGATATTGGTAGCATTACCCAAAACATCATCGTTGGCAAATTGATCTGGCTTCAATTCACTGAGAACCACCAAACAGGGGTCCTTCTGAAACCAACCACTACTTTCATTTGAAATTTTAGCACCTTGATTCATACTCCCTTCCTTGCCCATGATATCTGTAGTATTATCCAAAACTTTATCACTGTTAACCAACTTCAAGTCATTGGAAATTGCCAAGCCGGGGTCCTTTTGATGCAGTTCCTGAGATAAGCCACTGCCACAAGTTCCTCCTGAAGTCTCAGAGAAGACATCAAGTTTAATTTCATCATCCTCAGGATAGTCCATATCAGCTCCTTTGTTCATGAAAACCTCAGTATCACCTCTAGGAAGGGCATTTTTGTTATGCAACATGTTCAAAGCTGTATCTTGGATAATTAGACTAGTTCTATTTGAACTAAAGCCATTAGGCTGTTCACTTTCAGCTGCTGAAGTGGACAACAAACTAGAATCAGGAGGTTCAAGAGAAGAATCATTGGTAACAGAAACTTCAAATGCAACAGGGTTATCTGCAGAAGCAAACTGATCCATCTTATAACCATCCAAAGTTTGTGTGTTTAAGTTGTAGGATCCAATCATATCAACATTGACATGTTCTCTATCATCCACTCTCAGAACATGGTTTTTGCATGGAAGTTTGTTTCTCTGCTGATCATCAACTTGTTCTACTGGTAGTTTTAAACCACTTTTTAGCAAGAATTTTTCTTCCAAGCCAATTTTGACATTTTCAGAAGCATGGAGGGCAGCCCAAATTTCGGTGCTTTTGTCACACAGTCCCAATTTCCGGGCCTGATCTTCTCCAGCAGAAAACTCACTGTTTCCTCCTGCTTCACCACCAAAGTTTCATGAAGTTAGTTCTGAAATACTTGTAAATTCCAAAATATAAAAAACATTGAGCTGCCTTGCCTTGTAAACACACAAATTGATCAATAAAATGATAACATAGCACCTACCTAAGTCTGTAGCTGGAGGAACACACAAGATTTTTTTCAACATTTCTGTTCCAGGAAATAACATAAAATTAATGTCTCTTAGCTGTTTCCTCTCTTCCTCTCCAATTGGTGCAAAACCAAAACCTGATGTCCACGTCTCCACTAAACTTGGAATTGCTGATAACACCAACATTTCAACCTTCAAAGACTTCAACATCTATCTCAAGAAAAGTAATACAGATAGGTAAGACTAAATCCAGGCTGAGAAATTATAACAAATCTTAAAGCAATTTAAAGTAGTAAATGTTAACAAATTTGTATACAGGCATACACTATAAATGAGATCAAAATATATATCCGGTGTTGGACAGCTAGATTAAGAAGAGAATAAAAATTTTAAAATCATGCCATATGCGGAATTTGTCCATCTTTGTCATTTAAAACCGAATAGCTCCCATCTCAAGAACATTTTGCTGCAGACCCAAAATCCTCAAGTAGGACTTTGACACTTAGGAGAGCAGTTCGCGAAAAGAAGAAAATTACAAAATGAATGGCACAGTGCATCACAAATAGGTGATACTCATGTAGAGATTATAATTTTAGATGTGCCACAACCAGCCCAGTTTGTTGAGCATCCATGTCTTAGAACAGAGAATGACTATATCCGAAAAGTTAACATTTTCCATAAATAAATAATCTTTATTGATTTTAGAATCTTAAATCTTATATTAACTGCCTTCACAATAGAAAGATGGTTAACTCCCTCCCTCCTGTGTGAGTGGTCAAAGAATCATCTTCCTCCCACAATAATTGAGGTAAGTCACTTGTTGTTACAGTGCCACAGCCAAGTTTAGTCCCATATCGGCTGTGTGTTGGGAGTTCTTGGGGCTTATAAAGGGTCGAACAGACCTCCTACCAAGTCGGTCTTTTTGGGTACAAACCCAACCCTCTTACAAATGGTAGCAAAGCTGGCACGGAAACACAAGAGGTGTGGACTAGTTCTTGGGGTGGGCCCAGCCACTATGACCCCGATGCTGGCATCATCAGGAATTGGGCCAAGAAGCCTGTTACAGTGTCATATAAAGTTTAGTCCCACATCGGCTACGTGCTAGGAGTTGTTGGTGCCTATAAGGGGTTGGACAAACCCCTCCCCGTCATGTTCATCTCTTGGGGTGTGGACCCACCCCTCTTACACTAGTCCACTTAATTTAAAAAAAAACCTTAAATCTTATATTGTTTAGTGCAATTGTAAACCATTCGAGTAAATCCAATCAAACTTCCGATGTGGGTAACGGCGGTGTCCTAAATATTTTCCAAAAAGATAATGAGAATGCTTTTTTTCCAGAAAGATCTCTGATGCACATGAACATTCATGATCAATTATAAACAGTTGAAGAATGCACCTCTTCAACTGCATTCAGAAGCTTCCTGCACATTCCTTGACGCCGACGACCACTGCAGGTTGCAATAAGAGGCATCTCTGCTACTCTGACTCCATGTACCCTACAAGAAAAGTTGTACATGTGAGTGATTTTTATACTTGACTGTTGCACACAAGAAAAAGGGAACTCCAGGCTCAAGCTTAAAATGATTTGATTGCTAGAACCTAAATTGGAAATTCATAGTTAAACATCATTGAAATTACAGGACCCGGTTGGAACTACCTCTCCTTTTATCATTCGCCTCGGATCTCATTAAAACTACTACTATTTGCATTTCTTAACACACATTTAGTTCATATCTTAGTCATTTCAGCCACACATACAAATTTCTTTAACTGGCATCACTATTCTTCTCAATTTCCTACCCTATGCAGCCTTTTTCTTACATGAAAGGAGTCCATTGTAGTTTGAAATGTAGTTTACCTTCATTTGTGATTATTTGCTAACATTGAACAATTACTCTTATGATTTACCAAATCTGTTTTAATCTCATCTGGGCATAAGCTTAATATTAGACAGGGCTGTGATTTGAGCTTGCGTTAGATTTACTTGCGTTCAGTGTGATTCAACCCCGCAATTGTAGTTATGCTTTTGATGAAACATCATATTAGCTTCCTTGGAAATTATCCTAAAGGACACTCAGGTGGGAGACATCAAGATTATTAAGGCTATGGTAAAATACAATGGCCTACTTTCAAATGCATGGATTGCCAAACAGGCTCAAAAGTCTTATTTCAGGAAATCCTAATTGAGTACAGAAACTGCCATCAACAGCCTATGATGTGATCATGAACAATCAAGAAAAGAAAATACCTGATAGATGCCACAGATACAAGATGATCATCGTTCTCCAAGATAACAGTATAAAACCCACGAAAATTTAAGCGGGCAAAGTTGGACCTGCAACATATGGAAAAGTCAAATGTAGCACCTAAATCACCAGCAAGGTAGAAGACGAAATCCAAAAGCATTAGAAATGTTCCTTACAGCCAAAAGCAGTTAAAGAATAAAATAAAACAAACATGCTAAGAAATTCAAACAGGGATGAAAAATAAGCAGACGAATCAATTTGAGAGCTTATGAAAAGGTAACCTCCGCTCACAACATTTGACAAACTAAACATCGAGACTTCATGGCATTCTCTATTTATGTGACAGTGTTACTTTTCCAAGGAAGAAGGCATAATCTAATGTCCGGCAAAACATATAAACAACTAAGAAAAATAATTTAATAAGACACCCAAGAAGCAATACTGAAGCTATGGTAGCAGGCAAGCCAATGCTTACAATAGCTTGTTCTAGGGAAAATGATGCATGCTTATATTAAACAAGTTGATAAGATGCTCAAGAAGCAAGGGAAAGGTTATACTTGACAGTTTTGTAGATGTTATTGGAAATTAATTTTAGATGCTTCCTATTTCTACAGTGGATCAAATGGCCATCCACCAATATCTGCAGACACTTCGATTTCAAAGAACTTAGTCTAAATATAAATATCATTTATCAGCAACCATTTACAATGACGAAATAAAAAAACAAGAGTAAAAATTTCAGTGAATTATCAGTTCATAATTGAAAAAGAAGTTGTTAGTAGAACTGTAATATGCATAAATGGAAAAAAAAAACGTCAAGACACTGCAGATGCAAAATGACCAAAATGCAAGACCAAGAAATCTCACCCCCAATTGTATAGAACCTGTGGAATCATGTCGATGCCTGTTCTTGGGTCTACCATAGGGAGAAAGCATTCCTCCATAAGAGTAAGAGCAATTGCTAATTTTGAATGGCACTCTGCCACTAGTGCTATTTTTTGTTTAGAGTACACTTTCTGGTCGCTGTCACAGCATCTTAGAATGCTCCAGGAGAATCCATCATTAATGTTGTTAACAACTCCAATACGGGAACGAAGACCCAAGTAAACCTGCAAAGGAATTGAAAAGGAAAAAAGGAAGAAAAATCTAAGAAATGCTAAACAACTAGTAGAGATGGTAGGCAAAGAAACACAAATAAAGTAAACAATAGTAACCCAAGGAGAAGAAATACAAGTACAATGGATAGGAAAGAAAGGCAATCCAAGGCAAAATAAATAAAATAAAATAAAAATACAAACAACTGTTGCAAAGAACCACCTTGATAGGCAAACAGAAAACAAATGGATTCTACCCTGGAGGGACCACAAATTTGCCATTTAAATTCTCTGCTTGATAACACAACAAACATCCTTCACAATATAGAAATAGCAGTAAATCATAGCAAGAAACCAGCTCTTGCACATGAATCTCATGAGAAATGAACGAGGGTTATTCCAGTAAGTCCTCTAAAAAAAATGATAATTTAGCACATATTGAACAGAAGAAATACAAATACAAGCAGTCTTATGCTCATA
Source organism: Dioscorea dumetorum (assembly GCA_902712375.1). Classification (NCBI taxonomy): domain Eukaryota; kingdom Viridiplantae; phylum Streptophyta; class Magnoliopsida; order Dioscoreales; family Dioscoreaceae; genus Dioscorea; species Dioscorea dumetorum. Next base: position 1,372,852 of record CACTHL010000579.1, on the reverse strand, counting down.
GGCACCCCAAACTAAAGTACCAATTTGCTCCCACTTTCAGTCAGTTCAAATGGTACATCACAATCATACTGAAACAATTGCAGAGTGAACAAGAAGCAATGAAATAAGCAGTGCTTGGACCATCTAAAAAATATCCAACAAAGGTGACACACATAGTAAGTCATTATTTATAGCATTCCTAACTCTATTCCTATATAATAAATAATATTCCTAAACAGCTGTTGGAAGTACTGACATTATTGTTCTAGACCTAGACATATCTTGTATCATCCTGTTACAGCAAATGAGGTTTATTATACATATTATCATTAGGTGTACTAAACTATTAAGTGTTATAGAGATAAGAATGAAATCTTGGCCTACCAATGTCGCAAAGGGATGTCATACTGAAAATTCATGTACAACAGAGAGAGTGGACTGCATACCAGAAAACTATGCTAAAAAGGACATAGAATGGTAGAGTCATGACCATCATATCTATCATTAAACACAGTTAAATTTTTTATGGTTCATTCATCAATCAGGCTTTATTTACATAAGAAACAGCATCTGCACTAACTGAAAGCTACACCGTAATTCTCATAAATAAAGAATATATTTTCAAAACTTCACATAACCATACCTCCTGGCAATTGCCTCCACAAAACCAAACTTGTGATGTGGCTTCAGTATTCCACGTAACCTTGTCTTCTAAACAAGAGTCATGGTCTGGCAACAAAATCAAAATTTAATAAAGATTCAAATTAAAATGGATCATACATATTAAATATAGAAGAAAATAATTTTAAAAAATCACTGATGCTGATGAAAGCAACATTCACAAAGAAATGCAAATTTATATCACATATTACAAACAAGCCACGATTTTTGAGCTTTTATTCACTAAATGAAGTGTAACCAGATAGTTTTTTTCCTTCACATGCATAGCAATTCAACAGCAAGGTAACTAAAGAGCCATTATTACAACATAATTAACAGCAGATTGTCTTTTGATGTATTTCTAGTGGAGTTTTCGATACGACAAAGCAGATCGTCCAAAATTTTGATTCAGGGAAACCGACAAAGTGAATGCCTCTAGCACTGCCACCATAAAGAGGATATTAATGCTAGCAAGATTACCTCGCGAAATTTATTGCTTCAAACCCAGTCACCGTAATGCAGTTGTTGGTTTATTCTTGATAGAGAATCATATTTTTCCATAGTAGAATTATGCGATAATATTTCTATAACATTTATATGACACAGATAGCAGGCCTACACCACCGATCATGCCATCAGAAGCTAAAACTTACAAAAACTAATAGAACCGATTACTTAAAGAGGACAGCTAATTAATTTAAAAAACATCTATTTTAGTTAGTTTTAGTAAGTATTATAAAGGGTAACTAATGATGATCTATTCAAACTCATGATGAGATAGAAAGCAACTCAGAGTTAGGAGTTCGTACTAAGGAGAAGAAAAATTGAACACATGGAGCAATATTTGGTTAACATCGAGAGGTTCACAAGAGAAATTACAAGTCATTGATGGGATAGAGATGTACATACATGTCTTAGGTATTTGCAAGGCAGACACAGACATATACCACTAGTCAAAGTTTTCCAATAAAACAATTCAGATGGAAATAGTGCCTGTTTGTACATGTCTTGGGTATTTGAAATCATTATTTTGAAGGATGTAATTAAGCTTTACGAAGTAATATAATGTAGCCAGGTGTGTGTATACTGGTGGACTGGAAGAGTTAAGAGAGCACATATTTGCAAAGAGTTAAACAGCATATGATTTGAGTGACAATTGTCAGTGTACATGCCAACTGTATATTAATTAATTTGATCCAATAAAAGCATTATGAGCTCAAAACTCTTGTGTGAGTGGTTATCAAAAACTCCTCTTGATGTTTTTACACTTCACACGAGACAACATTACGAAAGCCCTAAAGAGCAATTTCGAGATCTAGCTCATCAAAATCATCAATCCTAAACTTTCAACGCCAACCAAAAGTATGCACATGAAGCTAATGAGAAATTAGTTTCCAACTCAAGGGTACACCCCAGAGTTTGAAATTGTTGACCATTAAAATAAAAAAAAAATTCAAGAGAGAACATAGACACTCCAAATAACAATGGATTTCATTATTTACATATAGAGTTTAACTAGTCTTATTATCTATTACCTAATGGAAAGTGGACGACAAAGTAAATGATATTATTTGAAATTCCTTGGAGCTTATTTTAAATCAGAAAATCTCTTCAATCATCATATCTCAAGAGCATATAAATACCACTCGGTTAAAAAAAATAACTCCATGTACTAAGAATCCACAAAATCAAAAGAGCGCTTGAGGCATAAGACACCATCCAGTGCGTGCTTTGAAGAGAGTTAAATATAAAATCCTTATCCCTAAAATGTGACTGAGGTGATCCTGACCTCAAACCTAGGCCATTCACCTGAGAACCACTGAACTTACTACTGTGCTGTGCCAAGAGTGCCCCCTCTAAGGACCAGAGAAATCAGCTCAAAATTTCATCGCTCATTAACAAACTACAAAATATCAGCAAAAACAATACCAAAAATTGTTGGTCCAAAAAGTTAAAAAGATTACATCTACGTTCGCACTGTGAGCATTGTAAAGCATTAAAGGAACTTGAACCCTCATTGAATTTAGCCACTTCCCCACAGATTGAACAAAGGCAACTTGAGCAGTACCAACTTCCTTCTGGGAGTTCCTGAGCAGAAAAAAGAACAAATGTTCAAATATGAAATACACTCTAAAAGAAATAAAATCATACAGTGATGAACTATTTTATTAATAAGTAATTCATAACGTGTTTGATGAAAAACGTATCAGCGGATTTCTAAAATCTTTTCTTTCCATCAATATAGTAAGCTATTATGTACGCAAAAGCATACATTAAGTAAATTTAGTTGTGCTATATACGTAGGGATAAGAGAAATTTGTTTTTTTATCCATCACACCAGGAAATATGAACCACTTTCACCACAGGTGAGTGATTTCAAAGAAAGAGCTGTCTCGACATACCTTAGATCCCCGGATTGCTAGTTGTCCACATGCTCAAACTAGGGAGAAGAAAACAAAAATGGCATATACAAGGAGAGTTCATGTCAACAATGATTTTAATATAAGTCGTGGCCAACCTTATCCTTCTGTACATGAGACACATATGCAAACTACACTGGATGAATATCTGCTTGAACATTCATTATCATAGGCATTAAAGAGTAAAACCTAGCCATGTACTACAATAAGATTACATGTCATAGTAAGCAAAACAGTAAAAAATTGAGATTCAAAAGGCCCACACCTGTTCAGGCAAACATGTCTGGTGATAAGTCGACGGACAGTTATCACAGCAGATTAATTCCCCACCATCACCACAAAGTCCACAAGTATCATCATTCTGATCCACTTCCTCCACTTCCACTACTCGAACACCACCTTTCCTTGCCTTGTATTCCGTAGACCATGCCTCAAGCTGGCATACAGTGTATGCTTTACCAGACTGCAGGAAAAGATTTGATGAGGGCTTTTGGAGATTCAAACCAGCATGTGCCCTGAATTCAGTAACAGAGAAGATCTTTGTGCAGCAGTTGCAAAGAATTCCATCTACAGTTACCCATCCATCTTTTATGACAGCTTTGGTTTTGGGATCCCGGCATTGCAAGATATCTTTCTGAGATATGATAGCCATCTCAAGAAGCCAGCATAACACTGTTCTGGATCCCAATAAAAACCGCCTTCCATCTGTGGAGTGCTTACTGCCTTTTCCAGGAGTACGGAGCAGTAACTTGCAACCACCCTTTTTACCTTTAAGCTTTCTCAAAGCTTTGGATTGTGAAGCTCCTAGTTTAGGAGAAGAATGTTTAACAACAGAGCTAACATCTTTGCTTTTCATTATAGCAGAAATCAGAAGATCATCATCATTAATACAGCACCCCCGCCATCTCTTTCGCCCACTTTGCTTATGTCCTTCTGATTTCTCCACAATGGTGATCACTTCATTGTTCCGACAGTCTTGAGACACACCATAAGCAGAGTCCAGAAGTTCATTAGATTTCTCCATGCAATGAGGTTCCACAGAAAAAATGCAGTTGTCCTTCAGGGCAACTGACTCTTCAGAAATGAGAGACTGCAGTTTGTTCTTCTTGGACTTCAACTGACTTTTTTGTTTTGATAAGCTCATAGGCATGGATTTCTTGAGATTCGAGCTCTTTGTGTAACCCTTACTCTTTGTTAATTTAACCTGCATTGAATCATTTTGATCTCTCTCGATATTCAACAAGGTAATTCCTGATTCATCATCCTGAGTTGAAGGAAGATTGTCATCCTTGCACTTAACAAACTTCTTGGCACTTCTGGATTCTGATTTCTGAACCTTCTGCACTTCTGTGGTTGAATTAACTTCAGGTAATGCAGATGGATGTGATGCATCGGTTGCCAAAGCATTAAAGACACACAGCTCCCCAAGAACTTCAGTCTGTTCCAACCCTTTGGAAGTCAGCTCCTGATCGATGCTAGAAGATCCATCCCGTTCAGTTGGAGAACAAGTTTGATCACTGATAATGCCATCTGTCATTAAACAAAACGCTTCTTCACAGCTTTGATTAGCATGTTTTGCTTCCATACTTTTGCCCCGCACTTTGGTAGAACCAATTTCAGATATTTTCTTCGATTTCTTGCGCGCTTTCTTGACAGAGGTATTTAATGCCTTTTGAACAGATGCTTTTTCACAAACAAAGGGATCTCGAGTGAACCCATCATTTAATTTGAAATGTAGTATTCGATCCTCAGAATTGGTATCTGGCATCTGTTGGCTTGTATCTCCATGTACCATTCTTACCATCAAAGACTTGCTATCCAAATCACAAGGTATCTCCATGTTTTGGATAGCACACTCAAAGGTTTTCATTGGAAGAGCAATTTCACCAGATTCTGGATTGTAAGGTGCCAATGCTTCCAAATCTGGTGCAGCAGTATCAGGTGCTGACAGATCATGGCCTGAGCAACCTTCTGGATGTGATAAGCTAGAAACATTCTGAATAGATCTACATTCACAACAGGTCCTGTCACTTTCTTTGCATTGGCTAGTCAAAGTCTTGCAATTCATGTCATGCGAGCTACTGATATCAAAACCTTTTCCAGGACCTTTTGCCAGTCTTTTGACACCTTTCCCACGAGGGGTTCCATGGCAAGAAAGTTTCTGCTCCACCTGCTCAGATAGGCAATTGTGTGGTAAGGCATCAAAACCCTGTACTGCCAACACTTGGTCATCAATAGGACCTTTATCAGCATCTAATTTGCCATCCGGTATGAGCTCTGGAAGAATATTATTGTTAAAGGGGACAAGAGAACGAGAATTTTGTTCAGGAAGGTGACCTCTCACTCGGTTCACATGCTTTTCCTTTGAAGCAGTACTACCATCCCCCTTCAGCAAATATGTTGTGCTACCACCACCCCCCTTCAGCAAATATGTTGTGCTATTCACAGCTTTCATTGTCATTCCCTCTCTCAAAGCGCTAATTCTTTTATCAATCCAACAAACAGCCATAAATGGGTCAAGAAGCAACCATCGGTCCGAAAGGGAAAGAAACCTTTCTGATTGTTGAATCTCCTTTTCAATGTAAGCCAATGTGTCTGCTAAATCAGCCCAAAACCTTTCTATATCTGACCATTCTCTTCCAATTTGACGTTGCTCGGGACCCTGCACCTCAGCAAGAAACTTCTGTCCAAATGCCTTCCATGCTTGAGTAAGAGCCTTATAAGAGCGTCCATCATCGGGGGAAGTAAAACAGTAAGCAGGTCTGTCTCGGTCACACCGTTTGCGGGATTCAATTTTCCAGTGAGCATCCATTAGAAGGTTGTGAGCATGGGAGCTGAGGCGGTTCGGGAGGCCCTTTATGAAAGATTTCTTTTCTTTGGGACTAAATACATTCCATTCAAGCACACCACATTCTTGGGAACTTGGATTGAAACATGAAAGTGCTCGTGCCGTCACATCAACGGCAGGAGGCAACCCAGTCTTTACAAGTGCAGAAACAAAGCTCTCCTGAGAAACAGGTGAAGTAACAGATATGGCTTCCAAAACTTCCTTTCCACGTTCTCCATGTTGGCTCATAGTATTGCGTTGCACACTTAAACTGCAATCATCATCATAAGTACAATCTCTTTCTCTTTCCGGAACAAAGATATAGTTGCTAGAAAGAATACCATCACTGGAAGATTCAACTATAAGGCATGATGATGCCTGTTGACTGCCGTCAGACTCTGGCAACGGCACATCAGAAACGGTCGCCAACTGCTCCAAACCAATCATGCAATTATCTGTATCAGTATGAGCATTGCAAAGATCTTTATCCAACAGCTCGCTGGATGAAATCTTCAACCTTTTCAAACTAGCATTGTCAGGATTCACATAAGCCTGAGAAGAAGATGATCCACATAGCTCTGCATCCACGGGTGACCTTTTCCTGAAAGATGGACTCAATATTTTCAAGCCAAGACAATTTCCATTAAACTGTCGCTGTCCATGGATGTTCTCCTCTGGTTGGATATCTGCAGCCCTGGCACTGCCATTGCTCACATCAATGGTGGACTTTCCATAGAAAACCTCCATAAAAATCTCATGTTCTTTTAAGCCAGCATCTGAATTTTCACCAGTCAATTCACTGATTTCCTTCCCAAAAAGCATTTTCATTATCTCCTCTGCCTTGGATCCTGGTTCCACAAAATTCTTCACCTCTATTTTTGATGGTTCCACCATCAAATTCTTCCCTGCGGCCTCTGATCCTCGTTCCAACTTCAAACTCCTCTCCTCAATCTTTGATGGTGGTTCCACATTCAAATTATCTTCCTCCATCTTTAATCCTGATTCCACCACCAAAATTTTCCCTTCCATTTCTGTTTTCCCCTACGGAGAGCTAAAAACCTCTACACTGATCCTTCCACGAAAAAGCAGAACACAAAAAAAGCAATGCTGGATAGAAGCCTTTGCTTTATGACTGAAAAACCACCAATAAATTAGCTTAGAAAAACTGTAAGATTTATGAAAAACCGAACGCACCCAAATGAATTCCACTAGAATCCCCCGAAATGCATTTGCAAAGAAGTGGTCAAAGGTTTTCGATTCGAGCCTCTATGCCCACCTCGGCTCACAATCACAAAAGCCCCAAATTCAAACACAGCCTTCCCCCATAGAGCAAAGCACCAATGAAGGAAAAGAGCTTCTTCGATCCCCAAAACCACCAAATCAAATCACAACCCCAACCAAACATCAAAAAAAGAACCTCCAAACTCAAGTAATCACCTCCAAAACCCCCTCCTTTCCCCAATTCCCAGCCTCCACATCCCCACATTCCCCCAAAGCACGCAAATCCAGCCCACAAGATTCAAACTTCCCCCAATTCCCATCCAGAAAACCACCGCCCCAACCCCCAACAACCCCTTCCGATCATGAAAACCAGAAATCCCAGCACCGAACTCGAACTAAGGAACCAAAACTACCAAAAAGCGAAGCGAATGCAAGAAAACAGGGTCGAAGAACTCATCTGCGAAGGATGGAGTCGACGGCTAGGGTTCCTCGATGCGTTCGGAGAGCACCGCAGAGGCAAAGGCACGCACCAGCATCGTGAGAAATGGGAACTCTTCTTCGGGCTTCTCGGCGAGAGATGCTACCAAATGAGAAGAGCTTTTTGCACTTTGTTTATAGTGCTCGTTTGGATCTTTTTGGGCTTTGGGTTTCTTTTTGTGGGTGCCTTCACGAGTCCCATTTCCTTCTCTCTCTCTCTCTCTCTCTCTCCTTATCCCATATGGGACTAAGTCATTCCAACAAGTAATCTTTTTTTTTTTTTCACCCTTTTTTTTAGGACAAGGAACAAAATGTTCTTCTATTTTATTTATTTATTTATTTATTTATTTATTTTGGACAAGATAAGTGGGGTGTGGATTTTTTTAATTATAAAAATATTTAATTTTTATTAAAAAAAATATGGTGTTTGGTGGAAGGGTTTTTGGAAAAATATACAAAGTGGGCTTGTTAGGATTTCTTTTTTAATCATAAAATATTTATTTTTTTTTGTATAATAAATGGTGCTTGGTATAAGGGTTTTTTGAAAAACAAAATAATAAAATGGGCTTTGGGTAGATTTTTACAATTATAATTTTTTTTTTATTAAAATTAATGGTGCTTGGTATAAGGGGGTTTTTTATAAAATATATAAATAAATATAAAAAGTGATTATGAATGGAAGCATGAATCTAGGAGTCTTTTGGTTTAAATTTAAGCTTGAATTTGATGTTTTTATGACGATGTCTTGTATTATTGGCATGTTTGAGATTGATTATAAAAAAGTTTTTAAACTTAAATGAGTAGATATTTTTTATCTGAGAAATGATGATAAATTTAGAGATGCATCGATGAAGTTATTTTAAGACGACGCAAAAATAAGGTTTACATTTGAATTGAGAATTTAACTGGATACTAATTTGATAGTTTATGGTATTGTGATTATGCTTAAGTTAATGAAAGGTTTTAAATTAAATTTTAAAGTAAGGCCTCTAATTTATTCAATAAAAATTAATTTTTATTTAAATTTATTTTAATAAATGCTCATATGAAGATATTTGTTTATATTTTAAATTTAGAAAGAAAAACTGAAAAACAATGAAAAAAACTAGCAACAATGTATATAAATTTTAAAACTATTTATTTATAATTAAAAGCGTGAGTAGAATTTCACTATTTTTTTTTTTTTTGAAATAGACAATGAAAGAGAATAAAGAAAAATTAAAATTTTAAAATTAATTGTAATAGTACAACATTGATTAAGCATTAAATTAAAATTTTAAGATGTTAATTTATTATAACAAAGCATTGTTGAGAGGTCTTCAAATTTCAAAATTTTACAATTAATAATATAGCTTTCAAAATTGGAAGTTTGAACCAATTATATATTTATTTATTAATTTTATTTTTATAAAATATAAATATGTTAAGTCTGGGGTGCACAAATATATAATTAGTATCTCAACACATCTATAATTTATTTCGCATGAGTTGAAATTTAAATCTATATCCTTTTAAAAACACGAACATCTTGTATAAAAAATTTAATACCAATAAACTCAAGTAATTGTTGGTCGAACCAATTATTTCACCAACTTTGCTTTCCAAATATTCTATATTTATGGTTTCCTCTAACAAAAATGCCATCAAAGCCAATGACTTTGAGCTTGTTATATATATATATATATATGTGATGTGGTATTAAAAGTTTTTTAGCACATTGTTGAAGCTTGAGCTTGTATTCAGTATGGTTGAGCTTTCTATTTTAGTTAAATGAACCTTTAATTTTATTTTCTTATGTTGTTATGACTTATCTCATTCCATTGATGTTGACCAGGAAAAGTATTTTGATTTTGACTTGAAGTCAAGTCTCTTTATGGTTGACACTAGATTAGTGTTGGCATGGTTAGTGAATTAGCATTATTTTTTTTTATTATGGTTATGTCTTCTAGCATTATTTAGGGGGTGTTTGGATGATCTTTTTTTAAGCCCAAAAGTGTTCTTTTATAAGTTAAGCATTTCTGGGTTTTAAAAAACATGTTTGTTTGGGCTTTTGGGCAGAAACAGAAGCGGTGAAAAAAGCTAAAATTCAGCTTTTTTTCAGAAACTGCCTCATAAATGCTTCTTAGAAAAACACTTCTGAGAAGCTGTTTTAGAGAAAAGCACTTAACTTACTTTGAAAGCACTTTTTAAAAAAAAGTGCTTCTACAAACCCATCCAAACAAGCCCTTAGTATTTTTGAGCTTTTTATTTTGGGCATATCTTTAGCCATATTTATGTTTTTTAAAGTTCCATGATGATTAGGTAACTTTCCCACATATATATATATATATATATATATATATATATATATATTAGAAAACCTTCACTGCAGACGTTCATAAAACTTCAGCAAAAACAAAAAAAAAATAATGAGAGAATGAATTAAAAAGCGACAAAAAACAACTAGGAAAAGAGCGAATGTGAACATATGTCTAAATAGTGGCTTTTATTTAATCGAGGATTAGATATAATGGCAAAACTAGAAACAAAATTAAGGAGGGTAAGAGTGGAGATAAGAGTTATTTTCAGGAGGCCGAGTGAAAAAAATCACGAGTGATCAAATAATGATTGTTAAAAATATTTTTTAAAAATATAATTATCTTATATCACATATATTTTTATAACATAAAATTTAAATTTTATATACAAATTTATAAAAAAAATAAGGTGTCCAAATAATGGATTTTTGAATATATTTCTTTAAAATATAATTGTTTTAAAACTATATATAGTAATTTATAGAAAATTATAGCTACGACTTTTCTTTCCAACTTCTTAAACCATATCTAATAATTTATTTATATAATAAATATTATTTCTCAGTATCACATAGTGAAATGTAATATATATATTTGTCATTGGGAAAGCATCTCTTATTTTTTTATTCAATATATACATACATATATATATATATATATATATATATATATATATATATATATATAAAGGAATGGAGCGAAGGGCTATGGGCCCCTTTCGCCCATCCTTGGCTTGGCTCCATGTGCTGAATTGAAAATTTTCAAATGTTATAAATAGTAAATAGTTCTATTAAATCAAACTTCGATATTATAATAATTAATATTTCTAAAATATAAAATAAAGATACATCCAAAAATTATGGTATAACTGTAAAAATACCTATTATATTTACATAATTAACAATTAACTCAACGAACATTTAAAAACCACGGTAATAAATAATACAATTAATAAATAATGTAATTAAAAATAACTTAACATAAATGCACAATTTAATTCAATTATTTAATGCAGCAATTATTCAAAACATAATTTAATAAATAATCAAAATTTCACAACAATTAATTAAAAAAAAAACATCTAACCATTTTTCACAACAACCTTTAGGACAAATTTTTCATAACAAATTTTATAACAAATATCCAACAATTATTCAACAGATATCAAATATTTTTTATAATAAATAATCAAAGAAACAATTAAATAAATTAAATTAGATAAGAGATAAAAAGTTCATAAATTCCCACGATGAATGATATAACACAAATTCAAAAACAATTGAGCAAAGAGAAACATGCAAATGATTTAAGAGTTGTTGTCTTTTTAGTTTATATATATATATATATATATATATATAGAGAGAGAGAGAGAGAGAGAGAGAGAGAGAGAGAGAGAGAGAGAGAAGGGTTGTGTGTTTTTTAGATATTTTGAAAGAGTGTGCTCATCTTTTTTAGGGTTTTAACTTAATTTTATTTATTATTACAATTATTTTTACATTAATATTTTAATAATAATAATTATATAACAATAAGTTCAATAAAAAAATATATCTAAAAAATAAAATTTAAAAACAAAAATATTATAAAGATCTGCATTTGACTAGCCATATTATTTAATATTATCACTCAATATCAATTTTATTGAATATAATAATTGTATTGTTTTAATTATTGTTGGATAGTATTTAAAAATAAATAAATAAACAGTATTACTCTCAGCATATGAATTATAATTATTAATATTTTAATTATATATGTATGTGTGTGTTGAAGAGTTTAGAAGATGCTGTGTTGGTAGTCTTATTTTGTGAATCATGCAATCACGTGGTGAATAAACTGGATCAACTGGGTCTTTGTTTGTTAATTAGTTCCTTGCTTTACGTGTTATTAGTTAATTAAGTTGTTTTTAAATACGTCCAAGTATGCATGAGTTACAACATATCAATATAAAAATCTTTCTCATTCTCACTAAGAAACATTCAAATGTTACTTCTTCCACTGTCTTCTCCTTTGGTCTTCACATATTACTCCTCAACAAGTGTGGTATCAGAGCTATATGCACAACTCATAGTATCTGGCAATCATGTTGTGAGTGTCTTATAGCCATCTCTGTCCATTTTTTACATAAGAAGGGTATGAGTTTTGGACTATCAAAATGAAGAAACGGTCACAAGAGTTGTGAGACTTGGTTGAGCAAGCCTTTGATGATCAAGGTGAGGTTTTTTCTTTAAATATTGTTTTTTTAATTAATTACTGAAATGCGTTTTTTTATTTATTTATGAAACTACGCACAAGTACTGTACGCAGTACTTGTGCACAGTACTTGTACGCAAAACTTCTTATTTTTTATTTATTTTCTTATTTAATTTATTTTAATATTATTTAAATTCTGAAATTATATTTTTATATTCAGATTTACATCTATACCCCTATAAAAGTTTCTAATTCAAATTTTTTCTTCAACTCTATTTACATTATATTTTTTTTATTACACTTATTCTACAACTCCTTATAAAAATATTTCACTTTCATTTTAATGATAATGAACAAAATTTACTAAAAACATATATCATACTCTAAATAGATGAAAATAGTTAAATATATTGTAAAACCATTACAACAATAGCACTACTTAAGATATATTAAGACCGACTACTTGGACCAGGTATATTAGGACAATTTCGACGACCGTGATCTTCATTTTGACATAAACCACAACACTTCAGTTGCCCACCTTCCCTTATGTCCATTTCATTACGAATTCTTGTGGATTTGGGATGCCCTTTCAAAGGTCTTCTCATTATAATATCAGGACAATGACGTGGACCATTATACGGGTTCCAATATCCCTCATTCGACACAACTTGAAACTCTTTACGATACACATTAAAAACAGTCTCAAGCTTGTAAACATTCGACACATATTCTTGCCAATGTAAATGAATAGAAGCACATGTTGCAATAACATGGCGACAAGAAAAATGAAGTGTTTGAAACTCACCACAGTCGCACCATCGTGCCCTCAGATCAATGCGGTAACTGCTAGCAACACCACCATGATGAGGTGAAGCCATCTCATCCACCATGAAAGAATTTTCTTCACGATCGAATTGGCAAACATAAATGCTACCTGATAACTGCAAATTTTCCATAATTGCTTTTGTTAGTGTTTCTGAAAATATCTAACCTGATGTAATGTGAGCCTGTGCTTGTACACCTTTCATCACAAACAACTCAGCTAATCTAAAATAAGTGGATTTAACTAAAGCTGTTATTAGCAGATGCCTTATCCCTTTTAAAACTAAATTAACACATTCAACAAGATTGGTAGTCATATGCCCATACCTTCGACCCTCAATATCAAAGGCTTGCACCCACTTCTTCCGCGGTATATTATCCAGCCACATCGTCGCCTATACATCATATTCCCGCACCAAGCCGTACCCGTAATTAAAATCACGAGTAGTTCTCGAATAACCTACATTAATTACCATAATACAATCACAAAAATATTAATAATATTAAGAACATATGATTAAAACAATCACGAATGTAAATTTTATACTTACGAGCATTAACAACTATCCGTTGCATTTCTTTATTTTTGAAACGGCGCATGAAATTCGTTGAGATATGCCTGATGCAATAAACATGGTAAGCATGCGGAGTATTCATCCTCCGACCAATTGCTCGAAATGCTCATTTGATAGCTTCATGACGATCAGAAATAAAACAGATTCCTTCTTGTGGAGTGACACTCGTAAGTAAATGATCCAAGAAAAAATGCCATGCATCTAATGTCTCTCCTTCGACGATGCCAAATGCAATTGGAAGGATGTTTTTATTACTATCTTGAGCTGCTGCCAGCAACAATGTCCCTTTATATTTTCCGTAAAGATGTGTACCATCTATCTGCACCACTACCTTGCAATATTTGAAAGCCTCTACACATAAGGGGAAACTCCAAAAAAAGTCTATGAAAAACACAACTATCACGTACCAGATAAATTCCATTGTATGCAGGCTGCGTCTGGAGATCAATTATTGTTCCTAGGACAAATTGTTGCAATGCCGACAACCATTTTGGCAATTCATTATATAACTCTTCCCAATTACCAAATATTGCTTCAACTGCTTTCTGCTTAGCAATCCATACTTTTCTATATGTTGGAGTATAGCCATATCGATTTTTTATCTCTGCTATCAAAACAGATACGTTGATGGTAAGCTTCTCTTTGACCAAAAGTTGTATATGCCGAGAAATCATGTTGGAATCCAGCTTCGAATAATCTTGAGAAATCATGGCAGATGCGCACGTATGAGGACCGTTGTACTTTGTAATTTGCCAAATATGTTTTTTCTTACTAAATGATGCACGAACCCTCCAACTGCACCTGTCACCGTATAACTTGCACATGCCTAAATACCAAGTCGGATCAGACTCGATCACCTTGTATTCTACTGACTTCTGCAAGCAATAATCTTTAATAGTAGTGATAGCATCATCTTTACTTTGAAATTGCATACCTACATATAATTCTCCTACCATCATTGCCCCTCTTGATGTCCGAGTGTATAAGAACGGATACTCCAGGGAATTTTGGTGCGGACATGGCTTCTAAATCTAGCGCCCTCATGTGCATTGGAGGCTCAAATGGTGGCATTGCAGATTCTGTATTTTGTCTTGGGATATCCTCTAAATTGCAATCTTCTACGAGACAAATCTTCACACTTTCTTCACTATCCTCTCGTATAGTTGTCACTATCATGGTCATCCCCATTAGAGCTCCCATATTCACCAACTTCATTTTTGTGAATATGATGAAAGAAAGTTGTTCTCATATCTTCATGATTGTGATTTGATTGTAGGTGTTGTTGAATGTTGCTGTCTATGTTGATTTGTTGTTTAGAGAACCCACCAACAAAAGCAACAGCATCTAACTCAGCGCATAATTCAAAAACTTGAATATCAGGAAATTTGGTATGGCAGTCGAACATCATCTGAATATCACGATCATTGCGCAGTTTAAATGATCTATAGAAAATCTTGATATAACCTCCAGAAATAGATAACCTGTATTTGATATAGGTAACTCTTTCACCATTTGCCGCTTCTAAGTTGTCTTCAATAATTCTCTTTAGAAAATCTAAAGAGATATCATTTTCTAAATAGAAACAAGATTGATTGTCGGAGGAATATACAACGCTATCTTCGCTTGTAGTAGTGGAACCATTATAATAAACTAAAACAAGTGATCTTTCGGCCCGTTTTAAGAAAAATGAATCTATTGTAGGAAGAGTAATATGAGAAGAGTAGATATGGTAACAATCATAGGATAATGGCAAGGTATATATAGGGGAAGATTTAAATTATTTCGATGGAAAAAATTTAAATTTCACATCATTAATTATGACGGTTGCAGATTTGACTGTCATTATTTCTGACTGTTGCAGGTTTGACTGTCATAATTACTGACGGTTGCAGGTTTGACCGTCATTATTTCTGACGATGGCAGCTTTGACCGTCATTATTTCTCACGGTTGCAGGTTTGACTGTCATTATTTCTGACTGTTACAGGTTTGACTGTCATAATTACTGACGGTTGCAAGTTTGACTGTCATTATTTCTGACAGTTGCAGGTTTGACCATCATCCATTCTGATTGTTGCATGTTTGACCGCCATTATTTTAATGGTTGTAGGTTATTATTTATGACTGTTGCAGGTTTAACCATCATAAATACTGACAGTTACAGATTTAACCGTCATTATTTCTAACTATTGCAGGTTTGACCGTCATGATTGAGGGTTTGACAGTCATTACCATTAAAATAAAAGTGTAATGTAAATAGAGTTGAAGAATAAATTTGAATTAGAAAATTTTATAGGGGTGTAGATGTAAATCTGAATATAAAAATAAAATTTTAAAAATATAATTTCAGAATTTAAATAATATTAAAATAAATTGAATAAGAAAATAAATAAAAAAATAAAAAATACTGCGCACGTAGTTTCGTAAATAAATGAAAAAAAACACATTTCAGTAATTAATTTAAAAAAATATTTAAAAAAAAGCCTCATTATTATATAAACAAATATATAACAATATTTATTTGGATAAATGGCATAATAGTCATTTCTCATATTCTCTTCTTTTCACTTTTCTCATTCCTAATAAACTACTTCTCCAATCCTTCCAACCAACCATAGTTGTCATTTCCATTACTTTTCCAATCCACCTCATTTTCATTATTCTCCCACTCCTCTCCTTTCCATTACACCCAACCAAACAACCCCTAAGGTATTATTTTTTATTCAACAAGCACTCAATGAGGTGATGTTCTCCCGGATCGCTTAAGCAATGACATCTAAAGATGCTTGGATGATCTTGAAGATAGAGTATGAAGGATCTTCGAAGATGATTACTGCAAAGCTGCAAGCATTACGACAGGATTTTGAAATGATGCACATGAAGAGCAGTGAGAATGTGCAAGTTTTCATTTCAAGGATGATAGCTATCGTCAATCAAATAAAGTCCTACGGTGACAAGGTTCTTGAATCCACTATTGTTGCCAAGGTGTTAAGAAACTTAACACCACGTTTTGATCACATCGTCATAGCAATTGAGGAGTCGCGTAATCTCACATCTCTAACCCTTGAAGAGTTGAGCAGGTATTGTGGAGTTTTGGTTTTTCTGTGCTTGTGTTGTAGTTATTTACGTTGCTCTATTTTAGTTGTGTCTTAAGTTTTGACTCAGTTTTTGTCATTTTGGACTGAAAACTAGTCAAAACATGGGTTTTAAAGCATCACACGGGCTTGCCTTGAAGTACATGCTCATGTACTCGCCCGTATAGTTCTCTAGACGCGTTCAGAAGAAATACACGGGCCAAACTGAAAATACACGCCCGTGTACTTGCCCGTGTATCTTTCAGGTTGGGTGCACGAGGGTTTTACACGCTCGTGTAACTCCCTGAGTGATTACACGGGCTGGGCTTGAAATACACGCCCGTGTAACTTCCCAAATGCGCGATTTTTACTCCATTCTGTGAGTTACACGGCCAGAATGAGATTTACACGGCAATGTACCTCCGTGTGTATTTAAATCATGAACTTAAGCCCTAATCCTTTCGATTCCTCTCCTCCTCCCTCTTCGTCCCTGGATTCCCATTGCTCTGATTGAGAAGAATGAGCCAATCATAGGTCTATTTCTCCTTCCTTGGTTGAAGATCTTTGAGGGTGAGCTTCTCTTCTTCCTCTTTTCTTTTGTTTCATGGTGCTTGAGAGAGAGTATGCTTGCCCTAGGCTTAGCTCTTGAATCTTGGTCAAATTCTGAAGGAATTGTTGTTTCATTTACTAGCTTTTCTCCATTCTATCATGTTTATTGAATTGATTATAGAAATCAACCTTGTTCTACTTTGATGAAATTGTCTCCAAATCATGAAATTTGGGTTACTGTAGCACTCAGGATTTCATGGTTAAACTTATTCTTAGTTGTTTGGAGGAGTTGATCCCCAAAGAAACTCCTTGAAGCCTTTAGGATCAAGTTCAGGGCATGTTCAAGTCTAGTTAGGGTTTTAGGGTTTGTAGCAGGAAGAGATTCATACTTATTCTTTCTTTGTGTTTTCTTTTGGTTTGAGCCCATGTGGCTGGCATTGGTGTAGGCATTGAGAGCTTGGCCAAAGGCAAGAAGCCAGAAGAGGAGTAGCATCGTACAGGAGTCGATCTCCTAAGTTTGTGAGTGGTTGAAGTTTAAGTATAGTATTATTTTCAGTATCGTAATATTTATTTATTATGTGTTATGCCTAATTATGAGCATTAAACCATATTTCAAGCTTGTCTAACGTGACTAAATTTTATAGGACTAGCTTGGAAACATCTCTCTCTCTCTCTCTCTCTATATATATATATATATATATATATATATATATATATATATATATATATATATATATTTGGCTACTTGGACGTTGTTTATATCTAGCAATCATCTGAAATGTTCATGCGTTTTGGATGGAATGAGGTATGTTTGCCTATCCTTGTGTTACATTTTAAATGCATATGGATTGGTAATTATATGTTAGATTTGCCGTGTATGCTGGATGTATTGAGGGTTAAGGAGCGTAAACATTTATGTTTATGATTTTTATTTTTATTTTGATGGTGACAACGGGCCACGGCCCGACCCCGGATTTTGGTCCGACACTGCAGTATGGGGTCCCACGGTCTGACCTGATGGGAGGCGACGTGGTTAACCTTGATATGTGTATTTCGGTATTTGGCTTTGATGGTGACTGCGGACTTCAGTCCGACACTGTAGTGTGGGGTCACCACCGGTCGACTGAGAGGTGGCGTGGTTGACCCTGTGTTCACCCTGGTTGAGGGGTGCGTGGGGCCATTGGTAGGGTTTAGGGAAGATTATCCCTATTTTCATATTGAGAGACCCGGGGTCACCACACGGGGATCTCAGTGGCCAACACCAAGGAAATTTTGTGTTTTGATTCTATTCTTGGTTTTGAATACTACTTAGCGGTTTTGTACCTAGTCGCGGCCACGACTAGGTTAGGAATGATTTCAGGCTTATATGTGTGGATTTTTCTTTCTCTTACGAAATCGTATTTGAATATCTATATGAATATTCTTTAAGAACTAGTAGATTTACAATATTGCATTTGATTCATTATTATATTATTAAAGATAAATCTGGTTATTTAGAGTATTTGCCCTCAGGTGTTATGCTTATTCATATATTTGTTACATTACTTGGATTGAGGTTGTGTTGCTAACTCTCACTGAGTAACATATATGTATATTACTCACCACTCTCCCTCTCTTTTCCTTTTCATAGTGCGACGTTGGTGCGGATTGTGCTGGGTAGTCTCCAGTCTTGGTCTTCCACTTGTTTCAGATGTTGGTGTTTCACTGTTTTGTATCATTTGGCATATGTAGGACTAGTGAATCCACTAGGCTACACTCTTGTGTTTGTGGTTATATTATGAGTTAATTGTATTCCTATGTTTAGGTGGTTGGAATCACGGATATGTGTGTATTACGGAGTTTATTTTCTTACCTTAAGTTGTTATATATATATATATATATATATCTTTTATTTTATTTGTGGTATGTTTATTAGATTTTGTAAAGCCTTGCGGAAACTCAGGTGTGGAGTGGTGTATAACCCTCCCCTAGTTGTCGCGGTGATTGTCACGTGCTCGAGTCGGGTCGGGCCGTGACAGGTATTTACAAGCCCATGAAGCTCGGATGAATCGCTCTATGGGGAAGTCAAAAGACCATGCATTTCATACCAAAGGAGAGTGCAACAACACCAACAGAAGTGATAAGACAGCTTGTCGAGGTCATGGTAGAGGTATTTATCATGGAAGATATCATGGGAGAGGCTAAGGAAGGAGTGATGATCGACAACCAAGCTATGATATGTGAATAAAAGCCATGTACAATGTCATCACTACAAAAAGTATGGCCATGTTAAAGTTGAATGCTGGTTTAAGGATAAAGGCCTCAATATTGTTGAGGAAAATGAGGTTAGTAATCTCTTTATAGCTTTCAATGAAGTTGAAAACACTACAAGGACGTTTTGGTCCGTAGATAATGGTTGCTCTAACCACATGACAAGAATGAAAAGCTTGTTACTGAGCTCGATGAGACACATAAACTGAAGGTTACCTTGGGAGACAACAAAGAGCTACAGGTGCATGGCAAAGGTAGCGGGTGATTAAGATGTTATAAGGCAATGTCAAGCTCATTCATGGAGTGCAATATATGCCAACCTTGGCTCATAATCTGTTGAGCGTTGGCCAACTACTCTAATGTGGATTCACAGTCCTTTTTAATGCTGAAGTTTGCTGCATAAGAGAAAGCTACAAGAATGCAGTTAGCTTGTGTCCAAATGACTAGAAACAAGATGTTTCCTTTGGATGCGTCCACGATGGGGCATGTCAATATGGTTGCAACTATTCAGAAATCTTGGCTTGCTGTTTAACTCCAAATCATCCTTCTAGTGGTGTAACTCCGACTGGTGATGCAACTTCATATTGTTCAGTTTGTGGTGCAACTCCGATTGCTCCAACTGATCCAAGTTCTTTAGCTGCTAGTACAACTCCAAGATCATCATCAGCGATCAGTCCTCTAATCCACAAAAAGAAGGTCCAGTGGATGAGTCGCCACCATTAAGGGTGAGAATGTTAAGGAACATCTATGAAAACTGCTCCTATGCTCTTACTGTTATAGACCCATGCTCCTATGCAAAAGCTGCTATCCAAGAAAAGTGGGTGTTTGCCATAGAGGAGGGAATCAAGTCAATACAAAGAAATAATACCTAGGATCTTGTTGGTTTACCAGAAGGGGAGACAACCGTTGGCTTGAAGTGGATTTACAGAACAAAATACAATGCAAATGGTAGTGTTTAAAAGGACATAGCCCACTTAGTTGCCAAAGGATACTCCCAAATACATGGAATTGATTTTGATAAAACATTCTCACCTATGGCGAGGTTTGTAACCGTGCATGTGCTCCTTGCTATAGCTGCCCAATTTCAATGGTTGGTCTATCAATTGAATGCCAACTCGGCTTTTTTTAATGCCAATCTCCTAGAAGAAGTATACGAGCACCAACCTAAAGGATTTGTAATTCAAGGCTCTAAAGAAAAGGTGTACAGGTTACACAAGTCTCTGTACGGGTTGAGACAAGTTCCACGAGCTTGGTATAGTAAGGTTGGTAATTACTTTATACAACATGATCTTATAAGGAGTTAGAATACACCAACTCTCTACACTAAGATACAAGGGAGCAAGGGAAGTTTGATGGTGTGCCTTTATGTGGACGACATCATTTATAGGGGTTAATGCCAAACAATCGTGGAGGAGTTCAAGCATGGAATGATGAAGGTTTTTGACATTACAGATCTAGGTCTTATGCATTATTTCTTGGCGCTTGAGGTGATTCAGTATGAAGATGGAGTATTTGTGTCTCAAAGGAGGTTTGCAGAAGACTTATTGAAAAGATTCAGTTTGCAAGGGTGTAAGCATTCAACAACACCCATGAATATAGCAGAGAAACTACAGTTTGAAGATGGCACCGACAACAATGACGTTTAGAGATATCAAAGTCTAGTGGGAGGCTTAGTCTATTCACACACACCCTGATATTACATTTGTTGTTAATGTCATCTCAAGATTTATGCAAAATTCCATAATACATCATAGTGGAACGGTTAAGAGAATCCTTAAATACATAGCAGGGACTTTGGATTTTGGCATGTGGTATACAAGCTCTACTAACTTTAAATTACAGGGATATTCTGATAGCGACTGGGCAAATTCACTCGATGACCGGAAAAGCACACCAATGAATGTCTTCACCCTAGGCACCAATGCTATTACATGGCATTCTAAGTAGGAGATCATTGCACTTTCCACAGCTGAAGCTGAGTATGTCGATGCGATGTCATCAGCATGCCAAGAAATATAGCCTAGAAGGAACCCTTCTGACTTAGGTTTGGTGCAAAAAAAGAAGCAACGATAATAAACTGTGATAACAAGTCGGACATAGCAATTGCAAGAAATCCAATTTAGCATGGGAGGCCTAAGCCTATTGAATTGAGATTTCACTTCATAAGAAATTTGATTACAGATGGCTCAATAGCTCTTAATTACAATAAAACTGATGAACAAATAGCAGATGTTATGACCAAGGCTCTCCTAGTTAACAAGCATATGAAATTCAGAGTTATACTTGGAGTTTGCAGCTTCCCAACTTGGGGAAGTGTTGAAGAGTTTAGAAGTTGTTGTGTTGGCAGTCAGGTGAATCATGAGATCATGTGGTGAACAAACTGGGTCAACAAACTCAGTCTTTATTTGTTAATTAGTTCCTAGCTTAACGTGCTAGTAAATAGTTACGTTGTTAGTCATGGAGCTGAATTCTATGTTTTTAAATATGTCCAGTTTGCATGAGTTACAACATATCAATATAGATCTTTCTCATTCTCCACCAAAAGACATTCAACTATTACTTCTTCTTCCACTGTCTTCTCCTTTGATCTTCACATATTACATATATATGAAAACATTCAACAGTTACTTCTTCTTCTTCCACTGTCTTTTCCTTTGGTCTTTATATATATATATATATATATATAACCCTCATCCCCCAAAATCCCTCTATGGTTAGATATTCAATATAAATTGAGGAATTTTTGTCTATATATAATTCTTTTCATAAAACTATTTGCTCTATTTATGTAAATAAATCATTATTCACAATATTAATCAGGATTATCATTAAAATCTCAAAGCACTTTGAAATAATTTCAATTAACTTTTAAGTCCCTCATTTTTTAAAAAATTTCAACTGAGAACAATAAGCAAATAGTTAATTAAGTTATGTTTTATTATCCATATGTTTTTTAATATATTTGAAGCCTTGAGAAGTATATTTATAATACATGAAGTTTTCTTTAACTTTAAAATCCACATTTTTTATTTGTTCATATCTTACCATTGTTTTGGTTACCCATAACAGTTAAGTTACTATTATTTCATTTAAGCTATAGATTATATTTATGTCATATTCCTTTCTTACTGCAGGTTGTCACATTGTTAAACCCATTAAGTCATTTGTTCCCTATTAATTGCCATAATATTAGACCCACTAATTAAGTATTGTCTCATTTACCAATATTTCTGATTTGATAGCTAGTATAATAGCTAGATAGTTTGATTAGAGCACCTATGAAGTTAGCATATCTTATTAATTTCTTGACCAGATAATCAGTGGTCTCTTGGAATAAAAAATAAAAATATAGGCATTTGAACCATGGTAAATTGATAACATTCATATCATCTTAACTATTAAGCTATTTTATATATTTTGGTTGTAATGAAATTTTTGCACATTTAAATAAGTACTTTTCTAACTCTTCTTAGAATGCCTAGTAGGTTGCCATCTTTTGCCAATTCAGTAGCTATATGCTATATTATTAGACTTTACTTATCTTTTAATCGGTCATATTTGTTTCTTATTAGTTATTACGTTGTTAGACCCAATATATTATATTTACTAATAACAGGTTATATTCTTTCTATACTACTCACCATATTGTTAGACTCTTTAAATCATATTTATTCCTTAGCAAATCATATTTCTTAATTATTAATTACCACATTATTAATCCGATCATGTCCAAATCATATTCTTTCCTTGCCAAAGGTCACACTATTTGACCCACTATATTATATTTATTCTTTCATAGATTGTATTTCTTATCAATTACTATATATTGCTAGGCCCACGTTGCCATTATGTCATATTCCTTTTTCACCAGTTATTCTAGGTTAGCTTCTAGTTCTCTTCATTTTCCCCCGATCTCTTATCCACTAATTTATTATAGACTCGCTACTGTTTTTCTTCATTCATCTTCAGTTTGCTATTTTAATTTATACAAAAATAATGATTATTGTTAATGGAGTTTTATAATAAATATAACATAAAAAAGAAAAGGACCTAGATGAAGAGAACCGTCTTAAAGAAAATAAGAAAATGGATTCCAAGGCCCTTTTCTTCATGCATGAGAGCTGTGCATGAGAGTATTTTCTTAAGAATAGCAACTGCGACCACCTCCAAGCAAGCATGGAGCATTCTGCAAGTTGAGTTTCAAGGGTCCTCGAGGGTGATGATGGTGAAGCTTCAGACACCGAGGCAAGAGTTTAAGACATCATACATGAAGAACAATGAGTCTCTTCAAGCCTATACATCTTGGGTTCTTGGAGCAGCCAATCAAATATGAGTATTTGGAGATCAAGTTTCAGATCAAATTGTAGTGGCCAAGATCCTAAAAAGTCTGACTTCCAAGTTTGATTATATTGTGGCAGCAATAGAAGAATACAAGGATCTCAAGGTTCTCACGGTGGATGAGTTGAGCAGCTCTCTGTAGGCGCACGAAACGCGACTACAGAGAACAACGGAGAAAGGTGAAAAAATGGCGCTGCAAAAAAATGGGTGAATCATCAAAGGCTAACGAGGAAGACAAAATCATGTTCAGAGGCAGAGGTAGAGGATTTTATAGAGGAAAAAGTCGAGGTCGAGGTAGGGGAAGAAGTGGTGAACAACGGCAATTCACTAACAATGATCATAGAGGGCATAAGTCTAATATTCAGTGTCACCATTGTCGCAAATATGGTCACATTAACGCTGAGTGTTGGCTGAAAGACAAAACCATAAACATTGCAGAAGAGTTTGATGCAAGTACTCTTTTTATGGTTCATTATGATACTCATGATGTAGCAAGAGGCGTTTGGTTAGTAGACAGCGGCTGCTCCAACCATATGTCTGGCATAAAGAAGTTATTCAAGGAACTAGATGAAAATTTCAAGCTAAAAGTGAGGCTGGAGATAATAAAGAAGTGCAAGTTGAAGGAAAAGGGTTAGTAGCTGTGGAGACAACACAAGGGAAGGTGAAGCTCATTCGAAAGGTACAGTATGTTCCTAGTCTTGCATATAACTTCTTGAGTGTAGGGTAGTTTCTCTCTAGTGGATACTCTGTCAAGTTAGAGCAGGAAGCATGCATCATCAAAGAGGAGAAGACAGGAAGGCAATTGGCCAATATACATGTGACAAGTAACCGGATGTTTCCATTTCAAGTCTCAAATGCTAGCAACTTAAGAGTCCTTGCAAGTGAAAAGAAGGAGTCTTCTTTGTGGCAACTCCGGTATGGTTATCTGAACATGAAGGGACTGAGATTGTTAAGCCAGAAACGAATGATGAACGAGCTTCCAAGTACAGCTCAGGTGGAGTTTTGTGAAGGATGCGTGTATGTCAAACAAGCAAAAAAAACCCTTTGTTATAGACAAGGCTAAGAGAGCAACTGCACCCTTAGAGATTATCATGCAGACGTTTGTGGCCCAATGCAAACTACATCACATGGAAGAAGCCAATACTTTCTCTTATTCACTAGCGACCTCACTAACATGAGCTGGATCTACTTCTTAAGGTACAAGTCTCAAGCCTTTGATTGTTTCAGGAGATTCAAAGCATTTGTGAAGAAGCAGAGTGGCCATCATGCTAAGGTTCTACGTACAGATCAAGGTGGTGAATTCCTATCAACTGAGTTCAAAGAATTTTGTGAAGATCATGGCATTCACAGACAACTTACAGCTCCTTATACGTCTCAACAAAATGACGTCGCAGATGGGAAGAATCACACGGTTGTGGAGATGGCCAGGAGCTTAATGAAAGGAAAAGAGCTTCCAAATACATTTTGGGTAGAAGTAACAACAACTGCTATGTATTTGTTGAATCTCTCCCCTATGAAGGTAGTGCTAAACATGACTCCTTATGAAGCTTGGACAGGTATGAGACCTTCTATCTCTCATCTAAAAGTGTTTGGGTGTGTTGCATACTCTTTTGTTAACCCAGTGCAACATCAAAAACTGGATGAGAAAACATAAAAATGTATTTTCATTAGGTATTGTAGTGAGTCGAAAGCATATAAGTTGTACAATCCTACTACTCGTAAGGTAATTATAAGTAGGAGTGTGATCTTTGATGGAGAAGCTACTTGACAATGGAGCACTGAAGCAGAAGCACATTCACAAGCTCCTCTTCCACTCGTGGAGGATTCAACAACTACACCATTGCATGGAGTGAGTGATCCTAATTCAACACAAGGATCTGATGCTCTATCAAGTTCTTCAAGTGATAATTCAGGTGCAAGTTCATGGCAGGAGGCCATTAGTGAGGAGACACCACCATCAAGAGTTAGGTCTCTGAGAGAGATTATTGAAGCATGCACCTTTGCACTCATGATCTCTGACCCAACTACATTTAATGAAACCTCAAGAAAGACAGAATGGAGAGATGTAATGAAGGAGGAGATCCTAGCTATTGAAAAGAACCAAACATGAGACTTGGTTATTTTGCCGGAAGGAAAGAAAGCTGTAGGGTTGAAATGGGTTTACAAGATGAAGTACAACTAAGATGGGAGTATATAGAGGTACAAGGCACCCTTGGTTGAAAACGGGCATTCTCAAGTACCTAGCATTGATTTTGTAGAAACCTTCTCTCCAGTAGCAATGTTTGAAATAGTATGGGTATTTTTGGCTCTTGCTGCACAACTGAAGTGACCTATCTACCAGCTTGGTATCAAATCTGTCTTCCTTAATGGAAAACTTCGAAAGGAGGTGTATGTTTGCTAGCCAGAAGGGTCTCTGAAGGTAGTTAAGAGAAGGTCTATAAGCTTGAAAAAGCTCTATATGGGCTTCGACAAGCTCCTAGAGCCTAGTACAGCTTTGTGGATAGTCACTTTATGCAGCAAGGATTCAAGAAGAGTGTCAGTGAACCTACTCTGTATACAAGGGTGAAAGGAAGCAAGGAGGAAATGCTAATACTGTGTGTATATGTGAATGACATTATATACATGGGGTCTACTGAATTAGTGACTTCAGGATTCAAATAGGAGATGATGGAAGCATTTGAAATGTTTGATCTAGGATTGTTACATTATTTTCTAGGTCTTGAAGTCAGGTAGGGGGAAGACAAAGTGTTCTTATGTCAACGAAAATATGTAGAGGATTTGCTGATTAAACACAACATGCAAGGCTGTAAAAGAGCAATAACACCTATGAACATTAATGAAAAGCTACAGTTAGAAGATGGCACAAGAGAAGCAGATGTACAAAGGTTTCGAAGCTTGGTAGGAGGGCTGCTCTATCTGGTACATACAAGACCGGATATTATGTATTTAGTCAGTGTTCTATCAAGGTATATGAAGAACCCTGCTCAACATCATCTAGGAGTGGCAAAAAAGGGTTCTTCAATATGCTACA
This sequence comes from Dioscorea dumetorum, assembly GCA_902712375.1. NCBI lineage: Eukaryota > Viridiplantae > Streptophyta > Magnoliopsida > Dioscoreales > Dioscoreaceae > Dioscorea > Dioscorea dumetorum. Next base: position 1,346,138 of record CACTHL010000579.1, on the reverse strand, counting down.
GAAACATTAGAGTTTGGCATATGGTATACAAGCACTCCTAACTTTTAGCTGCTTGATTTTACTGAAAGCGACTAGGTTGGCTCAACTGATGATAGAAAGAGCACCTCTGGCAGTGCCTTCATACTTGGTTCAGCAACATTCACATGAATCACGAAGAAGCAAGAAGTCACATCATTATCTACAACAAAGGCAGAGTACATTGTTACCACATCCATAGCATGTCAGGCCGTTTGGTTACAAAGACTACGCAATGATTTTAATCTGAAACAAGAGGGAAGAACTTAGGTTTACTGTGATAACAAATCTACCATTGCTATTGCGAAGAATCCAACGTTACATGGGAGTTCTAAACATATAAATATAAGGTATCACTTCATTAGGAATTTAGTATCAGAAGGAGTGATCAAGCTAGAGTATTGCAATACAAAGAAGCAATTAGCTGATATAATGACAAAGGCCTTGCCATCCAAAATGCATAGTTACTTCAAAAGGTTACTTGGTGTTTGTACTTTCCAATCAAGGGGGAGTGTTGATGCTAATTGGAAGTTTACGTGGATGGAAACTAAGATAGTTGATGACATGAAGTAGTGGAGTAAGGCTTATTGACTAAGTCAACAGTTTGTTTAGAGTTAGTTGTTAAGCTGTTGTTTGAAAAATGGATATATGGATGTACGTGGGCCAATGTGAGCCTGTTTTCCGGGCACACAAGTTGATGTAGATTTGGTTTTTAAATAATTGAATAACCAAAAAAAAGCTTAACACTGCTTCTTTGACTGAGTTTTGAATACACATTGTCTTCTCTTTCTCATACTAAGTAAGAACCTCTCATATACACTAAACTATCTCCATCATATATACTTGACCATTCAATTTGAGTTTCGAACAGGTAGTTCCGATTTTGTAAACCTTGAAATTGAAACTAAACTATAGTCATACGATTCAGATTCCAAGATAGTTCTCATTTTTCAAGTTAATGAAAATATATTAAAATTTTTTTATCATATTATATATTATATAAATTTTTTTTAAAAAAATAGAATTGGTGGTTTTGTTTCATTCTAATTTTTCACAAACAAGAACACAACGAGAATCTTAAAGTTCTTGTTCAAAGTTATAATTTACAATCAGAACCATATTTATGGTTTTGGTTTAGTTCAAATAAATTGAATCGCGTTTAGTTCTAATTGGGAAAGAATGATATCCACACTTTCATATAAAATATTTAAAATTTACTTTTAACAAGTCGAGAACAAATTTATATTTTGTTAATATTTTTTTAATGATAATTTTTTATTTTTATTGTATTTGGTTTAGAGAATTTAGGAATGGGGTTGGACAGGGTTGGACATCCCTTGGTCTTATTAAATTCAAGCATGTAATTTTAAATTTAATCCCTTATTATACTAACAAATTTGGCATGGAGAATAAAATTTATCTTACACCAAAGCTTAAGCCCATCCTTAGGTTTATGATTCTATGAATTTGCTTTTATGTAATTTTAATTAATATTATTCAATTATAACATTGATTGATATTGAAACGGGGGGATACTTCTTTTTTTAAAAAAAAAATTATAAGAGTCATGTTTTTTATTATTTTTATTTTTTTAATAATATCCTCATCTCTATCTAATTTAGACATATTAAACTAAAAATCTTATCAATTATTTTTTTGACCAAGCTATGATATAAAATATAAAAATAAATGACAAGAACTTTTTTTTTTAAAACTAATTTTTTATAAAATTTTGTTTGGACTTGTGCTAGATTTTGGTCCATTGCCAAACTTTTGGGCCAACTCTATCCTTTACTTTCCATGAGAGAGCACATATTTTTTATCACCTTAAAGAAAATCAAATTTATTGTTTGTTTACTTTTATCAAAAAGAAATTAGATAAGGCAAAAGCTTTATAATTTCTTTTTCTTAATAAACTAGCGAGTCTTCACCACTTTATTTTTTTATAATAAAAATAAAAAACAAAATTTCAATTTTTTTAATAAAAATAAAAAACAAAATTTTAAGTTAATTTTAAGTTAGTAATTTTATTTTATATCTACAAACTTAATGTTTCATTTAATTGGCAAATGAATACAACACAAGCAGTAAAATACTCTTAATAATTTTGTACCGTAAGCGAGGTACATTATAATTGTTTATACGTTCAATGAATAATATGAATTTTGTTTTATCATTATTTCTCATTCGTTTCGCACAAGTATCAGATTTTAAAAAATTATGAAATTACTGTAATGCCCTTTGTATTACTGTAAAATAATAACAAAGAGAATATTTATTCTTCTAAAAAACAGTCAAACATTTAAATTTATATAAGATCTACTCATGTTCACTTTCTGGAATCCAGCATGAAATGTAACAGCTTCAATTTTTATTTTTAAAATTAGTTCTAAAATTAGAAGATGTTATAAAAGTAATCAAATAAATTACAATATTCATTTAAAAATTTATTTTGCAAAATTTTGTCTTCGCATGTATATCAATGGAAGCTCAAGGTAATTAAAGGTTTAAAGTTAAATTTCAAAATTAAGCCTCTAATCTATTTAATAGAAAATAAATTTTATTTAAATTTATTTTTAAAAAATAGCTATACAAGATAAAGAACAAAGATAAAAAAAAAGAACAAAAAAACATAATATAAATAAATTAAAAAACTATGTATTTATAATTAAAAAGATATTATATTAGTTCAGAAAAAGGTGTATTATTTTTTAAATAGGCTATTAAAGAGGATAAATTGGCAAAAGAGTTTTAAAAAGCTAATAGAGAAAATATATGGAATTGTTAATAATTAAATTTAAAAATATTCTAATATGTCATAAGTTAGCTTGCACTATATAATATTGATTAAATATTAAAATAAAAAATATTAAGATTTTAATTTACAATAATAAATAATTATCGGGAGTCGATCACCCAGAATTTCAAGACTTTAAAAGTACTTTTAATGATAAGACCTCAATAAAAAAAGTGAGGGGCCTATAAGATTGCTTTCATAGGCTAACCTTTGAGCCGACCTTTACTATTTATTAGGAATATTGATTGAGAGTTATTTGATCATGATCAAATGGTTATTATTTATATGAATATTGTATAAAATATCATATATTTTTTTTACTAACATGCACTGTTTAATACCATATATTTGACATTATTTGTTATTGTGTTTCACCGTTAGATATAAATTCAGTGGTTATTTTAACATCTCTAGATAATAGGTTCTATATGTACATATATACGTACATCTTAATTTATATTGATATTTTATATTAATAACTAATCATAATTTTCTCACTTTTTCCAAACTATTTAATTAGGCAACAATTGCTAGCTATATATATATCAATATCAATATGAAATGTCATGCATGAGTTCTCAGATGGAGTGCTTGACCTTGTAAATTGTTGATAGTGAAAGAGAGGGCCCTAAAGCTCTTATTGTAGATGTTAAAAAGTCTTTGCATCATTCATTGGTCCTGCCCTAACATCAAAAAAGTCTTATTATGTTTCATTTGAAATATGAAGCTCATCAAGTTGCAACCCTAGCAAGTCCTAACTTGAACCTCTGGGAGGACCTTGAGTTTGGCCAACTTGTATTTCTAACTAACTCATGTTGGTTCATTAATGATTTTCTTTTTCTTTCAACAGCCTTCCGACAAAGAAGAACTCAATGTTTGAAAAAACCAAAAGGTGAAAAAGAGGGCGGAAAAACATCATAGTATACATATCGTTGAATAATAATTGCTTTTAATAAAAAACATATATACATATTGAAAATATCATTAAGGCTGTGTTTGATTGTCCAAATTTTTCATAGGCCATTTTCCAGCCAAATAAGCTGTTTGTTTGCTTAAATTTTCCATGGATGTTGTCAAGTGACCTTATTTTCTCTCAAAACAAAAGAAAATGTTTCTAGTCTCAACCTTAGAAAAAATTTTCCATGGAAAATATAATGAGTTATATGAAAATACAAGCAATCAAACAACAAAATCAGAATTTTTCATAAAAATTTTCTTTTTCTTTCAACAGCCTTCCGACAAAGAAGAACTCAATGTTTGAAAAAACCAAGAGGTGAAAAGAGAGGGCCAAAAAAAAATCATAGTGTAAATATAGTTGAATAATAATTGCTTTTAATAAAAAAAATATATACATATTGAAAATATCATTAAAAGTATTGATGTAATAATTAACTGATGTCTGTTACTACGTACATACATATCACCTCTACAATTAAATATATACTTGGTATACGTATTTTATTTTTCTCTCAATTCAAAAGCGACAGGTTGGAATCCTACCTGTGGTTTATATCTACATATCTCAAAATAATATATATATATATATATAGTGACTAAGAAGTGGTTCAAGTGTGAGTCTCACTGTTTTGGCTTTGTGTGATAAATGTCACGTTGATACGACACCAACCACATTATTGGGCAGGATGAAAAATTATAAAGAAATAAACATCACATTCTTCTTTGCATTTTGTTAGTGTGAGCCGCCACAAGATGACTTCTGTTCATCTTGCATTAATTGTGTGTTTTTTTATTTTATTTATATTTTTTATTTTTAGGGGACCCAGTGGAGAAAATCATTAGAGGTCAAATAAGTTTTTTTTTTATAAATATTTTCTTGAAATATAATTTTTATATGTGGAAATTGCCAAAAAAAACCCCATAAGTTTGCGATATGGCCAAAAACACCCTGTTAATTTCTCAATACCTAAAAACCCCTTCCTTTTAAAGTTAATGTTTGCCAACCCCCCAAAGTTTGCAACGGGTGTTAACGGAGTTATGTTGGAATTTTATGGACGAAATTACCCTTTCTTGCATGGGAAGTCGTTACACTGGAACTTTTGACGGGTGGGGCAGTTTCCTTTAGGGTGATCCCAAGAGACGTCCGTATACGCTTTTCTTCTCGAACGCGCCTCTTCGGCTTTTCCATTTCTGAAGTTGTCTCTGCGTGGACATCATCCGCAAGTTCGGTTCTCAAAACACCTGAATCACTCGTGGCAAGCATTCGGCACTTTCATCGGTTTGCGGTCAAGGTATTGAAGAAGTTGTGTTTTAAGTAAGGGTTTTATTTGAACCAATATGTTACACGAGATATTCGTCTGTTTTGTTTTGTGGTTCTGTTTTTAGCGGAAGACACCGAAGTATGCGGGGGAATTTCTCGGTTGGGGTTTTTCTAGTCTCGCAGGCGATTTGCCGGCTAGGGTTTTGGCTTGTCTTACATTTTCTACTGTGTCCATGATCACCGAAAGAGTTTTAGGTTGTTTTTATTTGTGTAATGTGGACAACGTGCGTTTCCCCTTTCATTTCATACGGTTGCAGTTTGTAAAATGAGTTTCCGTGTAAGAAATGGGTTCTTGTTTAAAACCTTAGGTCTCTATTTAACGATTCATATCTCTGTGTAATAATTGAGCTTTCCGCTTAACATCATATATCTCTGTTTAACAATTGATGTCTCCGCTTAACAAATGTTGTCATTGTTGCAGTTTTGTGATTATGGCGGTAAACCTAGTCAACGGCAGATGCTACCTGACACCGGTGGTGGGGACATTGGCCGAATTGAAAGTCCACATGACATCTCGACATTGGGAGATCATCCAAAGGACACCGTTCGCAGCATTCACTGAGGTGGAAGCTGTATTCCAGGAGAGGGCCGTTCTGGACTCGCTTCTGCAGAGGTACGATGGCCGCACCAATAAATTCAGGATCGGGGGGAGCTTGCTGAGCTTCAGGCCTGAGGATGTGGCTCTGATTCTGGGTCTGCGTTGCGACGGAGACGCGGTCCAGTTTAAGAAGAAGAAAACACAGTCAGCATTCGAGGGAAGGTATTTATCAAAAAGCTATGAGAGACACCGAGAGTCCATCAAGGCCACTCTCCAGCGGCTTGTGGGACAGAGAGGGGAAGAGGAAGATTTCGCGAAGCTCTTGATGGTGTACCTCATGGGGACAGTCCTCTTCCCGACTACCTCATCCTTGGTGCCCAATTGGATCGTCGATTATGTCGACGATCTACCAGGCATGGGGCGTTACGCATGGGCGCAGGCGACGCACAAATGGCTTATGGAGGACATCCCACAAGCTGCAACTCGAGTGCAAGCCAGATGCGCGGGGGGGGAAGGTAAACACGGGGTACATTAAGGGTTGCTCCATCGCACTGTGCATCTGGTTTTACGAGGTGACCGGAACCGGAAAGCAAGTCCGTTTCGGCAAGACCCCAAGGATGCTGTGCTACGGTGAAAGTACTTACCGGAAGCATGCGACGATAGAAACCAGTTGGGCAGCTCTCGAAGGAAAAGAGGTACTAAATAATGAACAATGTGTGTAGAATGAGTAGTTAATGTTTAATTATAGTCATTACCATTTAACAACTATGTAGTTGTGTTTAACTTTAGGTTTCTGCGTTTAATATTATTAGTCTCCGTTTAACTATGTGCTATACCGTTTACGTGAACATGTCAAATGTTTAAATACGCATGTTTTTGATTCAATTGAATGGTTTGACTGAGATTGTTTTGTTTACGTATGTTAGTTTCCGGAGCTTGTCCCTGCGAATGCTGAGGAGGAGATATTTCTTCGGGCCAGCCGGCGGAGGGATGCTATTGCGCCGGAACCAGTTGCCCGAAGGCAAGAGGAGAGGGCAGCCTCTTCAGTGCGTGGTCGACGACGCCGTTCCCCCACTTCCAGCCCAACACGCAATCATCGGCGTCGGGTAAGCCCTCCACTACCCCGCCCGATGGCAACACCCCACGCTCCGGCCGCGACAACGTCAGTTCCCCCGATCGCCACAGGCCCCCCGTCCGCGGCAGTCCCCTCCACGGTAGTAGGCGACGAAATCACTTCAGCGTTTTTGCAGGCGTGTCAGGTGATGATGAACGCTTTCCCCTAGCTTGTCGCTCGGGTTGAGGCATTAGAGGCACGGTTTCAATCGACTGCACCGTCTGGCCAAATAAAGGAAGGGTCCGAGGCGGAGGGGGCGTCAGAATTAGGTGACGAGGACTTTATCGGGATGGCCATTCCAAGACGGCAACGTTTGAAGAGGCTTGCGAAAAAGGCGAAAGCAATAAAGCCTCTCTGTTCACCACTAGCCGACGATGAAATAATGGCAGCACCATCGGCGGCCGATGCTGTTGTTGTGTCCGTCGCCAATGTTGACGTGGCCGCCGAGGTGGAGATCGTCGATGCCGTTGCGACCGCCGCGCTTGAGGATGCCTCCGAAATCCCCGTCCCGGTGGAGCCGGCGGCCGACGGTGGCGCATTGAGGGTGGTGGCCACAATCCCTGAAGAAGATGAACCAGCCGAGGATGTGTCTCCCCTTGATGATGTTGCCTTGGCCGCGGTTGGGAAGACCGTTACCTCTATTGTGAAGGAAATCCTGCACACGGAGGAACAGGCGGCCGACAGTGCCGCATCCAATGTAGGCGCGATCCCGCAATAGCAAAAAACATCTACGGATGAACCCAAAGCTGTTGACGAGGGGCAAGGGAACGTCACCGAAAACAAAACGAAAGCTATGATCCTTGCCAACCAGCAATATGAAGAAGTTCGGAAGGACTTCGTTCCGAAGAAGAAAAAATACGCTGGTCAAACGCGCCTCAGCATATTCGAGAAGGAGTTGATCAAGATCTTCCTCAACTTCCCCATGGACACGTAAGTGTGTTATTTTGTATGTTTTTATTTACATACAGATGTTCCCATTTACTTTTTGGCTTTTGCGTTTAACTATATACATTACCGTTTAAGATTATATGGTTACCGCGTAAGATTTAGTGTTCCGTTTTAATTACACCTGTTGCCGTTCAACCGCTGGGCCGTCGTATGGAGGAATGACTATGTCAGCACCACACGGGCCAACCTCTTCGTACTACTCGACGGGAAGGAGATGGTGACGGATGATGTGATGGACGCCTTCGTGTGCATAAAACAAAAGTCACTGACCAAAGTACCATATCCCTACAAGAAGCACGCCTCCATCACAAGACCACTGGCATTGTTTATGTCAAAGCAAGAAGACGCACACGAGACGACTTTAGCTATGATCGGAGATGCCACCAAAGTCGTTCATAACGTTGACATTGCCATCCTTACCATAATCATGAATGGCCACTTTCATGTCGTGGTGCTCGACAATAACAACCAAGAGTACAGGCATTACAACTCATGCCAAAGTGAAGAGTACGACAAAGACGCGGTTGCAATGGTAAGTTCTTTGGGAACTGAATGTATCGATCCATAGAGTTTCATAGATGGTTGTTATTCTAACCTCAACTTGTACACCTTGACAGCGGGAACTATTTGACACCTGTCTCGAAATGGAGTATGGAGAGACGGTGACCAAACATTACCCGCTTGTTCACGACAATGAAACACCGCGACAAAAAAAGGAAGTGTCGATCGCTCCGTGTATGTCGGGAGTTTATAGAGCAATTACTCCCGGGCGAGAAACTACACATAACGCGTAAAGACCTATCTTATCTGAGATTGAAGTACACTGCCCTCATACTTAAGGAAGGGCGTGCGGCCGGCATCCAACAAAAAGGGATGCCCCCACCTTCGGTGAAGTAGAATTGTTTATCTTTATCACGGCCATTCTTTAACAAATGTAAAGCAGTTTTGTCTTTGTTGTTTAAATTCAATTTATTATTTGCCATCGACATGGAAGACATGTCAATGTAAATTTAGTATTTGTCGCTAGTCTTTCAAATGCAATTCATTCTTTCAAAATATTGTCTTACAGTTTCCTTTCACTGTTTCGTTTGAATTATAAGGTTTCCCGTTTAACCACGAGAGTTACCGTTTAAGGCCAGCCGTATCTGTTTAACTCTTACTCGTACCCGTTTAACAATCGCCTTTTCTGGCCAACATACATTGACCACATCCAATTCTGCTAGTCTCGATTTAACTTCCGCTGTCTTTGCTTAACTATCAACGCTTGAACACAAATCAGATTTTGTCCATCTAGCGAAGTTGAAGGACCAAGCTTCAACAAAACCACATAACGCCTAACAAGGGTTAAAGGCGAAATACGTGCGGATGTTTGCTAGTTTTTGTTTTGTATTCAACTCGGCGTTCTCGTCTGAGGTACCAGACTTTGCAATGTAAATATACCATCTTCTGTTCATCGTCTTCCGGGCTTTGTACTTCGCATTCTTGGCTTGAGTAAACAGCCAAAACTTATTTGTCTCATTTAAGAATTATTCTTACTCGATTTCATTACACCTTTCCGAATGGCTGCCAACACTTCAGTTCAAACGAAACCGTACACTTTTTAATGGAGATGACTACTTCTTACGCGTAATAAAATAAGTCTTATGCTAATTAAATAGTAATAAAAAGAAATTAGATAGTAATTAACATGTAATAAAATAAGTCTTATGCTAATTAAATAGTAATTAACATACCGAACTAGATAATGAAGCTCTCCATGTTTATAAACAGGGGTCACTTGCAATACCTATGAAGTACTGTCCGGATAAACGACTATGTTTCCATTTTCACATTCCGCGAATAAGGTGAAATATGAATGAATCCCAAAATGAAGTGGTCTATGTTCAAATAATCGTTTAAGTTTCAGTTATCATATGAAAAATAAAGTACTATCTTTTTAAATATTCCCGGCACCGTTTGAAAAATATGAATCCCGTTTGATTTACGGTTTCTCTATGTAATTATGTATGTTACCAGTTAAGCTCAACACTTACCGTTTAACATCAGAAGCATGCGTTTAACTCTATACGTCCCTCTTTAAATAGTAAAAGTTTACACTCAGACAAATGTCTTTCCCTTCATAAATTATTCCTTCACAATGGTGTTAGTCGACGACGGTTTCATTGCAGGATCTTCGATTGTGCCCGGACGCGTGGCAACGGCTGCAATGCAACTCGCGGACCTCAAATGTTTGGGACTCGATCCTCCTTCGTCTAGGACGCCCAGGCTGCCTTCTCGTCACAGGCGGACGCAAACGCAGATCGCGATTTTCGTCCGTAGGCCGCTCATTGTCGGGTATGGGGAATATGGCTTCCTTATACGCTAGCTTGTAAGTGTCCACGGTGAAGTAGCCGCTTATAAAACGATGGACGTTGGTGTCCGTCTGCATTATTGCAGCGCAAGCGTGTTTGCAAGGGATACCAAAAACTTGCCATCTGCGACATGAGCAAACTCGGGTCGCAAGATTTACGTAATTGCCAGCACTGGTCAATAACTTCGTAAGTCATCGACACATCGACCAACGTGAAGACTTCGGCCGTCCGCAACAAGCGCCTCAACCTTCGAATGTATATCCGAGCATAAGTAGGTCTCCCATTTGTTCGCTTGCTCACGGCGAGTGCATAACATGCGCATCAACTTGAACCTGCACAACGAAGATCATAAAGTTTGAATAAATTGAAGTGAATATATTGATACTTAAACAGAAATCCAAAGCGTTAAACGGTATTGTCAAAAATTAAACGTTACTCCCGAAAGTTAGACGAAGACAATTATATTGAAACACTTATGTGGTATTTTAAATATGGACAATGTGTGTTAAATGATAAAGCAAAATGTTAAGCGGTATAAGCGAAAAACCTTATCGCGTCGACCATTTTCGTCACCGGCAAATGACGAGCTTCTTTGATCCAAGCATTGAACGACTCCGCGACGTTTGAATACATCTCCCCCCAGCGTTCGCCTTTGAACAGATAATTCGACCAATGTGCCATGTCCGACTTATGAATCAACCAATGATAGGCTTCGGGTGATGCGGCCTGCAGTTCATTGACGGTGTCATCGAATTCTTTAGCCGTCGATGCCCACGCAATGCGAAAGTATATAGACCAGCACTCCTCCCTCAATGCCTTCCCAAGTCTGACATTGGCTTTCATAAAATTGGCCTCCAAGTGTCGAAGGCAGTACGCATGTGGGGATGAAAGGAAGACTCTAGCAATCGCGTTGACAAGGCCCTTTGACCTGTCCGACACGAATGTAATCGCCCTCGTCGTATAAAGCATCACCTAACTTGGAAAGGAACCACGTCCAGTTGGCGTCAGTCTCATTGTCGACAATAGCGAAGGCGACATGAAAGAAGCCATTGTTCCCATCTTTACCTGTGGCACCCAACAGAGTACCCCGGTACTTTCCCAGGAGGTGGGTACCATCGAGAAACAGCAGCGGCCTGCATGCCCGCTTGAATCCCAAAATGCACGCACTGAAAGAGAAGAACGCACGCTTAAACCGATCACCGTCCCTATCCACAAACGCGATGCTGCCGGGGTTCGTCTCAACCACCTTATCGACGTACCAAAGCAACAAGTCGTAGCTGGAGACATCGCTGCCATCGAGGGTCACCCGGGCATGTTCTTTTCCCAACCAAGCCTGCTTGTATGGAATGTGGACACCATGCTCCCACAACATGTCCTTCTGAATGTCGATGGCCTTGTACAAGGGCCGGTCCTTGAGCTTCTGGATCACTCGTGCGCTTACCCATTTTTTGGAAGCTTTCGGGTGTGACGCCGAGCCAATTCCACCGCCGCAAGTGTGTGACTGGTCCATTGTCTTGATTCTGAATGTATTTCTGTTATATTCCTTTGATGCATGCACGCGCCATTCACAACCAGTGGCAGCGCATTCCACAGTGACCCGGTGTTTTTCGTTCTTTACAAATTTGAAGTCAAAGTTCCGTTTGATGGCAAAATTTCGAAGTGCGTCTCTGAAATGTTCAACGCCTTCAAAACGTTGTCCGACGTCCAACGACAACATTTCAGGTTGTTCTGACGAGGAAGGTACGCATGCAAGACCATCAGGGTCGCTATGAGGTGGAACAGAAGCGCTCCCAGATTCCGAATTCCTACCAACACTTCAATTCAAACAAAAACGATTAGGATTTAAGCATAAACATCATTTTGTTAAATGGTAAATATCAAATTGTAAACGTTACAGCCAAACATTAAACAGAGACTCCATAATGTAAACGGTATAGTCAATAGTTAAACAGTAACATGAGAACTTACACGGTGAACCCCAAAATTAAACGGTAACGTCTCTAACTTAAACAGAAGAGAATTACTAACCAATACCTAACATATACAACTACATAACTATCTGGCACTACCACATTACCACGAGAGGATCTCGTTTTCAGTAGGATGCGATGACGCGCCATCCGTCTCGACAACAAGATCAACTACATCGCCTTTTAAGATGGAGAAAACATGACACATGCGCTGGAAGTCGATCTCGTTCTCTATCGGGCAAACCGTATTATGTCCATCGGGTGTGACAAACTTCACCCTCACACGGGAAGTATTGAGACCCCATCTCTGACATATCTCAGCTAACACCACCTCCCAAGTAGTCAGCGCCGTGAACATGAGCACTCGTCCCTCCCCGTTGTATCTAGCAATAGCACAAAAACTCTCCATAATACCGAAGAACGGCCAGACCTCAAATGCGAAAGAGAAGAAGAAGAAGAAGAAGAAGAAGAAGAAGAAGAAGAAGATGTAATTGGCCTTCTAAACTCTCTTTCACAAAAAGCCAACATGAAGGGGAAAAAAACCCACAATTGTGTGCATTAAGGGCGGACATGACGTGATGTGATCGGGCGGGTTTTTTCCCAGCCATTTCAAAGGGCAAATATGGAATTTCATGCAAAAGACACATTTAAAGTGACTGGCAGGGGGTAGACGGGAAGTAAACTATAACGGAGGGGCTGTCCGGGGTGTGCAAAAGTTGGAGGGGGGTTTTAGGAAGTTTGAAAATTCGAGAGGGGTGAACAGTAATTTTCCCTTTTTATATTACATATATTTAAATTTGTAAAAATTAGGGATAAAAATTATTTACAAAGTTTTTAAAAAAAGTAAGGTGACCAAATAATAGATTCTTGTAATTTTTTTAAATATATATATATATATATATATATATATATATACAAAGGGACCCTTTCGCCAACCCCTGGCTCCACCTTGCATGAAATTCCCATCTTTGCTTGGCATCTTGAGGGCCTATTAATAATTGGGGACAAGACCATTTGATGCCACATGCATGGATTGATACTTGATTTTTTTTTCAAGTGAAACGTTACAAGTATGGTTTATTATTATATTTTATTATTATTATTATTCTTTTGATAAAATGGATAAACTATGAATCTCAATTAAAACATTTTAAGAAAGAGTAGAATTCTTAATTTTCTATTTGAGAGAAAATTCAACTACCACTCTCCTTATTAATAGGGAGGTGATTTGTATTTTTAATGAATAAAATGCGTCTTATTAGAAAAAACCAATTTTAAAAAACATATATTTTTTTTCAAATTTAGAAACATTCAAGGTATGTGCTCTCTCTCTCTCTCTCTCTCTCTCTCTATATATATATATATATATATATATATATATATATATATATATCTCGGTAGAATACCTTATTTAGTTTCTATATTAGACTCAATCTGCCTTTTAATCCCCCTATAGTAATTTAACACCAATTGGTCCCTCTATTGATGATTTGAGACAAATTAGATCCAGCCCATGGCGAACGTTCTATTCTCTGTCATGTGATGGACTTAATTTGTCTCAAATCATCATTAGAGGGATTAAAAGTGGCAAATTGAGTTCAATAGATAGACTAAATAGGGTATTTTATAAAACTTTCATAATGCCACATCAGCAACATCAGATGCAGAAGAGAACGTCCGTCACAAGCTGGACCTAATTTGCCTCAAATCATTAAGAGAGTAACCAATTGGGTCAAATTATAATAGGGGGACTAAAAGGACATATTGAATCAAATATAGGAACTAAATAGGGTATTCTAGGTATTCAAATTAAAATGTAGAAATGCAATTTTAAAATATAAAAATGTCTTAAATGCAAGAGACAAAGTTTGAATATTTGATGAGGATTGGACATAAAATATTCAATTGGGGAAGGTGCTTGCACTACACCAAATGCATGATCAATGAAGTACACAACACTTTTTAAGTGGTTTTTTATTGAATTCCAAATTCATCAACTTATTTGGTACAGTTACATTGGATTTTATTCAGCTATATATTTGAGACTTTCTTTGGCTTGTAAATATTGAAAATTCAATTTCATTTTATAGACTTTTAAATACAAGTAAAAAAGTTATATGTATTTCATTTCAGGGTATAGAATTAATCATAGAAATATATATTTTTATATTTTAACTTGAAACATAGTTATATGTATATATTCATATATGTGTTAGAAAACTCTTATGTACTAAAATTTTCCATGTACACTACCTTTGTTAAAGTCCATGATATTTTATTTTTTGACATTGTTAATAGATAGGAAAAATTGAAACTCCCATATAACTCCCACTCTTATTTATATGGATACACAATTTTAAGTAATATTTCATATTATGTGAGCAATTTAAATTTAACCACAGTTACCGTGGCGGAATCACACAATTTATAAAGTGGGGTCAATATACGAATATTACATTATCATCTATAATATAAACAAATCAAATATATATATAGTTAACATAATATAAATAAGAAATAATAATCCATCATCACCAAAAAGTTTTATTAAAGAATTTATATTTTAAAAAAATTATCTCAAACTACTAAGGTGGCGTTTGATTGAATGAAATTCTAAATGCAGCGAATTTTTAATTACAGTGTAACTGGAAGTACCTGAATTTTAAAATTCAGTGAAGTCAAATCTAGTGTTTGGTTAAATTTATCTGAAAATACTATATTATAATATTTAATATTATTTTAATAATTTTAAGTTCATATTAATTATTTTAACTATTAAATTTAAATTCATTATAAATTTACTAAAATTTTATTACATTTAAAATTTTTGAATTTAATTATTAACCCCACAAAAAGTGAATTTATAAGATTTTCATCTAATTTTAACAAATTATTTAATATTTTTAATTATTAAATAAATTCTTAAATTTATTATTAAAATTTATAAGTTTTTTACTATTCATAAATGTTTAATAATATTTGTTTTTCCTTAGTTTACCACGTATAGGTCACATGTGAGGGAGTAAAAAGATAAGGAATTTCGTTTTACGGCAAATTTGGACGTAAAATCAAATCTTTTATTGGATGTAATTCGAGTTATGTGAGTTTTTAAAATCTTGTGAAACAAATACTGGATTTTTAAAAACCCACTAACTCAAGTTACATGTAATTTTAAATCCCTCCAAACAAACACTACCTAAAACTTAAAAAGAAGTCCATGATTAATTGGATTTTTTTATATAGGTTAAAAGCGAGGAACTTTTAGCTTTGAGATTTTAACTTTAAATAAGAAGAGAATGAGACACCATGCTCTCCTATTTGTCTATTTCGGCAAAAGAAAGAAAAAAACTACAAAATATTAAATGTGAACAAGAAAAAAAAGTAATTTTAGTTTTAGGTTTTTAAAGTTGTAAAAAAACCAAAAAATTACTTTACCTAGAATACAAACCCCTTAAAACTTTCAACATTTCTATATTTTCCATAAAAAAAATTTAATTATTGTGTGTTCTTCATTTTTCCAATTTAATGGGGTCAGTTTAATAATGTTTTAAAAAATATGTACATATTATAATTATCATTAATAATTTAGAACCTTTGTGGGGTTATTGATATGTAGCTCTGCAAGGTGGTATATTTTCAAAACGTTGTTGAAATAATATTTGATCATACATACATGTCAGCATCTTCATAAATATTAAGAAGGTATATAAATAAAAGGGAAAATTAATTATAAGTCCCTGCACGTTTCAAAACATCCCGATCAGTCCTTTTGGCATTTGAATTTTCCTATCAGACCTTTCTTTTTAAGTTATATTCTCTTTCAGTCCCTCTCGTCTAACTCCGTTAGAAATATTTTTGCATTATACCAACTTTGGCCTTGGCTTTGGTGGGAAAAAAGCATGTCCTATTTTGTCACAATTTGAAAAAATGTACGGCAGAAAAAGAAAAATCAAACTTTTCAGGAAGCTTTTCACTTTGTAGTGTAAGTGGAAACATAAAATACTAAATGAAAATTCTAAAATCTAAACAGAAACATAAAATATTAAATGGAAAGTCAATAATTTAAACAGAAACATAAAATACTAAACGGAGAACTCTTATTTAGTGTTGTATGTTTCGACTTACACTGGAGAGTTATCGTTTAGTATTGTATGTTTCAACTTATACTGGAGAATTTTCTTTTAGTATTGTATGTTTCCGCTTATAATAGCGGGTTTCCGCTTGAATTCGAGAGTTTCTGTTTAGTATTTTATGTTTCCGCTTATATCAGAGAGTTTTTGTTTGGTATTGTATGTTTCCGCTTAGATTTTAGAGTTTCCGTTTAGTATTTTATGTTTCTACTTAGATTTTAGAGTTTATGTTTAGTATTTTATGTTTATGGTTAGATTTTAGAGTTTCCGTTTAGTATTTTATGTCTTCGCTTACGGTGTTAGGTTTTCACTTAGCGACCTGTGTTTCTCTTGTTGCTGTTATGGAATAAAAAACATTTAATTGTAATAAATGCATTCACATTCACTACTTTTACTACTTTTATGCAAGAATAAAAGATAACCATCTATAATAAATGCATTCACACTACTATTTCGGAAAACACATCACTCAATTACCTGCAATTATTGTTAGTTAGTGGAGAGCATAATCGTCACTTCACATAGCTTTTAACGGTGTCATTCCACGGGATACTTTGTTCATTTTCAAAATAGCAGAGTTTGTTTGTGAATGCATGAATTTTTGAGGGTGTTTTATTCATTTCCACTAAATAAAAACGAGCTACCTTATAAAAACAAACATAAATAATATTTATATATACTATTATTAAAAGGGTAACAAACTAAATAAATATAAGCTTTTTAAATGGTTTAGTGTTGAGCAATAATTATGGTCATTTGCTTCAACAAAAACATTGCAGAAATCTAACATTGTATGTTTGGTTAACAATAATATTTTATTATTAATTATATTTTTATAAAAATATCATTACCTAATAGGCACCAAATATATTGAACTTCATAATATTTTAGACCAATATAAAAATTATTTAATTTAAAATATTTGTTATTATTAATTTTTTAATTTAATATTGTTTATTTTACAAACAACCAAAATCATGAATCTTCAAAAAAAAAAAAAAGGAAAAACAATATATATATGAGGTGACAACCACGCCACTTTGCTCAAAGGCAATGAAGATAAGTTGTAAGGCTAGGGTTTCAATGGCAATGTCTTTTACTTTTGAATTTTTTATAAAGTTGATATTTTTGAAATTTTATTGAATTTGAAAGATATAACGGGAAAAAATTTACATTATCATCCAAAAATTGAGTGGTAATCACATTTCTAATAGTATTGGCCAAATTATCATATTCCACTAATATTATAAATTCTCTCTTTAAATAATCAAACAAGTAATGTAAAATTATACGGTTCACATTTAGGAGGTAATAAATCTCAACAATAAAAGAAAAAAAACCAAAAGAATAATTATCGATAATCACACAAAATACACAAAATTCTACATGGTTCACCAAATTTGTCTATGCAATGGAGTAAATCATATAAAATTAAAAAAAAAAAAAACAAAGAGAAGCCTAGTCCAGCAAATTATATTATTTTAGGTTTCATAGTAAACTCATGAACAACAAAATTTTCTACGCAAGTGATTGCATCACAAATATGTTCTCAAAATTGTAAAATAAAGCAATATAAAAAGAAATGATTTAGAAGAATAAAAGGGTTATTAAAAAATTTTGAATTTTAATTGTGACCAAAGAAAAGGTTAGGATGTTTATATTTTGTGCTTGTAATAAAATTTCCAAGATCTTTGTGAGACAATTTCCAATATAAAGATACAAAATTAAATAGAGTACTTATTTTGCTATTTTTTTTTTGGGTTTGCCTATTTTTGGGAAAAAAACTTGAATCACAATTTGTGAATTTACAAAAAAACTAACATAAGTACTTCCTCTCTCTCTTAGTACAATAAACAGCGATAGAGTGAAACCCTAGTAATGATGTTTCAATTGTACTGGGACATGGACCTAACTATGTACTATGTGGTCCTCCCTAATTTACCCTTTAAACTACAATCCAAAATTAACTGAGATGCACAATAAATAATAATAATAATCATAATAATAATAATAATAATAATAATAATAATAATTAATCAAAGTGAGACAGTACTGAAATACACCCTAGATGCATGCTGGTTTATTTTGACTAGATACATTGCAAACAAATCAAACAAAATTCTGATATCATGTTCAATACAAACTAAACGCATTATGTAGGTATGATTTAACCTGCAAACTTGCACTGATAGAATGAGAAATTCAGATTTATATTTTTAAATTAATTAGTACGAGATTATTAGTCACTCCAATATATACTTAATTCAGATACTACGGGTTGTTTGGTTTGATGTAAAATGTTTTACATGTAAAATTTGCTTTTTGGTGTTTGATTTGTTGTAAAAGTTACTTTTATCAATGAAAAGTTTTACATTAGACCCCTATTTTGCAGTATTTTAACTCACAACAACTTTTGCTGTGAGTTGAAATACTGTAAAATATTGTTTAACTTCACCTCCTTCAAAACATACCACGTCTGCGTGATTAGTTATCCACTTTGTGTGAGAAGATTAACCCTTTCACCAATAATCAGCCATTGTAAAGCATTTTATTACTAATTACTATAATTTAATTAGATATTTATTTAAAACTTATCACGTCTGCGTGGTTAGTTATCCATTTTACTTGAGAAGGTTAATCATTTCATGAACAATCAATCACTGTAAAGCATTTTATTAATAATTGTTAAAATTTAATTAGATATTTATTCAAAACTTATCACTTGTGTGTGTTGGTAATAAATAATGTATTTAAGTTAATTAATTTTTATGACAAGTATTAAATAATTAATAATAAAAACTAATAGAGGTAATCTTACCACATCACTTATATGATGACCATACCTTTCACACCACATCAAACCAAATACATAAAAAGTAAATATAGTAGTTTCATTTACATTAAGCCCAACAACAATGATGTAAATTAAAATACAGAATTTTTATTTATACCGTAAAATCTACTTATATATAATTTGACTTATTGTCAATCAAACAGCTCCTAAATTGAATACATTTTAATAAAAAAATAACTCATGAATTAGTTTGGTATTTTATTATTTTTTTTTTCAAAACATTTATCATTGATTTTAGCACAACACCTGAGGCATCATATATGTTTTTTCAATTTTATGAAGGCGGTTATGTCATAAATAATCAAGTGCTGCCCCTATTACATGTAGTGTTACTAGTGTACCCAAAGCTCACCAAATTGATACTCTCTACTTTCTCTACTTGTCCTTTTGAGTACAATAAATGCACCTACTTTGATTTTGGCATGTTGAGCTTTCATGACTTGGTCAATAAGGGACCAAGTTTTATGAATGAGTGAGGGGGCTGGCTGCTTCTAGGTGAGAGAGCATTCATTTGGAAAAAATGGGAAAAAACAGTAACATGTCATTTGAGGCATTCTTGCTTAGATTTGTAATTTATTGTCATTAAATGAAATACTTCTTTGTTTTCTAATTTTCCATTAATTTAGTTCATTACTACTGTTAACCTCACTTGTAATTAGGGGCCGTTTGGTTCGCGGTAATGTGAAAACATTACCGGAAATCTGGCGGTAGTATGAAAATATTACCATGTTTGGTTACTGTAACAATGGTAATATGAATGGTAATGTGAGATTACTAATAGTGAAATATTACCAGATGAGGTGGTAATCCAGATTACCAGGTTGGTGGTAATCTGAAAATTTTGTTTTTTCCAATTATACCCCCACTTATTTAATCTAATTCCATATTATAGTTATTATCAAAGTTTTGTTCCATTTTTACTAAAATATTTATAACATAATATATATATATATATATATATATTATAATTTAATTATTTGTTTATCTAAATAATTTAAATTAAAATTTTTAAAATTTTATAGGTAGAGTATTTGGGTAAATTTATTTAATATATAATGTAATTATATATATAATTTAATTATTTATTAATCTAAATATTTTAAATTAAAATTTTTAAAATTGTATATGGAAGGGTATTTAGGTAAATTTAACATATTACCGAGGTGATTACCATGACTAACCAAACATGGTAGTGAAAGATTACTAGTAATATAAGTTATCAACCAAACATAGTAATCTCACATTACCACAACATTCCCGGGCATATAACATTCCTGACCCTATTACCATGGTAATCTCATTACCGTGGTAATATATCATTACCGCGAACCAAACGCCCCCTTAGTGTTTTCTTTATGTCATTTATAAACCTTTATAAACCATGATATATATATATATAAGTTTTAAGTTTTCTTTCCTTGTCATTATGTGCTTTAATGATGGTAGCTACTTATGCAATCATATTATGAAGATATGAAATAATGAAAAATATGAAAATAAATAAATGATGAGATTTTTCCTTCATTAATGAAAAAAATGAAAATATGTGGGAGGGAAAAAACAAATTCTGAAACAACTCTTTATTTGGATCTTTTATGTTATTTTAAGTTGGGATTTTCAAATTTTTATTTGAAGCATATTATTTTGATTTTTACTTTTTGGGGTTTTCACATGAATTGATAAAATATATGATAGGTAAAAATTTTGAAATAAATTTTTTTATTTAAAAATATTAACATTTTCCTACAACCCCTATAGCCCTTCATTTCCCCTATGAAAAGGTTAGGAGGGTTCTCTAGTTTGGTAAATATTATACTTAATTTTTTTTACTTTAGATATTAAATTTTAATTTATATCTAAATGATGACTTAATTTTAATTTCATTCTAATAAAAAATCAGTCAAAAAATATCTTGCGATAAAGTACTGATATGCACACTAGAATTGTCATGTGGATACTGGTTTTATATGTAATTGACTTATGTGATGTAATATATGATGATGTAGTGTTTATGTGGTGTGTAAAACCGATATTTACGTGGTAATTCCTTCATGAAATCAACTCTAACTAAAACCAAAATTAAGTTCTATAACCGTTTTGATATAAATTAAAATTTGATGCATAATACAAAAATTGGATATAATTCAGTGACTCACAGTAATATTTGCCACTTGTTTTACTCTATTCATCACTTCCAAGTATCTTCTCTAACGACACAATGGTATCTAAATATATTTATGTATATTTAATAACTTTGTTGGAAAATTAGTATTTATTATATAGTTATTTATTTTTAAAAACTTAAAAATCCAATTATGTCCACAGACAGGACTATATGGCATGGTTTTTTCTTTTTATTATTTTTTTATTTTTGTAATTGTTAGCAACCAAAAATAAAGAAAAAAAGGATTTCCAAATTTTTTTTTCAACAAGAAATTACCATTCATTTTGACAAAACTTATGATAAGGCTTGAATTATGCCTCAATGCGAAAATTATTTGCTTTAAGTCATACTATATTGAATCTCATAGTTTTATCTTATAAAATTTCCTCTCATACTTTCATTGAAATCATGCATATAAATATAGGGTGTTTCTTTATTTGATATAGTGATATTTATTTATTAATTTTGATTCTTATATTAGATCTTGTCATTCTATTTTATGAATGTTACCTCCTATGTTTAGGTTTACGGTATTTATATAAATAATAATTTTTTTCTCTTATGTATAAAATAATTTATTGAGATATAAATTGTTTAAAATTTTATATTTTATTTCATATTTTTATAAGAATGATATTGCCGTCAATATAGAGAGGGGTTTATAAAAAGAAAAAAAATTAGAAGGATGTAAACTTGTAAGGGGTTTGCATTCATTTAGTATAAGAGAAATGTAATATATTCATATAAATGGTAAAACAAAATGGGAATTGAAAACTAGTGGTATACTAATTCCATTTTATTTTAAATATGAAAAAAATTAGTAATATAACTTACAGTTGAGTTTCAAATTTTCAATGTTTGATTGAAGTGGCAAACCAAAGACAAAGTTGAGTGAGTTTAATAAAATAAATACATAATTATTAAATTAAACTAGTCCAATTTTTTCAACGTTCATTCTTCTTTGTTTAATATTGATTACAGAGTAGGAAAAATATTTAAGTTATTATTTTTTATTTTATTTCCTTTCAAGTTGGTGATGCCAAATTTAATATTGGAGACAATCTCACACTAATTAAAGTTAGTTTTAAAAAAATGTTGACTATAATTTACAATAATAATAATAATAATAGTAAAAATAATAATAATAATTATTATTTCAAGAACAAGATAGATTAAAAATTTATATAAATTTCAAAAATTAACAAGGCCGCAATTAAAAGAGGTATAAATATCACCAAACATGTGATATGGATTTCCATAAAAATGTATCCCCAAATAAATTAGTCGTAGATATATAAGAATTTAATAATTGACTGTAGTTAGCTAAGAAACAATACAATGAATTATTTGTTTAGATGGAGGGCTATCTCTGGCATAAAATTAATATTTTTTTAATCAATAATTAAAATAAAATTTTAATCATGAAATATTTATTTTGATGAGTATAATTGAATCATAAATTCTTAATAGATTCCATATGCAAATTAAATTTGTTTTTATCAAATTTTTTTCTCCAAAAACTTTTTCTTAAGTGTAGAAAATTATGAACCAAAGACAATATGAATATTAATCAAATTAACCCATGACACCTTAATCTATTGGCACTAGGCCCCCACTCGCGAATGAAGACCAACTGTCAATTCTTAAGTGCAGGATGAAAACATGTGGTATAATTAGAAAGTTAGTGCACACCTCTGACATAGGACTTGTTTATATTTGCTAAAATATAATAAATTAAATATAATATATGTTAAACAAATTATATGGTAAAAGAAGGTAACAAAATATAGACCACAAAGAATCTATCCCACATTTTAGAATCCTTAAAAGCAAGAAGAGGTGTGAGGATATATAGAAAATGTCGGCGAGCAATATATATATAAAATTCAAAGAAGTGGATGAAGAACAAGACTTGGTGAAAAGCCAAATGAGTGAAAGAAAGAAAGAAAGAAAGAAACCAAAATAAAAAGAAAGGCAAACAAATACTATCATGAAAAGCAACCTACCAACCATCTCACCCTTTTTTTTTTTTTTTTTTTTCTCTAAAACAAAACCACTTTGGCCCCATGCACCATCTTGTGGTCAAATAGGCCAAGCTGGTCAAGTCAATGCAAGCTCAAAACCCCCCTTTCACTTATATATATATATATATATATATATATATATATATATAGTGAATAATATATATACAACCTCTTCACCCTTGCATATTTCAACTTCCTCTTATCTCAAAGTCATCCTTAAAGAAGAAGGAAACACCACTAGAGAAAGACAAACAAACAAGTCCCTTCTCTCCTTCTTTCCTCCTTTTTATCATCTTCATCCTTTATCCATCTATATCAAGAACTCCACTCTCCTACTAGGGCCAACAACTTTAGGGTAACCCTAAATGGGAAGGTCTCCTTGTTGTGAGAAGGCTCACACAAACAAAGGAGCTTGGACTAAGGAAGAAGATGAGAGGCTTATCTCCTACATCAAAGTTCACGGTGAAGGATGCTGGCGGTCTCTCCCGAAAGCCGCCGGTAACTAAACTTCTCAACCTCAGATTCATAACACTTCAATTTCCATCTTAATCAACCTTTCCATGCATGTTAATTTCAGGCTTGCTTCGCTGCGGCAAGAGCTGCCGTCTTCGGTGGATCAACTATCTCCGACCAGACCTTAAGCGGGGAAACTTCACCGAAGAAGAGGATGAGCTTATCATCAAGCTCCACAGCCTATTAGGAAACAAGTAAGCACTTATATATATATATATATATATATATATATTTAATTAATTCCTTAATTTTATGATTGAACTTCTTATGAAATTATGGTATTTTCTTTTAGGTGGTCTATAATAGCCGGCCGGCTTCCGGGGAGGACCGATAACGAGATCAAGAACTATTGGAACACTCACATCAAGCGAAAACTCCTTAGCCGTGGTCTAGACCCTCAAACACACCGGCCACTCAACCGTGCTGCCCCGACGAGCATCTCTTACCGACCGGAGAACGCTAGAGCTCCCGATAATTATGTTCCCCGGGAGACCACCGACTCTATAGAGGAAGGACATAGCAGTGGCACAAGCATGGATGAAGATCATTCATCTGAAATTAATCTTGAGCTTTCTATAAGCTTGCCATATGCTTCTGCTAAACCACCATGTGAATCACCTAAGGTTGCATGCGCGCCATCCCAAGCTATTTGCTTGTGCTATGATCTTGGACTAAGGAGAGGTGAAGCTTGTAGCTGCCAAAGCATCAAAAGTTCACAAGTTATTAGTTACTTCAGACCATTGGAAGAAATTAAATTTGGGTTGTAATTAACTTTATGTAGTGACTATATATATATATATATGTTAGTTTTCAAGGAAGAATATTTTTAGGGTTTTTTTTTTTTTTTTAATCTCTTGTGGATGTTGATTTATATATTTATGAGATCAATTTATCATTTCTCTACTTGTTCATGCATTGCATGCATGGCCATGTGGATGAGGTCTATCAGTTAAAGGAGTGTGTCTTTATTTGGAGAGTGTGGAGAGATCATGTGAAGTGTTTTTGTTAGGTGAGGGAATCCTGCCAAAAGGGACAAAGATTAGTTCAGATTAGGGTTTTATCTTGTGGCCACTTCCATACAAAATGCTATCTGTTGGTCTTTATCTTAACATATATATATATATATATATATATATATATATCTATATCTGAACATGATGAATTAAGTTGATGAAATTTCACATATAAAGCATTGGAATATATATAGAGAAATACATAACACATGTATATATGTATAATTTTAAAGAATATATATACATCTATACTCTTAGTTATATACTCGTATATATACTTTTATCTTTGTACACGGCAATGCTTCATTGCTTTTTAAACTAATTTCGTTATACAAGTTCACAATAGAAGATTGAATTAATAATGAAAGAGGGGGATTACTATGAATCTAACTCATATTGTCAAATGATTTTGTAAACATCAAATGATCAAACTACTTATTTAATGAGGACACCTACACCTTTCACTGGTTATACAACTCATGGTAGGTAGCTAAGATGATTCTCATACACATATATATGAAAGGTACACAAGCATTGTTGGGCAACTAGTTGGATGGTCCCAATCAATCAAATGGCTCATAGAGTCATGCATGCATTCATTCATTCATTCAATTCATTCATTCATTCATTGTTGCCAAGTGGTTAGAGCTTTCCTAGTTCTCACCAATGTATTGAAAGTTTGTAATTAAATCCAGCAAGCAAAAGGAGTTCTTTTTAATCAACTCAAAAATCACACCAAAATAATGTTCATGATAGCCTAAATCTTAATGTATGGCCAAAAAACTTGCTTAAAGCACCCTCTTTCTTTTGTACCAAAAGGTTTGCAAGTTGCAATCTTTGTAAAGTTTGATGTGTGACACATATTCATGGAAGTGATAAGGTTGCTACAAAAGTACTTAAAATAACCATAAAGCTGATAACAAAAAAGAACACAAACTAATATCATAAGAGGCTAAGAATGGTAAAAGTACAAATAATTATCAAGATGGTTCTTTGTTATTTTGAAACTTTAACTTAAAATTTTAAACAAAAAATTGTGCATATGCTCCGATCATAAATTTTTACAAACTTCTCATGATTAATGTTATCAATTTGATAAAATGTTTCTTTTTTTTAATATTTGA
Source organism: Dioscorea dumetorum (assembly GCA_902712375.1). Taxonomy (NCBI): domain Eukaryota; kingdom Viridiplantae; phylum Streptophyta; class Magnoliopsida; order Dioscoreales; family Dioscoreaceae; genus Dioscorea; species Dioscorea dumetorum. Next base: position 1,320,305 of record CACTHL010000579.1, on the reverse strand, counting down.
TAACAATAAAATCTGAAATCACATATATATGTGTGACCTAAAAAAAATTAAAGAAAAGTATGAAAAGAATTGAACATATTAAGAAGTGGTAAATCTCATTGGGACTAAAAAAAAAATGTAAGTTATATTCTAGCTCATCCCTTCAACTTAAAGTAAAAATATATAATTACAAACTTTTCATTGAAGTACTATTTCACTTTGGATAACATATATTACTATTACCATGTGTGTGAATGAGAGAGAATCATATATATACTCAAAGGGCCACTCAATCACTCAAGGGGTTGAAGAGGGACCCATCTCAAGTCACAAGAGTAGCAAGTTGGTGCTAATGTTTAGATTGGACAGAGGATGAGGGAAGGGGACATGAGAGGTGGTAGTTGGTGGTTGGTAGCCGGATAACATCATATAATATACAACCACCTTTGCCTAATTTCATGATGCATGCAAGTCTATAATTCATTTTCATTGTATGTTATTGCCTTTATTTCATTGTTTGTTGGATGGGTGAAGATAGATATCATTTATATAAAGGAATGATCTAATAAGACTATTTCTTGAAGGCCTACCTCCCACATGTGTACATATATACCCTTAGCTACAATTTTTTAATAATTAATTCTTTTTGTATCTTTTATTGTTTTTTTGGATGAATATATAAAAAGTCTTTCCACAAAATATTGGGTTAGCCCAATAAACAAAGGATTTACTCTTATGTAGGAGGTCGAATGTTCAAATCTCACCAAATTTATGATGGGTTAGAGTACATTGTGCGTAAGCTGTGAGGGATCCTAGATTATAGGGCACACAGTCGGACTATCAATCCCAACTGTACACACACCCTTGATTATTACACTTGTCACATTTATCACAAAAAAAAGTCTTTTATGTTTTTAAGTTTTATTTCATAAGACAATATGTATTACTGAAATAATTGACATATTTGAATGCATTTTTTTCTTTTCTTATAAATATTCTTTTTGGATGAAATATATGTATCTTTTATTGTTTTTTGGATGAATATATAAAGAGTCTTTCCACAAAACATTGGGTTAGCCCAATAGCCAAAGCATTTACTCTTATGTAAGAGATCGAATGTTTAAATCTCACTTAATTTATGATGGGGTAGAATACATTGTGCGTAAGCGGTGAGGGATCCTAGATTAGGGCATACACTCCGACTATCAATTCCCAACTGTACACATACCATGATTATTACACTTGTCACATTTATCACAAAAAAAAGTTTTTTATGTTTTTAAGTTTTATTTCATAAGACAATATGTGTTACTGAAATAATTGACATATTTGAATGCATTTTTTTTTCTTATAAATATTCTTTTTAGATGAAATATATGTATCTTTTATTGTTTTTTGGATGAATATATAAAGAGTCTTTGCATAAAACATTGGGTTAGCCCAATAGACAAAGCATTTACTCTTATGTAGGAGGTCGAATGTTCAAATCTCACCTAATTTATGATGAGTTAGAGTACATTATGCGTAAGGGGTGAGGAATCCTAGATTAGGGCATATAATTTATGTTTTTAAGTTTTATTTCATAAGACAATATGTTGACATATTTGAATGCATTTTTTTCTTTTCTTATAGAAATCATTTTTGTAATAAAATATTTATTTTAGAAAGTTGCAGTAATTATCATACGTTTATTTTACAAGTACATTCAAAAGGATACATTGTACTACTAATAATAGGATATTTATTTATTTAATTATTTAACTAATTAGAAAAAGATGACGAAATACAAAAGCTTCCTTTGATTATTTGAATGTTAAAAACTTAAAATTCTAATTTGGGTTAATCTCTTTAGAAAATCTAGAAAGTGAGGGACCATGGATTTCTAAAACATCAGGATAAATAAATGAAATCAAAGAAATTGAGTGAGAAATTTGGTTGTCTTGAACTATACCAATCACAATATGATTATACATCTAAATATTAATATTTTCCATAAAAATTGGAAATGTGTTTAGTCTCAAAAGATGGCCTTGTTTAAGTTTGATTATTAATGTGAGGCCACTTAGACTTTGATTCTTTGTATACTTTCTATACTACCTATATATTTGAACTATTGTGATGGTTATCCATCAATTAAAAAAGAAAAAAAGGAGTTATTGTAATCCTTTTCTTTGAAGTTCATTTTTCTATTAATTTTGTTCAAAGTGAAAAAATTTCATTGTCATCAAAGATAAACATAAAAATATGTACTTTAAGTTGGCAAATTTTGTTTGTTGTGTATCAAGTGTAAAATTAATAAGACCACAACATGGGTTTCAGAAAATATATGAATTTTCAAATACTGATTTTAAAATTTTCATAAATTTAGGAAAAAGATTTTGTAATGATTAACTAAAATGTAATTACATCTCAAAGAGATATTGGAGTTATTTTTTGATAATATTTTTCTTTTATAAAAATAGATAAACTAAATTTTAGTGATGGGAAATATTTAAACTTTTAGTTGAGAGTGACACTTGGAAATATTATTGCCTGTTGCATGGAACTATCTAGTCTACCTAAAATGACAACTTTCATCTTAGAAAATAAAAGCACCTATTTGACTAACCAAATGTTTAATAAATTAACCAAGGTATTAATGATCATGGCGGCTAAGGAGATTTTTTTTTTTTTTTTTTTAAGTAATATTTTTTTCAATAATCAAAAGTCCATTTGTTTGAAATTGTAGTTAAAAAGGTCAACTCTGGCTTGCTATTTATTACTATTATTAAGCTGAGATGAATTCTCAATTGAAAATAATAAATCTACACTAAATTTTGTTCAGTACCTAATTATAAAAATATAAATTTCTTGTTATCCTTTGAATGCTTAATTCCATTTTATCATTCTTTTAGAGTTCATCCATTATTTAAAAATTAATTTATGTAAAGCGAATATAAAATAGCAAGATGTTTAAGAGAACAAAATATGGCAAAATTGATGCCAATTTCGTCAATGTAACTCTTAAATTTGGAAAAGAAGAATGAAACCAGTGATACTGTAGTTGTCCCATTTAGCATTTTATGCATACATATGCAGACAAGATTATTGTTAAGTGCACCAAATATGTATTTTTTATTCTATAAATATATGCATCTAGCTTGTTCTTTAGCATGAATTGCTTAATTTTTGTGTTTTGTTCGGTATTTTGTATTTATTGAGCAGGTAATTAGATTCAAGTGACAAAAAAAAAAAAAAAAAAAAATTGAGAGAATCAAAGTGAAATGGGCGAAAAAGTGATTAACTAGAAAAGAGCACAACTCAAGTATAAGCCTGCTTAGGGCTTGCTAATTACTTGAGAGTGGAAAGCCTAGAGCATATAGCTCAAGCATAAGTTTCCTACGTTGAGTATGATTGTGCTTGAGAAAGCACAGGTGTGCTCTTTTGGGCATATTTATTATTGAAAATTTGAAATAGCGAAGATCCGAGATCTGAGTGCCACCAGCAATCAACATGGGTCCAACGCACCTCAGGTATGGGTGTGCATTGTTTTTTTACCTACTATATAAAGCTTGAAAGGTAGGTTTGATTAGGGGATTTTTGGGAAAATCTTCATTGGTTGCAAAAGTTTCTAGTTAAGATCAAAAGAAACTTTTCAAGGATAAGCTTACGCCGCTCTTTCAGGGCATTGGATACCTGATTAGATGGCGAAGTTGACTCCAAAATGGAGATTTCATCATCCTTTAAAGAGAAGCATTGAGGGAGATTTTTCCATGTTTTTACTAATGTCTCTAGATTTGGATTGTCTCATGGTTTCTAGTATAATGAGAGACTAAACCTTTGATGGTGCCTCGGAATATGAACCTTAAGACAAACTTATAATTTGATTTTCTTATTTTATATATTGAGTCATTATTTGTGCTTGTGAATCATTTATGTGTTCTTCATACTGATAACTATTTGCTTAAGAGCCCCGATTGCATACTTGAATTACCTAACTAGGATTAAAAAAATCAATCATGCTACATTATAGCATAGATGATAGAGGTTGAGTTTACGCCTAGAGATGGGGTGTATTTGTCGAACTCTTTGGATTATAGTTAAATATAATAGCGGGATCCATAGAGTGCTAATACAATCATAGGAAGATTGATGTCATCGTATGGGATTAGGTTTTGGTCGCCTTGAATAAAGGTGAAAGACAAAAGTAGAGAAATATTTTTCATTGATTATTTGATAATACAATTATATACATATTTATACAAGAATCAAGTATTTACAATAGTAAACTAAATGAATGGAAATATTACAATTGCTATCTTTATATAATTGATTGATTCTCAAATCATACCAAGAATGTATAATTGATTGATCCTCAATTATACCAAAGAATATGTGATTGATTGATCCTCAAATCATGCCATAGAACATTATGTGATCATAAAAGGACTACACTATTTTAGGAGTCTCCATTGTCAAAGAACACTAAACATAAAGACAATAAAGGAAATTATTTGTAAGAAAATCTTAAGAGAATTAGTATATGAGATACCAATTCTCATTCTGATTTTAACCCAGATTCGCCATATCGATCACTTGATTCCTTTATTTTTCTTAGTTAGGTTTAAAAGTCTTCACTCAAATTCATCGATTGGATAAAAGAGGATGAATCAATGCTATGAGCATCGGTCCGTGTGGAATTTACTATCTTATCATAGAGTACATTTTATTACTTCATACGACCAGTACACTTTTTGTTTATTATTCAAAAAGCATATCAATAACAAAGAATTAGGGATTGTTGTAATCTATTTTATTTAAAAGTTCTTGAAAAGATTGGCATGCCTTATTAGAAAATCAAATCATATAATTGACTAACCAATCTTGAATGAACTCATAATAAATTGGTCATTTTATCTTGCTGAATTTTTTTTCATGGCTGCCAACTAAGAAAAGGTTAACAAGGTTGACTTAACTATACATTTGACTTAGTTAATGGAATGAAAATCATAGTCCATTAAATTTAAATATGAATAAAATGTCAAGATTTTGTTGCTCTGTTATACTTTGAGAATTTCAGTAGTTTCAAACTTGCTTGATAATTTCAGGTTCACGTGGAAAATATCACATCTATATGAATCAAGCCTTGATTAAGGAGTTGTACACCACTCCATGCTTTCCATGCATGAATTTTTCATAGTCAACAAAGTGAAATAATTGAAGTACAGTTGTGGAAAATTTAAGCCCAAATGAAAACATTTTTGTCCATTTGATCACATGCTTTTCAAATATTTCATACCATATATAAGGCTGTTTTATTATGTGGCCTTTTAGCAATCAATATGGTGTGATCTTTTATGCTTGATTAGAAGACGGTTCTTCCTAGAGTATTGGAAATATTGACTCTCTGGGAAGAAGAAAAGGAAGAGATAAAAAAATATATTCAATAGGTTGTAATATTGGTGGAAGAAATATTTATGTCCATATAAAAATAGAGTAACTTAATATATTATGATAAGAGGAAGAATTCGATGTTACAATTTTATTATTAAGAAAATGACATAAAAACCATCTAGACTTCACTAGTTAATTTGTTAAAATTCTTTTCAAACATGATATTTTGAGTAAAGACATGCATTCTCGTGCATGAATGTAAGAGTAATCAATATCTATTATGGCTATGCCATTACCTCTTTCTCGATCGTATGATTCCGCATCTCATTTAAATTATTAATATTAAAATAAATATCTGCACATATATAATTTATTTTCACACAATCAAAGAAGTGATGATGATGGAGTCACTGCCACACACATCCTTATTTTTTAAGCCTCAACTATGCACTCAGAGATAATTAAATCCTCAATTTCCCTTGACTGCTAGGCCATATATATATATATATATATGCCATATATATATAATTACTTGGTCTCGTAATTCATTGTCTCATGGAAAAATCAAGCACTACAAGAAAAATAGGAATTTGGCACGGTAAATTTGGCACGGTTTTGGATCTAAAAACCGTGACAAATTGAGTTTGGCACAGTTTGTGGCACGGAATCTCAATCATGCCTATAGTATGCGTGACAAATATAATTTGCCACTGTATAGAAAAACCGTGACAAATTCTGTCATGGTTTTTGGCACAGTATATATTGTGGTACGGTTGTTGTCACGGTGTATATTGTCACGGTTTTTATCATGGAGTTTGGCAGGGTTGAATTTGTCACGGTTTTTGGCACGGTTTTGTGTGCCACAAAGTTGTCACTGTTTTTTGGACGGTTTTTGGAACGGTGTGGGTTGGCACTGTTTTTGGCACGGTCTTAGGTTATTTTGCACTATTTTTTGTCACAAATGTTGTCACGGTTTTACAATTTACATAATTATTAGCACATTTTTTGCACGGAATTTGGCACGGAATTTAGCACGAAATTTGGCATAATTTTATTTATTTCATGAAGAATTAAATTTTATTTTTCTAAATAATGGTAGATTCATTTGATATCACAACCTACATTAATTTACCAAAATATGTTCTGTAGCATTTGTAAAATAAACATAAATGTTATTACAATCATCCTAATCCGGGCCTACATCATCCAACAAAATACCACAAAATTGTAACCCTCTACATCATCCTAGTCCTAGCCTACATCATCCTCAAAATCGTCAAAAGAATTATCCGTGGACGCGGAAGCCCGAACTCTCTTCAACATTGGAGAGTGCTCATCGGCATGCATTTGAGACTCTCCTGTTGGTGCTCGAGGGGCATGTGGTGTACGAGCAATAGTAGGCATCCTAGAGAGGTCAATACCTTGTACCCGAAGTGCAGCAAGCAATGATGATTCAAATAACTCACGTCGAGCCAACTCAGCATCAACCTCAGCACGAGATCTAGCAAGCTCCTCCTGTAACTCTTTAACTTTGTTGTGGAGTTGTTCAGTTGATTCGGCAGGCCCCGCGCGTGGCTTGTAATTGGATGAGGACATTTGCCTAACAATGTTACTTTTTCCTACAACTCTGTTACGACTTCCAATAGCTATCTCATCCCATAATTCATCTTGATTGATAGAATCCTCATCTACGCCTTGACTACATTTGTCTACAATAGCTTTCTCAAATTGTTATTGCATTTCAAGTAAGCTTTCTTTCAAAATGATTATATAAATATTATCCAAAATCCAACAAAATTTTATTATAATAGATCAACTCTCAGACAATCACCAGTCTCACTTTTCAGGCATACATCTAAAAGTTAAACTCATAGTCTTGGAACATGAAGGCTCATACAGACCCTAAGAACTAAAGAAGGTAAATCTCAAATATAAAGATATTGCAAACAAATCTCTAAACAGTCTTCATACTTGAAGTCACATAAAATTTGAGCTATATCCTGGTGGCTAATATTCAAAGGACCTTAAATATAACAACAAAATATAAGTCAAATATTATCTCAACATGTGAAAGAAAATAAGATCATTCTCCATCACATTCTTAACTAAATTCTTTGATAAAAAAACATAAATCAATATAGATATGTATATCTACATCCATATAAGATTTAAGACAAGTCAAATATTTTGTTCTTAACAGCAAAAGCACACTATTGTTTTACTTGTAAATTTCCTTAAGTGTTATAGCATGTTAATAATCATTAGCTTAATTGATTTTTTGAAAATATATCTCAATGAACATGTCGCATTAAACTGTAATTTATAAAATTTTCATCTTTTAGCTCCAATATTGTTTTATTTTGAAAAAATATATTATACGTACAACCATTTCTGTGGCACGCTCAGCCTCAAGTGTGCCATCTTTCCTTCCATGAGAACGGATAAAACATTCTTTAGGTGTCGGCTCTCTATCCAATTCCTCCGCTTAAAGAATAACATAGTAAATAAATCTTAAATAGCCAAATGCAACAATTATAACGGTATTTAAATGGATAAGGGACATTACCAATCTAAGGCGGTGCACAGTAGTACTAACAGATCCACCACGATAAATAATGGTGGAGGAGCTTCCAATTTCTGCCTATTTTGTTTGTTCTTTTCACTTATTCTCTTAAACTCATCTGACTCCCAATACCTCTGCAAACCCTCCCAAACTACAGAAGCGATCCATGGAAATGGAGCCTTATACAATTTATGTGCAAGATATAAATTTTTTTTCAACCACTCACTAGCTTCATGGCTGAAATGTCGTAACACTGACGACTCATGCTCTTGCCCCCATGTATAAATGCCCTTAAAAAAATATTAACAAAGGTAATGTTTTATTATAATTAATATGTATACTTAAAAGATATTGGACCACTTAATTAATTAAATGATACTTACCTTAAAAGCAGTGAATATCCTTTGCCTCACATCTTTGGGCACTTTTCCCATCCAGTCCATGCCTCTTTATAGTGACCTTTCACCGATTCATGTATTGCTCTCTTAACTTCATAATCTCTAAATAAAAGAGTGATATAAAACAAATTTACTTAAAACTTACAAATTTTTTTATTAGATAAATTAAATACAAAATTATAAAATTGTTATAACACGAAATGCAACTCACACAATTAAACTGTTCGGGGTGATCAACCAGGGGGGTCCAGTGCTCTCGGACTCATTGGATGGCACTTCCATTGCTAGGGAGTAGTCCTCAGATGCATGGGCAGAAGTCTCTCCATGTGGAATTGGGGGAAGCTGCGCTACTGGTATAGCTGGTGAAGGTTGCGTTATTGGTGATGAGGGAGTCATTGTTGTTGTTGGTTGAATGCTTGGATGTATACAAGGAGACATTCCCAAATCGGTCACAGTATTTGGTATTGATGCAGAGTTGTCACTGGATCTTTGACGAATATTCGAGGTAGAATGACCCTGGCCTGATGTGGAACGGCCACCATGGCCCGATTTCGATCGACCACCAGATCGATGTCCAGATTGATCCCATCCTAAGAGATAAGCATAAACAAAAATATAAATGTACATATATATATACGTGAATGATATCAAGGCATTGCTATTGGTGGATAAATTCAATGTAATTCAAACAAATTGTTACTTTACCAACTTTCAAATTCATTCAATTCTAGTTTAGCACAATGGTAGAAATCTAAGGCTCTTCATTTTATATCCATGCCATCTTACTTAAGGGAAATAAATATGTTTATTGACATAATAATTGTGTTAACAAAATAAATCTGAAATCAATTTTCAGAAAAAGTAAGATTAAAATAACTAAAAATTCATACCCGATGTTGTCCTAGAATAGGGATAACGATCCATCATGCTTCAAGTGAAATAATCAACCCACCTACATTGAAACACAAATGAGAACATAAATTGTAAAACTATTTATCCCATTGAGATCATGAATGAGATTCTCACAACGAGATTATATAGCAAGTTTTTATTCAAAATAAAATAAAACCACCGACTTCATAAAAATAAGAGGTTCATATTAAAAGGAAATACAAAAGAAGAGTTTGTCAAAATAGTGCGTAGTTTGTTAAAAGTCATGTTCTTTTTCATCGTCATCATCATCACCATCATGCTCATCATCAACATCATCACCATCACCATCACCATCACCATCATCATCGTCATCAATTGGTTCGTTTTTTTCATTTTCTGTTAGCTCATTTTCTTTGTCTTCCTCGGTTTAATTTTCCGAAATAGGTTGCAAATCAGACAAGTCAACAATAAGTTGTATGCCTTGTGGGTCAAACAAAGGAGGAATTTCTTCCATAGTACTAACGCCAGTTGTTAATTTTATATTTTATTATTTATATTTAGTCGGTATTGCGTTAATCATAATATTTGTGCATGTAGACGGCAATCATAATTTATTATGAAGAAAAATTAAAAATGGAAAAATGAATTTGACAACCATGACAAATAAAATTATTTGTCACGGTTTTTGTCATGGCATAGGGCATGCCGTGCTAAATACCATGCCAAATATTTTTCTTTGGCACGGTTTTCAAAACCGTGCCAAATACCGTGCCAAAAAAATAAGTTTCTAATGATTTTATAAAAAATTGATTATAATTGGAATTATATCATCAATAATTTGAGATTCTTTGCATGGTGGATGGTTGTAATATAGACAAGAAAATTGAAATATTTATTTTATATATGGATTAATTAAGATATTTATTTTATGTATGGATTATTCCCTTGTTTTTCAATCCATGTTAATTTTATATTTTATTATTTATATTTAGTTGGTATTGAGTTAATCATAATATTAAAATTCAATTAAAATTAATAATTAATAATTAATTAAAATAGTGAAATCATTGTTGGGATGGTTGCACTGATCTATTCAATTTCTTAATGTTAATACATCAAATTTATTATTTTCAATTGTATATATATTTAATATAAATAAGTTTTCAACATAAAAATAATAAATAAAAATCTCTTTTTAATTCATAAAACTCACCATCTCAATTTTAGTCTTTAACTTTTCATTTAGTTAATAAATTATTTACAAAATTTAGAAAAATTAAAAAAATGCAATATAATTAATATAAGTTTACGAATTTAGTTAATTTATATACTAATGTCCATTTAATTATTAATAATTTGCTAATTAAATAAATATGCGGCCTTTACTTTTTGTTCAATTTTTATTTAGATATTTCATATTTACTTTTTGTGCCAAATACTGTGTTTGTCACGGTTTTAACCGAGAAAATATTTTTTTTGTATTTGTCACAGTTTTTGCCACGGATTGTAAATACCGTGCTAAATACCGTGACAAATTTTGGCACGTTTTTTTTCCCGTGCCAATTATTGTCACAATTGTTTTTCCATGCCAATTTTAGTGAAAAATTTGTCATAGTTTTTATTTCCGTGCCAATTGTCGTGAAACATTTGGCACAGTTTTGATTCCGTGACAAAATGACCGTGACAAATTCCTGTTTTTCTTGTAGTGAAGTATGGTCAATTTTCGCTTAAAATGTGAATGTTCATAATTAATACTTTATGTTTACATTTAGAAAAAAATTATATCTAGAGTGGAGTGATTGTAAAATTTATGTCTCCTTGGATCATTTTTTTTTTTAGTTTTGAATTGTTAAAATAAAATGATTGATACGAACTAATGCAACTTATGCGATGCAAGTGCACATATCAGTCAAGTGGTAAAGTGTGCAATGAAAATAAAGTTATCGATCCCATGAAGAACTATGAAATAGTAGTACTGACCTTGATCCTATTATTGAGCCTAAACAAAGATTGATGAATAAGACTAGAAAGGAACAAGAAAACTAAAACCGAGAAAACAATAAAGGCAATTAGAAAACAAATCAAGCATGAGACGAGGGTGTTCTGGCATAGACTTCTCCTATGGTTTTGATAACGTACTGACAAGGTTGCACTTGATGAATACAGAATCCGATGGATCGAGTGAGTTCCTAAAATGTATCACTCCTTTCTCAGAATGAGTAATAATTGATTCCATATGACACTAATACAAACTATCATGTGACTACAATGCACTTGGTGAACTTTTTTAGAGGTTTACATGGTTTTAAAGGTAGCCAATTCCTTTTTTAATTAGAAGTAATTCGCCCTAATCCCCTACAAACTAGGATTGAAATTTCTTCCTAACACCCACTTCCCACAATTGCAATAACGAAAAGAACCTAATGTTAACTCACTCTTAAGAAACATGAGAAAGATAAAGCAATCCCAAAGTGCCCTATTCCTAGGTAGACTTGCGTACATCATACAAAAGATTTCTGGCTCTCGCTACGAAGGAATTCAAAATAATGAATTGCACACATTTGAATTCAAAACGAGATAATTGAGTGCAAAGGTCATTAAATTAAGGTCTACAACCACGTCTTATAATAATAAACCCTAGGTTATATCCATTCCAAATACCAAAGACTTAGTTCTCTATTAATAAAAAACAATCATACAATCCAAGAGATGGGATAAACATAATAGAAAACATCAAAAACTCCTTCAAGATTTGTTCTCACCAAGTAATGAAGAAGCACCACGAAACTTCTATAAACGACATTGAGAACGTTCCTCAATGACTTCCTTGGTGTTCTAGAACCTTGGTTAAGCTCGAATCCCACTTGGATTGGTGGTGGAAACTCCTAGAAGTTTTTTAATTTGTTCTCTTGCTCGACCGCCTAGAAGGTTCCTCTCAAAGCCTCAATAAATTCTTTTATTTCCCTTCTTTTATGTGCAACATACAGGGATAAGAACAAAGGTGTAAAAACCTGAAGATGAAATGTCGCTGGCCTTACATGCAGCTTACGATTATAAACTCTGCCTACAAGATCTTCTATCTAGTTGTTAAGGTCTAGTTAATTTACTGCTATAAGTGCTAGAACGTACATTCTTATGTCTGGTGCTTCGACCTCCCTTACGAGCATATATACTACTCATATACTCCTTTGCCTCACCCTTATAACATGTCTTACATGCATAAGTTTTGTTCACAAAACCTTCTGTCTCATCATTATGCTTTAGCTTAGGGGCAAGTTTGCCACAAACTCTTATTCTTGATATTTATGACAATGAATACAATCTAAAGATGGTCGTAAAATGTTCTGATTAGCATGTTCTCTTTGTCCTGATAACGAAGGAGTTTTTTCTCCACTGAACTACTCTAGAATTACTCCATTGAACTTCGTCATGCTCATTATACTTCACCCTTGCCCTAAAATTAACATGACTATAAATTAAGTACCACTTTCTAAATAAAACATCAAATATGTATTGATCAAATGTGAATAATAATAGAAAATAATATACACTCCCGCCCTTATCAATAAAAAAAACCAATTGTTAAAGTATGATGCATAATTTGAAAAAATCAATCAAATTGGTAATTGATTACAAACAGCACATGCAAATCTCTTAAAGTCACAGGAACATCAGCATTCAGCACATAATTAGTTGACAATCTATACTTTCTGCCAATAATTTTAATATATAGAAAGACAGGTACATCTTGAAACATTCGGTTGGGACTTGGTCACAATCAAAGGCTAATTCATACATAAAACTAATATATATGATTGAAATGTTCTATAAATAAGAATCTTGCTAATTTATCATTAATGTTTCTTTAATATTAAATGTTCAAAACTTGACTGAACATGAAAAGATGGAATTAGGGCTGCAAATTGACCAAACTATTGGTAAGCTGCCCAGGGCTTAGTTTAAAAACAAACAAACAAGACAAAACTTGTTCATTAAGCTAATAAACCAAGTTCAAACATTACTTTTGAGCTCAAATAGTTAACTAAACCAAACTTGAGCCTCAAATTATTTAGCTTGTTAAGGTTATGGACAATATATTAGCATAGCATATATATTAGTTACCATAATAATTAAAAATCTCATCACTATTATAGCTGTGTTATTTTAATTTTTTTAAACCAATCAATAGTTAAAGAGACAAAAAATCTAAACTAATCCTCAAAACACAAATCCTGCTTCTATAATATATAATAACATCATAACTATGTTACTGTAATTAAATTCATGTTGCTATGTTACTGTAACTATATTACTGTAGCTAGCGAGCCAAAGTATTTTTCTAACAAACTTCTTAATAAACAAAATCATTTTGTTAACAGGAGCCTAAAGCTCAAAATATGCTTGATGGAGGCTCACAAGCTCAGTCTTAATTATAATAATATGATCAATTCAAGTTTAAACACAGCATAACAAAGCTCGCATTGGATGGACCAATAGGAGATATTTGGTATGTTGGAAAGTTGATATTTTTCAAAAAAAAAATAGCCTGAAGGAATCAAGTTGAATTGAGTATTTTTTTTTCAGAAATGTGATATTGTCTTAACAAAGTGATTCTCTCAAAATGTGAAAGTGATTCCCTTAATATATGTATAGTGAAAAAGTCAGTTTTTTTTTATGAGAATGAAATATAAAATCTTTTATTTTTTACAAAACTCACTTAATCTTTCATTATACTCTCTCTAAACCTATTCATGGGTTGAATTAGTTTGGATTTGGATCAACTCAAAATTATTATTAATAGTGACCATATTTGCCCAAACCTGAGTAGATTGGTATATTCGAACTTGTAATTTTGTACAAAATTTATTCATATTTCTATTACACATTACACATGACCAAGATATGCACAAACTTATCCATATTTATTTTTAATAATTAATTTTTTTTTTAGATAGGGCGACAAGCGCCAACTCTCAGGGGCGTACGCGTGGCGGGAGGATTGCCTACAACATCCTCACCCTCTTGGAACGGGGGAGCGCGGTTCGGGGGGATTGAACTCGCGTCTCCTCCCACAAAGGGACCCGAGGTACTACTGGACTACAAGCCCTTTGGTATAATTAATTTTTTTATTTCAAACTTTCAAACAAAATAAATTTAATCAGCGCCGGACACGAGCCTAAACCATTAAAATCCATACCTAACCCATTTTTTAACATATTTAATTCCAATATATACCAAACAAAAAATTATTATTTTCTCTTTCAATCACTTTCCTATCAACCATTAATTATTTTCTTATGAAATTTCTGATGAGTTGAATTTTATTACAATATGCTCACGGTAAAACACCATAAGCTCCCAAAGTAAATGATGTTAAAATAGTAAAATCACAGACCTACCATTATTTATTTTTTTAACAAAAAAAAACTCAGTTATAGAAACTTATTTGTCCTCTGAATCAAAGAAATACATCCACATACAACCGTACCATCATTCAACTCATATATATTGCTGTTGGAGCTGATGCTCTCCAGATAGCATTTAAGATAGTTTTTTGTTGATCTCTAAGTTCAAGACCATAAGGTGTTTTGAAATTTTCTTTCGCACCTTCAATAAACTGTGGGAGGTCTCTTTCTCTTACTTCTGAATAGGGGTTTTCTGTTTTAGCCCTTTTATTTGTACAGACTCGAGTTTATGATCCTGGAAAGCTTATCTGCAATAATGTTCTCCTTGCCCTTTATATGCTCTATATATATCTGTACGTCTGTTTGATTTAATTATCTGATCAACAAAGTTTACCCATCTGTTAATAAAAAAACTTTTTTATTTAATTTATTATAAAATTCTACTATGGCTATGCAATATATTTCCTAATGATAGTTGCTTCCTAAAATAAAAGGAAAAAGAAAAAGGAAAAGAAAAATATGAATACAAAGAATACATGGAACTCGGGAAAAATGCACATAAACGTCCAACTAAAAAAATAAATATTTTTTTTATTCCTCTCCCGAAACCATTAGACAAGACCACAAACAAAGTAACAAAGGTACACATAAATCAAGTTCTAATTAAGAGTTGGAAGATGACTTATTAGTGGTGATGTTAGTGGCACTAGAAGTCTGATCAGTGTCAGAGCTGGCTGAGTTAGTTTCAGAGATCTTTTTAGCTCCGGTGAAGAGCTCAACGGGCTCCGAATCAGAGATTTTGCCACCTTCCAACGGAGTACCATGTTTGTATCTTATCCTTAGCTGTTCATCTTCAGAGAGCTTGGCCTGAGCTGTGCCATACTCGATGTCATCTTTGCTCTTTGCCATCTTCTCTTCTTCTTCTTCGCTCAAATTAGGGTTAGGGTTAGGGTTAGGTTTTGATGATATATATTTATAGGTTGGAAGATGAAAGAGGGGAGGAGTGTTGTGTTATATTAAAGAAGGTAGCCATGCATGCAGTTTGGACTAGTGACACGTTAGCCTGGTTGTTTTGTTTATGTGTCATTCTCTCATGGTTCTGGATTGCATCCCTTTGCTTGTTGAGTTATTTATTTGGATTGGTAATTCAAAATAAATCATATTTATTTATACCACAACATATAATTGAATAATTAGATTTAAAAGTAACATTCTTTGGTTGCGGAGTTAGCTTTTTTTCTTTTAAGATGATTTAATTATATATATATATATATATATTCTTTTAAGATGATTTAATTATATATATATATATATATATATATATATATATATATATATATATATATATATAGTAATTAAAATTTTAAAAATAATATTTATAAACAATTATAATTGATAAATAAATAATCAATTTAATTAAAGTTAATTAATTAATTTAAATCATATTAAATTTTAGTTGTTGGAGAGATATCCTCCACACACTTTCTCCCATACTAATGCTTTAGTGAATGTATCTTTTCAAGTGGAGCAGTTGTAGAAAGATGGTGATGAGCGGCTATGATATGTTTGATTGTATTAATGTCAATGAAATGGTAATCTACTTCAATATGCTTCACTGATTCATGTAAGGTACGCAGATTGGCAATGATTTGAAGAACATATTAACTATCACTGAAAATAGGCATAGCACTTGGGCTTCTAAAGCTTGGCCCAGCAGAAGCACAAGGTTTGGGCCACAGTACCATCGGCCCGTGTCGGGCATCACTCACATATTGTGGAGCCATGCCGATCCAAGGCAGCATTAGTCACCTTGGCCATAACCAATATGAGAGCTACCAACAACTAAAAATTCAAGTAGTATCTGGATCCCCTCGAGAACTTTTTGTAAGTGGTGAGAATTTGATTTGTGGGTGAGAATACATTTCAAGAAGTACGAGCATGTTGTGTGTGTAGGTGGTTCTAGCAGCCACATGTGCACAGGTGTTGACCCCATTTATTTCGCCCAGGGTTGTGTACATCTCAGTTTTCTTAAGGGCCTAATCATTTATTTTGGTTAAAGAAAAATATGGTTTAAAAAAAAGATAGTTTAGTTATTATGTTTATTTTATTATAAATTTTGAAAATTTTAATGTTATTCTTAAAAAAAAAAGAATAATTTAAAAAATCACTACGCTGGTTGAGCCATACTAAACGGTCATTATATTTCAAGCCCACTTAACTCTTAGAAAAGATAAATGAAATTTTAAGTGGGATTCAACTGAAAATCATGCAATTTTTCTTTTAAACTAATCCAAGCAAAATACTGGAAACCTATAAAAAGCAGATCTCCCATAAAAAAATATACTACATACACAAATATTTAATTTCAACCACTTAAACCAATCCATCTCTAATTTGTACTGTTTTTTAAGTGGAAATTGAACTAACTAAGATAATTTTGACAAACCCTAACTGAGACTTAAAAATTAAAAAGTCTTAAGAAGCCTGGGAGAGTACACCAAAGGTGGTGGGGTCAAATCCAATCTAGAAAATCTGAACTGGAGGTTTACATTCCTTCTTTGTGACTTGAGCTGGCCATTCTGTTGCTCCAACAATTAATGGCGTCTTCCCCCTCTGCCCTCTTCTTCTCTGCTGCAGCAGCTCCACTGCACATCACACGCCCAACGCCATCAGCTCCCCTTTGCCACTGTGCACTCAACTTCTCTGTAACCAATCCAAACTCTAAACGATCTCTCTAATTAGCTCCATATTTCTCCTAACTATAGCTTTCTCTTTGTTTTGTCATGAGTATATAGACTTTTTTTTTTTTTTGTTGTTGTTCTTCCCTTGGTGTGTTGCTTCATGTGAAGAATTGTACAGTAAGATGGTTTTTATCTATTTTTCTTGATTTGGAATTCAATTGTGGGTTTTTATTATTTTGTTTTCTTGATAGCAATCCCTTAAAAAATCATGCTCACATGGAACAATGGAATGAAGAGGGAAATATGTCGTTGCTATGCTTCCATGGTTTGAGTCCTCTTCATGGAATCTATGGATCACAATGTCTTATTCTTGACAAAGATAATCTTTGGCCCATTGTTTCTTTGTGTAGAATTATTATGTTGAAAACATATGTGCATCTGCTGACTGTAACAATTTCAGTTTCGGTCCAGGGAAAACGCATATTGTGTCATCAGAGATGTTTGTTTCTTGCACAAAAATCAACCAGAAGAGTTCTATGCAGCAAAGCCAAGTTCGAAGATAATGTTGGTGGTGATCATGGTGATGATGATGATGATGATGAAACATGTGAACTTGTGAATGGAGCTGAGATTGTCATAGAAGAGGGCGAAGACAGTATCCGTGCTTATTTGCTCAAGGCTGTCAAGAACAATAATGGCACTGGCTTGTTGCTTTTATCTGATGTTTTCGGGTTTGAAGATTCGGCGACGAGGGATTTTGCTTATCGTGTAGCTTGCAGTGGCTATAAGTATGCTTCTCTTCCTTGCAATTTTGATCCAGTTGTTGTTTTGTTTCGATGTCGTGAAACTTTGCGTGTTTATTTTCATTCTAGTGTTCTTGTTCTGGATATGTTTCGAGGGAATCCAAGGAAGATCGGCCAACCTGGGACGGATTTTGAACAATGGTTAGCAAAACAACCGCCGGAAAGAGTTGCAAGAGACATCAATATGGCCGCGAAATGGTTGGCTGATGAGTTCGCTGCAGCAGGAATATCAAAGAAGCTCGGCATTATCGGTTTCTGCTTTGGAGGTGGATATCTGATCAACACACTGGCTCAAGATAAGCAGGGGATTTTCGGCACTGGTGTCTGCTTTTATGGTACACGCATCGACACAAGTGCAGCGAAGGACGTCAAGGTTCCCGTATTGTTTGTATGCGGAGATGATGATCATCTTTGTCCTGTCAGTCACTTAAGAGAACTAGAGAACATTATAAAAGGTTCGAAAGTGGTCATATACAATGGTCGAGCGCATGGATTCGCTCATCGGCCAGGATCTCAAGAAGAAGATGAGGATGCAGAGGATGCATTTGGCCTTATGAGATCTTGGCTGAACGAAAGTCTGGTTTTGAGCAAGGACCTTGTTTACTGAATTTGATCAGATTGTAGACAAAGATGTACAAAGGTCTGGTTAATTTGTTAGGATTTCTTGTTTCTAGTTTGAGTGTGTTTCTGTTCATGATTTTCATGGATTAATGCGACAGTACGTATTATTACGGCCTAAAGATTTGTATTGTATTGCATGAAAGAAACTTTTCGGCATTTGCTGACAATTCATGTCGATGAGGAGATCGGTTCTTTAAAGAAACAAACCACAGTACGTATAACACAAAACAATTATTCCCGATTCAAGCAAAAAGCTCAAGCTGATAGAATGATTTTGTCGGACTTATATATATTTAAATCCATTATAAATGGTTGCAACGAAATTATAATACTATGTTAAATGCAAGTCAAACATTTTATTATTTGGACCTGATTTAATCCACAAGTTTTCTGTCAAATTTTCATACCATATTAGATGTGAACCAAGTAAACTATTGTTGGATGTGAACCAAGTAAACCAATACAATAAGAAGCTCAAACTTATATATTCAAATCCATATCTTCCAAATTAATTGATGTAGAACTATTGTAATATTATTGTAATGGTTAGAGTTTAGGCTCTACAAATGGCATCACTTAACACGTACGATAATGAGCTTGCCGATAATGATGTGGCAACCATGATGATGCGACAATAGATGATATGGAGTTATGAAAACATGAAGGCATGAAAATATCTTTTTTTTTTTTTTTGAAGAAAAGAACCCTTGGACTATTTATTAGAGACCAAAAACAAAACAAAGTGCTGAAACATACACAGGAAAAAAACTAAAATTACAAACAAAGCTAATTAAAAGTAAAGCCAGAGTTTTCAATGTTCTTCATTAGCCAACGAGGTAGCTCTCTTCCCAAATGAAATAGATTAAGGTCATGAAGATTGAAACTGTGGATAGCTAACTTCACAGCAGGAATGCTCCAAGACTTTGGAATCAAATGGAAATCAGGATTATCAAGATCTGTAATAATGTTTGTAAGGTTTAACAGGCACCTGAGAATGCGCCAATCCCAAATGGGTCTTCTTTGCTTTAAGATGTCAAAAGTGGCGGCATTATCAGTGAAAATATGTTTTAGAGGAATGTGATTCTCAATCACCACTTGTAAAGCAGCTATGAGAGCTTCTAAAGTAGCTATCATATCTGTTTCAGCATTCACAGTATAACATCTTGCAAAAGAGATACGATAGTTAGAATTAGCCAACATAAAACCCGAATTACTTACCCCGGTATCATGGTTCATCACAGTAGAGATGAACCAAAAGGTGGCACCATAAGGAAAGTTGTTTAAAATGAGACTCTTTCCTATCTGGTTGGACTGGGCACAAATGCAATCAGCTGCAAAGGTATAAGATTTCCAAGCAATGCTATTCCAATTAGGAGTAAGACTTCTAAAAATTGCATCACAACGGGCTTTCCAAAGAAACCATATAACAGAGGCAACCAATGATTTTTCAAAAAGAGTAAAATAGGAATTTGTAATCCAATCACCTGTGCCAAGACCATTAGGAAAATTACGATCCTTACCAATCTTGGTACTGACCAAGTTCCAAACAACCTGCGTTTTAGGACATCTGGCAAAAAGATGCTCAGGATTTTCCAGATGCAGATTGCAGAAGATACAAAGGTTGTTTTGACTTAAATTAAGATAATGAAGATAATCTCTTGTAGAAATTCTGCCCTTAAACATGAGCCACAGAAAATATTTAACACAAGGGGCAATACAAAGCTGCCAGAGTGTCTTCCAACAATTCCAATTATCTGATAGTGATCTGTTCTCATTAAGATATCGATAAATGGTGGAGGTGATTTTGTTTCTATATGACTTGGGGGTCTAGATCCAATGATTATGATTATTGTGATCTATATTTTCCAGTCTGGCTGTGAATAAATCCAAATAACAAGTCATGAAGTCTAGAGGCAATCCAGTTTTCATCGTGACACAAATCAGAAATACAAATATTGTTTAAATCCATATTGATGTTTAAGTAAGTAGGGCATAAAGCTAACGGAACATCAGTGCACCAGGGATCATACATAAAAGAAGTGGTTGCAGGATTAACCGATTTAATGCAACAAAAAGGCTTCAGTTTCAAAGCTGTAGCACATAAGCCTTTAAAGAAAATAGAACAACGAGAAGGGATAGAATCCCTCCAAAAGTTCAAGCGGCCATATTTCAGATTCAAGATATTCATCCAAACGACAGTATCACAATTCAAATATTTGAAAACATTTTTAGCCATTAAAGAGTGTTTAGAGTTTAGAAGATTCTTAATATCAAGTCCTCCCTCAGATTTATACATATGGATAGTATCCCAATCTACTGCATGGATGCTCTTTCCTTTGCTCCCCTTGCTCCAAAAGAATTTTCTAACAATTCTGGTTATCTCATGCAAAACACAATCTGGGATGGGATAAAAGGATAGATAATAAATCGGTTGGGTAAGAAGAGAAGTGTTAATTAAAATAGCCTTGGCAGCATGAGATAATTTAGAGTTGTTCCAACTATTGCAAAGGTGACGAATTTTATCGATCATAAGGTTAAAAGTAGTAGTGGCTAATTTTTTGGGAGTAATCATAACCCCAAGATAAGTAAAAGGAAAATGAGAAAGCTTGATATTGAGAATATTAGAAATACTTTTAGACACTCTTTTATTAAACCAAGAAGGAAGATATAAAGCAGATTTAGCTTTATTTGGAAGCTGACCAGTTAACATACCATAAATATTAAGGCACAGATTAATATTTATGGCAGCTCGACGGGTGGCTTGGGAAATAAGGATAAGATCATCAGCATACATAAGATGATTAAAATTATTGAACAGCCTAGTATCAAAACCAGGGATCATGCCTTGTCTCAAAGAAAAATTAAGCATGGAGGTTAAAATTTGAGAAACAATTATAAAAAGATAAGAGGAAATAGGATCTTCTTGTCGAATCCCTCCGGAAGAATGAAACCATGGAGTAGGCTGACCGTTGATTAAAATGGAGAAGGAGCTAGAAGAAATACACGTGTTTATCCAAGATAACCAGATATTAGGGAAATTCATTTTAGAGATGATAGCAAGAATTGCATTCCAGCTAATTGAGTCATAAGCTTTCTCAATATCAATTTTAATCATCATCCTAAGAGGACCATTGATTTCAGACTCTAAACTATGGGCTACCTCTTGAATGGCTATGATATTATCAAACGAACATCTGCCAGGGACAAAACTCGTTTGTTCATAGCCAATAACATGGAAGAACAGTTTTTAGACGATTCGCTAAAATTTTGGAAATTATTTTAAAGCAGACATTGCAGAAGGATATAGGACGATAATCTAAAACTAGCTTGGGATTATCTTTCTTTGGAATAAGCGTTATAAAGGTTTCGCCCCAAGCTTTGGGTAAAACAGAATTGGTAAAAAAATAATGAATTGCATAATAAAGTTCATCACCAAAATCAGACCAGAAGAAGCGATAAAATTCAGCATTGAAACCATCTGGACCAGGACTTTTACCCAGGGAAAGCTCCATCAAGGTAAGGTAAACTTCCTTATGGGTAACAGTTCTAGTAAGAAGAACGCTGTCGACTTCAGAAATTTGAGGAAAATCAGAGGGTAAAGCATTGAGAATAAAATCAAAAGTGTTCGTGGATTGATTAGTCCACAGATTAGAGAAATAATTCACAAAAGTTTGTTCAATTCCTTTCGGAGTGGTGAAAAGGTTTCCATTTAAATCAGAAATCTTGGTAATGGAATTAAAATGTTTACGAAAACGAACAGAATTGTGAAAAAGCGACGTATTTTGATCGCCATTTGACATCCACAACATATGAGCACGTTGTGCCCATTTACTAGAATTTTAACGGTGAAGAGCTGAGAATTTCGAATACAGTTCTTGTAAAATAGAAGAATGATCAACACTAAAATTATCGTCTTTTTCCAAATCTAAAATTTCTTTTTCAATCAAATTAAGATTCGTCTCAATATAATTGAAACCTGAAGAATGCCAGCGTTTCAGATAATAACGAGATCAAGAAAGCAAATGAGTAAAAACGTTCATCGGATTGCCATGAGGTTGGAAGTTACAAGCTTGTCGAACATTGTTATCGCAACCCAGGAACTCTAACCAAAAGTTTTCAAACCGAAAAACACTATGATGATGACGATTGTGAGTTTTAATAGTAAGAAGAAGCGGGTTATGATTAGATAAAATTCGCAAATGCTTGAGATGATAAAAAGGAAAAATTGAATTCCATCTAAGATTCACAAGACATCGATCCAACCGAGCCCAACGACATGCACAACCGTGTTGTACACCAAGTAAATCAGGGTCACGAGAAATGTAAATCTATGAGACTATTGTCATTAATAAAATCCTGAAAAAAGCGCGCTTTGCGAGAGTAATAGTGAAATGAACCACCATGGCTTTCATCACGAGTGACTATGGAATTGAAATCACCAACAATGAGCCAGGGGAAATTTAAAACAGTAAGTTTGGAAAGTTCAAGCCATAATTCACGTTGAGAAAAAAGGCGCGAGGAGTTGTAAACAATGGAAACTAACCAATGATTGGAAATCTCAGGGAAACAATGATATGTAAAGCATGATGAGAGAGAGTAATAGGGGTGACCTGTCCAATTGTGTTATGCCAAGAAACTAGAATACCTCCTGAAAATCCCTCCGCTAGTATTGCTGCCCATCTCCAGTGTTAAGGAAGTTTGGCACAAAATCGATTTAATCTTTCG
Organism: Dioscorea dumetorum; assembly: GCA_902712375.1. Classification (NCBI taxonomy): domain Eukaryota; kingdom Viridiplantae; phylum Streptophyta; class Magnoliopsida; order Dioscoreales; family Dioscoreaceae; genus Dioscorea; species Dioscorea dumetorum. Next base: position 1,296,884 of record CACTHL010000579.1, on the reverse strand, counting down.
TCATTTTGCTCTCGTTTCGACCAGGCATAATATAAGAAGCTTGTATTTTTTTATGATATTTAGAATCCGAGTTAAGGTATCCCTTGAAGAGATTCCCTTACTGTTCAAGCACATAATATTAGTTCTAATCATAATAATAAGAAAAATAGATGAATAAAAGAAAAGTAACTCCCACGAAGAACAGAGTGAGAGTAGAGAGGACTAGGAGAGAAAGTTAATCACTGCACTTAGCATGCTCAATCCTTCCCTTTTTAGAACAGCCTTCGTGAGGACTAGAACCTTTTCGGATTAGGGCTTCTCTTCGAGTCCCTTCCTGGTATTGTACGAGAGTCATACAATCATCAATTTCTTCGTCTTGTGACATTTCTATGTCATTTCCATCATAGTCAGAATCTTCATCAGTCGATTCATCATCATCTTCCCTTTGCTGCGATGTAAGAGCAGCAGACACTTTATCAACAGCCATCATATGCGATGCTTCAATCTCAGCCGGGACCTAAACAGAATCCTGAGGCTACAAAATACGAAGGATCAGAGGTGGTGATTTTGAGCGTCCGACAAGCGGAGCTTTTCCTTTCTCTTTCTTAGTAAATGGGACAATGGCCTGAGATGAAGAGCCTTCTACTTGCGTAACTGTCACGCTTTTCTTTTGACCGTTGGATTTAGCAAAGTCCCGAGGAGACTCAGAAACGAGGCAATCAACGGCGAGCCGGAAAGTCTGACAGATGCTTCAAATCGGCATTAAACCCTTCGGCGGGGTGTTTCCCATGACTGTGAAACCCGCCTTGACCGCGACCACCGTGACCGCCACGTATGTTGAGATTTACTGTAAAGCGAGAAAAGGGAGGGCAGGTTCTCGTGGATGCCACATCAGATGACACTAGACTGGCACGAAGTCCGGGCCTGTGACCACTACTGCGGCCTCGCCGACGTTGAACCAGCATAAATGACCCGTAATCTTTATCCATCATTGCCGGCGGTGTGGATTCCGACGGCAATGGTTCAGATTGATTAAGGCTAGTCTCTTTTAACCCATCATCGGTATCCATACTTTGAACCAAGTTGACCTCCGGCTCCCGAGATTTCAAGGAGGGTGGAAAAACTTGATCCTTTCTAGTTTCCAACGGACGAGGACATGAGTTCAAGCCGTGACCGATCCAACCACATGAATACCAGAACGTTGGTAATTTCTCATATAAAACGACCACAAATACCCGATGTTGATCATCACCCAACCAAAAGCTTTTACTCAGAGGTTTTGTGAGATCAATCTCGATACATATCCTAGCAAATGTAGTTCTAGTAAAGTTCAAAGTGAGATCATCGACTTTGAGAAGTCGACTCAGATGAGAGGTGATCGTTTCTAGAGTGTCTCCTTCCCAGAGTTCAACTGGTAGGTTATGTGATTGAATCCAAATGGCTGCTGTCGTGAGCTTGGCAAATGAATGTTCAAAGAACGGCTTCCAGGGTGACAATTGGAGAATGATGCCATTGATCGACCAAGGACCTTCAGTTAAGAGGTGTTGTAACGTCGAGTGGGAGGCACAACGTATCAGAAGGAAGCCATTGGGAAGGTCTGAGATTTGTAGATCTCCAACGTCGGACCATTTCTCTAACAGGCTCGCTTTAACTTGATCAAACAGAGGAGGTTTATTAAAAAATTTACCGTATAGAGCGTGTTGAAACCTCATGTAAGCACGATCAAGTATATCTCCATCCATACAAATGAAATGCGTAGTGGATTCTTTGATCTTATTCAGGAGCTGAACATTGAGAATTTTCTACATTGCGAGCGAGATTCGAAGCAATTTGAGCCCAACATTTAGTTGAAAGTTGCGAACGTTGGGGAGAGGTCCGCCCCCCCCACTTGCCATGGCAAGGGGAGGAGGAGAATATGCAGAGGTTCAGTGAAGTTGGGAGATGGAAGTTGGGAGATGGAAACAGCCGAGAGAATATGCTATGGCTTTGATAACCCAAAATCGTTAACAGCCACCCTATGAAAATATCTTTGAATGAGCTATTTTAAGCAAACCAATCAACTTGGAGGATCTCTCTTAAAGTGTAAGCAATGACCATTTAAAAAAAATCCGAATGAAAAATAAAATCGACTATTTCCAAGCTAAGATTATTTGAAGTTTAATTTGGTATGAAGTTAAATAAAAACACAAATTATAAAAGGTAAGAGCAAATAAACAAGATTCTCAAAGACCATATTTTGTAAGGTAATTTGAAGTTCAGATTTAAAGAACAAGATTGAAGTTATTTGTGGTTGATCTAATTGAAGACACAATTATATATGAAGTAACTTGAAGCCAAGCTTAGATGAATAAAAATCAAGTTTGGAAGATCAGGAAGAACTAAACTTGGATGAAAAGATATTAAGTATAGTAACAAAAAGATTGATGAATCAAACGTGGATAAATAAATGTCAAATTTAAAAATTATAAAGACCAAACTTGGATAAATGAAAATCTAAGTTTAAAATTATGAAAATCAAATTTGAATGAATTGAGATCAAGTTTGGAATGAAATTTGAAGATCTTTGAAGAACATCTTTGGCAAGATAAAGACGCGCCATGTGAAGAGCTATCTTTGAAGAGAGCATTGGTGAGATGATGTAAAGAGGCAAGCTAATTGTTGACAGATTGAAATTGGAAGGATTCAACTACATCGACAACTTGGATTAGCACAACTGGGAGAGTTAGGAGAGTCATGAGATTGCATTGTAATAGGAAGCTAGAACTCAATAGGAATTAGCAGTTGGGCCGCATTAATGCAAGCTTATTCGTAATCGGAAGTGCAACGTCAAAGTTTGGAAGATATCCAAGTTAGCAAGCCGCGGAGATTGTTAAAGAGGATTGCGTCATATTTAAGACATTAAGACTTCTATATAAGAGACCTTTCTCTGACATTTAGGATGAGCCACTAGAGTTAGGGATCGAAATGACTAGGCGAGAGAGTGGCCATCAAGCAATTTAGAAAGAGTTCTTATATATCGTTGTGAGATGAGTAAGTGTGTTGTATTCATGTTAATTCCCTGTTTTTTAGTGGATTTTATCTCCGGACTTGACCCCCCAAGACATAGGTAAATGGTGTGCCGAATTGAGTTACCAATTTCGTGTGTCATTTTTCTCTTGATTGTTTGCATTGTGTATGCGTTTGCATGAAAGTTTGAATGAATTATTATCCCATACACCTCGTACACCTCACCTGAACTAACAATAACAATTGTCATATTATAGTTTATAGATTAGTGACAATCTTAGGTAAAGAGTTTTCATTCTTTTGGACCAATAACATTAAACAGATGAATATGACATCAAGTGATGCTGTATGTACAAAAATATTAGTCATTATCACATTATAATATAAAGATTAGTGACTACGTTGAAATTTCTCACCGGTTTTGACACTTTTGACTCACATAGGATTAAGTACTCTTCAGAATATGATAATAAAAAACAAATGTCAAAAGAGTTCATCAAAGTGATCACACAAAATTTTCCCATAAAGTTGAGCAGAAAACATGCTTTCTAGTAGTATGAATTCGACAAGAATCGAAAAAGACAGCAAAGAACGAAAGTCTCATTCCACCAAATTTTGCTGTCAATGTTGATCTCACATTAAACTTTATGAAATTAAGCTGGAACAGGCTGTTTTGCAGGCTGTACTCTTAATGATCCCTTTGAAAACTTCAGCATTCTTCTTCAATTCAGTTCACAATTCTCTAAAACCATGCATGAAAACAACACCTTCAAGATATAGTCAACATTTCTTTTCTGTCATGCATATAAAGTACATAATATTCTTCTGATAATCGAAATCAGAATCTCTAAAATCAAGAGAAATTTATGCATGCATGTTACAAACATGGAGAACAATTTGGCATTTCATGTTAATAAAAGAAGACAATCAATAACTGCAGACAACTCATGCATATCACAATGAAGAATGAAGACAATCAGTCATGCAGCATTTTTTTTGCTTTGACTTTCAGAAACATATTAAGTCAAGATAACATTAGCAGAATGATTGAGCATCCAGAATTCATGCATGCATTGTTGCCTAATCAAAATGGCAAACCATGAATGCTGTCCATGATTACTTTTGACACATTTTAGTTTAAGTTTTTACTGATTTCTTGTTTATATCTTTTAACAAATTTATGTTTCTTTATATCTCAAATGTTTTTCCCCCATTTTGATATCTTTTTGCTTATTTAGTGGCATATTAAACTAAAAAATAAATAAATCTTTGAAGTAAAACATTGAGGGGATAGAATTCATTTAATAGATGGGCTAATTGATATGATTATATTTATATACAAATATAAAAGATGGGACTACTGTCGGTGGGGTTCACATTAGACTCTGGCCCCTATAAAGTTATCAATTTAAACCATCACCTGCTAAAAGTTTATTTGAATATGGATTAATTTTTGTGTTTTCATTACTTTTCTTAATCATGGAAATGCCCCTAACTTAAATATGATTTTAGTATTTATAAAACTTAAATAAACAAAAATATGAAAATGATATGAAGTTGGTATTAAATAAAAGAGACAAAGAAAAAGGGAGAAAAGAGGGAAGAAATTCCAAGTTCATACAGCTAGAAATCCCTTTCCTAGTAGTCCTTGTATAATCATTAACAACTCTTTACAACTAATTCTTTTTTGCCATTGCTTAATCATTATTCTCCTCTCTTTACAACCATTTCATTTTATCTTGAATTTATTAATGAATATTAATGAAAAGAAACACATGCTTGTCCACCTCTATTATTTGTCTCTAAGATGGATTTGGTTGTTTGTTTTCTTCAATTTTGTTAAAATATGCTGATTTTTTTTGTGAATTATGACAATGAAAAAAAATATTTTTAATTGAAATTTATGATTTAAATTATAAAATTTCCAAATTTATTTAAAAAATAATAATTTTTTCAAAGTCATTAGATAGTAAAATTGACATATAATATGACACTGAAATCCCTTCATCAATAATTGACTTGTTTTACTTGGCGTGACTCAAAAGTTTACAAAAGATTCAAATGGAATATTTTATATACTTAATTATGTTTACAATTTAGATAATCTATTCAAAATTGTAAAATAATTTTGCTCTATGGAGTGCAAGGAATCCTCACTTATTTGCCTGACTTTAGGGATGCATCATGCAAATCATTTGTGATGAGACCACTACCCTTTTTTTTTTTTTTTTTGGTATAATCGATGGCTCGACCGTCGTGCTCTAGTGGGATTAAATTTTTAGTAGGTTACTAAGGCTTAGATTTGTTTCATTAAAGTTACCAAGTTTCAATTTGTATCAAAACGATTACTACAATTTGATTTTGTTTCTTCGGCAAGTGACCCGCGAGTAACCACATCTATCCTGCTGACGTGTCGATCGGAAAAAACACAGCCAGCCTGATGAGGCCACGTCACCATGATGCCACATCAGCATCTATCCACGTAATCTAATTTTTTGCCACCTTGTGACGTGGACAAATGCTGATGTGGCATCTGGTGACATAGACAAATGTTGATGTGGCATCCTGGTGACGTGGCCTCATCAGGCGGACTGTGTTTTTTTCGGTTGACACGTCGGCAGGATGGATGTGGTTACTCACGAGTCACCTGCCGGAGAAACAAAATCAAATTGTAGTAACCGTTTTGATACAAATTAAAACTTGGTAACCTTAATGAAACAAGTCCAAACCTTAGTAACCTACCAAAAATTTAATCCTGCTCTAGTGAATATTTGGCCAAATATTTTTAGAGCCTCTTAGTAACCCCAGAGCACGATGAAAGATCTTTTACACCTCTTTCTCATTTTCCCGTCGAATTTCGAGCCGGAGATTATGATTTTTTGTCAAGGTTTAATGCCCAAAATGATGTAAGAGGGGACTTAATTTGGTGGTCTCTCACGGCAAATGGAAGGTTCTCGGTCAAATTCATCTACAAATTTTTGAATGATGGGCCCGGGTTTGTGTTGTCAATTGTCTTGGATCTTCTGGAAAATCCTCTAGCAATGTAAAGTCAGTTTGTTCAACTAGTTAGCATGGAAAAATAAAATTCTAACTTTAAAGAATTTAGCGTAGAGAAGATGTAACAAGTTGCTGACTATAATGTGCGTTATCAGCCACTCAGCCATTGAAACTGTGGATCACCTTTTCCTATAATGCAACTTCGTTCGAAATGTTCGGTGTCATGATTTCCTATATATCAAGGTTTAATGCCCAAAATGATGTAAGAGGGGACTTAATTTGGCGGTCTCTCGCGTCAGATGGGAAAAATTCTCGGTCAAATCCATCTAGAAATTTTTTAATGATGAGAGTCTGCGTTGTCAAGTGTCTCGAATATTTTAGAAAATTCCTTGCCCACGTAAAGTCAATCTGTTCAACTGGCTAACATGGAAAAATAAATTTCTAACTTTAGAGAACTTAGCGTAGAGAAGATGCAATAAGTTACCAACTACAATGTGCGTTATCTGCCACTCAGCCATCGAAACTGTGGATCACATTTTCTTACAATGCAACTTTGCTCAAAATATCTGGTGTCATTTCAGACAATTTTTTCAACTTACAATCATTCCCTCATCTCTAATGGAGGCATGGAGTTCATGGGTCGCTATTATTTTTGTATGTTTGGGAGGATTTGAGCATTTTGATAATAAAAGATATATTTAACATAAATTATAATAGCGATTGTAATTATGATTTATACCAAATTACATCGGGTGTAATTAAGTAAAAATTCAAAAGAATGATTTCAAAACTATTTGTATTGGAGAGTTCATGTCTCACTCCCCCTCAATCAAAGTCAAAGTTTGAGAATCTCAATGTCCTCTTTTCCTAATGGTTTGTCCAAATTATTTTAAAAAGATTGATTTATAAGATGTTTAATTTAGTCATAAAATTAAGTGTAAATTGATTATTGGTTCCACAACTGAATCCCAAATTTCCATTTTGATTTATGAATATAGAAAAAAAATATTAAAATTGAAAATTTGATCCCAAGTCCATAATATATTCAATTTGTTTCTATATAGGAGAGTTCATTTAATCCTTCATTGCCATTTTACTTAAAATAAAAATTAAAATAAATTAAATGACACAAAACTGAAATAAATTAAATGTGACAAAACCATGTAAAATAAAAGAATCAAAATGAGTATTTTTTATATTGTTAAATGACCTTTTTTGGTTTTATAAACTAAAATAAACATTTACATATAGTGTATATTCTAATTAGAGATTTAAATTATTTTTTATTTAGAAACGTTTGTTTTATTATTTACATGATTTATGGTTAACATTAATTAAAGTTGTATTTTAAATTAGTTTGTATTGATACTCATTTACTTCTGTTATATAAAAAGAGTAAATTTTCATTAATTTGAATAAACATATGTTTTGGTGATTGTATTTGATTATCTATATTTTCAAACATAATAAATTTTTTATATTTATTTACTTCTATATTTTACTATAATAAAATATAAAATTTTAGAAATTTTCACTCATTAGTTTACTTTTTCTATCTAAATTTTTAAATCCTTCCAATCAAGCAAAATTCTTCAACCAGATAAAAATTATCATGTTACAAAAATTTCAAATGTACAACTTAAAATCCTATTATTCATATTCAAAATGAATTTTAAGCTAATACAAAACTTAAGAATATTTAAAAAAAATGAATTTATAAATTTACAAATTTTACAAGCTCTAGATAAATAATTTTAAGTTTTAGCATTCAACTAAATTAAGGGATGAAGTATATATGGCCAACTTTCCTTATCAAATCTAAATGAAAAAAGATCTTTTTGTAACTTTTGAACTTAGTTTCAATAATACCTCTTTCTTAATTTACAAAAATTTTTAAATTTTTTGAAACAAAATTCATTATCATTTTCATGCAGGGCAAATATGCGCACATTGATCCTTCTAGGTATTTTACTTAATTTAAAAACTAAAATAAATTAAATAGAACAGAACTACATTAAATTAAAGTGAAAATTGCCAAAAAAAACCCCTAAGTTTGCAATATGGCCAAAAACACCCCGTTAATTTCGCAATACCTAAAAATTCCTTCTTTTTAAACATAATGTTTTCTAACCCCCCAAAGCATATAATGATGGTTAATAAAGTTATTTTTGAATTTTATGGAACAAATTGCCCATTGCATGGGAAGTCATGGCACTCCAAACATTTGGCCCTTGCCGGCACCAACATCTCCCTCGTCATCGGCGTCGCCAACGGCGACATCCCCTCCCTCGCCGCCGACCCCGGCGCGGCCTCCCAATGGGTGGTTGCCAACGTGCTCACCTACTTCCCAGCCTCCTCCATCTCCGCCGTCTCTGTCGGCAACGAGGTCCTCAGCTCCGACAATTCCTCCCTTGCTTCCCAACTCCCTCGACGATGCAAAACCTTCACTCCGCCCTCTCCACCGCCACCCCATCTGTCAAGATCTCCACCGTCTACACCATGACGGTGCTCTTCCAATCCGATCCCCCATCCACCGACGCCTTCCACTCCGATCTCGTCCCCATCCTCAAAAGAGTCCTAGGGTTTTTAAGTGAACCCAGATCTCCTTTCATGATAAATCCATATCCATATTTCGCCTACCGCGCCGATCCCAGACCCGAAACCCTAGCCTTCTGCTTATTCCAACCCAACTCCGGCCGCTTCGACGGCGGCTCCAAGATCAACTATATGAACATGTTCGACGCCCAGGTCGACGCCGTGCCGTGCGGGTAATGGAGATCATGGTGGCGGAGACCGGTTGGTCATACAAAGGCGACGATGGAGAGGTCGGAACGAGCATTGACAGCGCCAAGGCTTTCACTAGTGGGTTGGTAGCACATTTGAGATCCATGGCCGGAACGCCGAGGATGTCAGGCTGTCCCATGGAGACCTACCTCTTCGCCCTCTACGACGAGGATCTCAAGCCAGGGCCGACCTCGGAACGCTCCTTCGGCCTCTTCAAGCCAGTTCTCGGTCTCTGTTTAACAAGTGATATCTCTCTGTTTAAGAATTGAGGTTTCGGTTTAAACAAGTATGTATCCATTTAAATATTGCGGTCTCTGTTTAACAAACTCGGTCTCTGTTTAACAAGTGATATCTCTCTGTTTAAGAATTGAGGTTTCCGTTTAAAAACTTATATTTCCGCTTAAATATTACGGTTTCTGTTTAAGAAACTCGGTCACTATTTAACAAGTGATATCTCTCTGTTTAAGAATTGATATTTCCGTTTAAAAACTTATATTTTCTACTTAAAAATTTGTGAATAGTGTTAAATGTGTTGTTATTGTCACAGGCCAAAATAGAAACCCATAATAAAAACAGTATGTGATATATACCGTATAGCTCTGTGAAGCGCAACATAGTCGACTCGCCACAGATTGAAGACTTGATTCAAGGCATCCTAGAAGAGTTTTGTTTTGTTTTACATTTTCGTATGTGTACATGATCGAAATAGTTTTTCGATTGTTATGATTTGTTTAATCTTTATAATATACGTTTCTCCTTTCATTTGATATGGTTGCAGTTTTACAAATGAAATTTTCGTTTAAAAAATGAGTTTTAGTTTAAAAAAGTATGCCTCCATTTAAATATTGTGGTTTCTATTTAAGAAACTCGGTCTCTGTTTAACGAGTGATATCTCTTTCTTTAAGAATTGAGGTTTTTGTTTAAAAACTTATATTTATGCTTAAAAATTTGTGAATACTGCTGAATTTATTTTATATATTTAGATAAACATCAAAAATTTAATTCTATTTTATTTAAAAAATTTTAAAATTCAATAAGTGGTATTATATAATAAGATTTTGATTATTGATATATTACTATCAAATATTCTAACACTCATGAACATGAATTTAACATCCATTTCAATTGATTGCATATATATATATATATATATATAGGATCATGTGAAAGAATATTAATTCTCAAGAATGGATTTAGTTTGTTGTTTTTTAGGGTATTAAAATGTTTAAGTTGTTCCATGGTTAACTAGTGTGATCAAGATTTTAAACATAAGCATAAAATTTTTAAACGATAACTATAATATTTAAACAAAAACATAATAATTTAAACAGAGAAGACAGTTTTTAAGTGAAAACTTGATTGAGTTAAACAGAGACTGTGATAATTAAACAATAAGGCAAAAAAAATGCAAACTTGTATACATAAAAAGTCAGACATGATGTGATTAGACGGTATTTTTCCCACCATTTGCAAGGGCAAAAATGAAATTTTATAACATGGACCCACTTGAAGTAACTGATATTGGGTAAAAGAGAATGTAAACTATAAAGGAAGGGTTATCTAGAGTGTGCAAAAGTTAGAGGGGGTTTTTAGAAAGTTTTGAAATTCCCGAGGGGTGAAAAGTAATTTTCCCTAAATTAAATAGAACATTTGGTTATAATCATAATGTTTGTTTTATTAGTTATATAATTGAAACACAATATTAATCAAATTTATGATTTTGTTTTTCTTTGTTTTTTTTTTTTTAACAAAGGTGACAAGCATTTGAACCCATCTATCAAATGGCTTGTCTCGAACACAGCCTTATTATGGGTGAACTGTTTTCGCACATCATATAAAGGATTCATGTTAGTACCTTTAACAACTTGAACCAAGTGTTTTTTATTGTATCGATATTCATCTACCTCTATTTTATAAAACTAACCAACATTCATTTTTGTTTATCAAACATGTGTTTTATTGATTATATTTAATTATCAAGAATTTTAAATATAATAATTGAAAAAAAAATTAATGTTTATTTATTTGTGTTTTACTCAAAGAGATTATAAACATTTAATATGTTATTTTTATCTTCATCATTTTACTTCTCCCACCTACATTTTGAAATCCTCCAATCAAACAAATTTCTTCAATAATATAAAAAACTTTCATATTACAAAAGTTAAAATCTACAACACAAAATGTGATCATGCATGTCCAAAATGAAATTTCAATTAATGCAAGTTTCAAAACAACCAAAAAAAAAAAAATTGACTTAATTTCAAAAAAATAAAAAAATAACTTTATAAAATTTGAAATTCTTTTTAACAAACTCTGGATAAATAATATCAAATTTTAATATTCAACTAAAAGTGTGGCAATATATATTTTGCAAGGTTTTTTGTTCTCACATTAAATGTGGTAAAACCAGTATTAATGAGCAACTTTCAAACCCAATTTTAATAAACCTCTTTCTTAAGTTTTCAAAAGTTTTAAAATTTTAAAAATATTATAATTTAACTATCATTTCCATCATTCCATGCAAAATCTGATTATTACAAAACTTTCATATTACAAAATTTTAATTAGACAACTCAAACTCCCATTATTAATCTTAAAAATGAAATTAAGATAATATAAGTTTCAAAATATAAAAAAATATTTAAATATATTTAAAAATAAAAAATAAATTTGTAAAATACTATAAAATAGTATAAAACAAACGAGGATTGCAACCTCTCTTATTCTCTATTTAATTTTTAAATTTGTTTTAATAATATAATTTTACTTCAATTTCATTGGAAAATATTTTATTTTGATACTTCTGCAGTCTTACTTAAATTAAAAACTGAAATGATTAAAACCAAATATAACTATAATAAATTAAATAAGACTTAAATGAAATTTTCAAAAAGAAAAAATAAAAACTAACATTTGGATATATTGATCTTATAATTATGGATTTTAAAAATTTTTTTTATTGTGTAAATTGTCTGCTTTGCCATTTAAATGATTTGATTGTAATGCTAATCAAATTTGCTTTTTTTATTTCATGGTATCAATATCATATACTTATATTATATAAAACTAGTGAACAATGGTTAGATTTACTAAACATATGTTTTGTTGCTTATGTTTAATTATTCAAAATTTTAAATAAAACATAAAAAAATTTCAACAAGTAAAATATAAATATATAAATTTTACAAAATTTCCAACACACACATAAATAATTTAAAGTTTTGCTATTAATCCAGTTGGAAAAAGTTTTTTACTTAAATCTTCTACGGCATCTTAGTTAAATTAAAACTAAAATATTTAAAATCAAATTTAACTATAATAAATAAAATAAGACTTTAATGATATTTTTTAAAAAAAAAAAAAAGAAAAACTAACATTTGGATATAAAGAATATTGTAATTATGGATTTTAAATTATTATTATCATGTAGAATTTCTAATTTGCAATTTAAATTGATGCTCATATATTTATATTATATAAAACTAATAAACATTCATTAGATTTACTAAACCTATGCTTTGTTGATTATATTTACTAATTTAAAATTTTAGATAATTGATTATTACTAATTAAAATGAAATTTGAGATAATAAGCTTTTAAAACATTAAAAAGAAATTTAACCTATTTCAAAGTATAAAATATAAGGGGCATACTTTAGATGAATAATTTAACACCGACAATTACACTTTGAACATAGTTTTAGCTGTTTTTAATTTTAATATTTTTTATTATAAAAATATTTCAATATTATTTTCAGTAAATAAATATTTTTCAAAAGTTTATATAAAAATTATTTGTAAATTTTGATACTTCAAAATAATTGTGGCAATGTTTAGTAGTTAAAATTATTAAAACTCTTGCAAATAGCTTTGGATGCACTTATAAGGGGTGTTTGGATGAGTTTTTTTTTTAAGCCCAGAAGTGTTTTTTTATAAGTTAAGTATTTCTGGGTTTTAAAAAACATATTTGTTTGGACTTTTGGGCAGAAGCAGATGTTGTGAAAAAAGCTAAAACTAATAAACATTCGTTAGATTTACATAAGTTTTGCTAATTTAAAGTTTTAAATAATTGATTATTAATAATAAAAATGAAATTTAAGATAACAAGGTTTTTAAAATATTAAAAAAATTGAACTTATTTCAAAATATAAAATATAAATGCTGAAATTTTAAAACATTTCTACACACTTTTGATAAATAATTATAAATCTTAATACTTAATAAAACTTTGGTGACAAAACATGGTTTCGAATTTTATTTTTTTAATTATAAAAAAGATTTCACTATTGTTTTCCTCACTAAATATTTATCAAAAGCTTTCTTTAAACAAAATATTTATAATTTAATACTTTAAAAACAATTGGTAGCAATTAAAACCACTAAAATTATTTATCAAAAGCTCGATGTCCTTGCCAAGTGGAATCTAGCCAAAAATACTCTCGTCAACAACACACCTCCTTCGAGTTTTTTTTACTCGGTTATAATTTTGATATGCTATATTTTTTGACACACAGTTTTATCAAAATCAGATTTTTAATTTTATATTTTTAAATTATAAAAGATAAAAATTTCCTAGTAATTCCCTGAAGAAATATTTTTCAAATTCATTTTTTAAAATAAACTTTTACTATGAATCTCATTCAAAAATATTTTATTTTGATCTTTTCATGGTCTCTTACTTAAATTAGAAACTATAATAATTAAAGTGAAATATAAGTTCAATAAATTAAATAGAACTTAAATAATGTTTTTGTTAAAAATAAAAACTAACGTGTGTGTCTATATATATATATTATGGATTTTAAGTTATTATTATCCTATTGAAGTGTGTATTTTTCAAATTAAAAGATTTAATTGGACTGCTAATCAAATTTGGTTTTTTCCATTGTATTGATGTTTACATATTAGTATTGCATAAAACTAATGAACATTCGTTAGATGTACTAGACATATGCTTTGTTGCTTATTTTTACCTATTTAAAATTTTAAATAATTAATTATTAAAAACCAAAATAAAAATTTAAGATAATAAAGTTTCAAAACTTTAAAATAATTTGAACTTATTTCAAAATATAAAATATAAATGTATAAATTTACAAAATTTTCAGACATACTTTAGATAGATAATTATAAATTTTAATGCTTAATAAAAATTTGGTGGCAAAACCTGGTTTTAATTTGATCCATCCCTGATGTCTTATTTAAATGAAAAATATAATAATTAAAATTAAATATAACTTTAATAACATAAATAGGACTTAAAAGATTATCTTTATTAAAAATAAAAACTAACATTTGGATATATATATCTTAGTTATGGATTTTAAGTTATTATTATCCTATAGAATTGTCTCCTTCTCAAATTAAATGATTTAATTATTGTGCTAATCAAATTTGGTTTTTTTTATAGTATCGATACTTATATATTTATCTTTTATAAAAATAATGAAAATTCGTTTGACTAACTAAACATACGGTTTGTTGCTTATGTTTTTTTTCAAAGTTTTAAATAATTGATTATTAATAATCAAAATCAAATTTAAGATAAAAGCTTTCAAAACATTAAAAAATTTAAATTATTTCAAAATATAAAATATAAAGATATAAATTTTACAAAATTTCTGACATAGTTTGGATAAATAATTATAAATTTTATTGTTTAATAAAAATTTGGTGGCAAAACTTGATTCACAATTTTAATTTTTGAATTATAAAATGATTTTCGGTATTATTTCTTGTCAATAAATATTTTCAAAAGCTTTTTAAAATTATTAATAAAATTATAATATTTAAAAAAAATTGGTGGAAATGTTAGTAGCCTTGGATGCCCTTATGATCATGCCAAATGTCTTTGTGGAAATGTGGATGCTCTAATCAGGAGTTTTTTTTTTCACTATATTATAATTTTAACATGTGGAATCTCGCCAAAATAATTTTTGTCGGTAATAACTTTTATTAGCCCTTAGATTTTGATAAGTGGAATCTCTCCAAAACATCTCACCAATATCACGGTTTCACCAAAAGAGAATTCTTAATTTTTTTTGTAAATTATAAAGAAATAAAATTTTGCTATTACTTCCCATCCATAAATATTTTTCAAAAGCATTTTTTTAAAAATTTATTTAAATATATAAACAGATAGAAAATAATAACAATTAATTTAAAATTGGTTCCATAATCGGCTAATTTCAAAACGATATTTTCAACACCATCCTCAATATTTTTATAGAAGAAGTTCCTAATGAAAAATGATAATTTATCAAATTAAAATAACATTTAAAACAATTGCATTTTTCTAAATATTATTAATTTATTTAATTTCATGTCTATTGTTTATATTGGATGCCAGTCTGTATCTCTGTATATAAAGCTCTTGCTTCTTTCTCTCTTTTCTTAGCTCACCGAAATTCTCTCTCTCTTTTGGAGGAGATGGTTGAACTGAAATTCTATTTCCCCTATTGGGAAATATTTTATTTTGATCATTCTATTACAGCTTACTGAAATTTAAAGAGTAAAAATTATTAAAATGATACATAAGTATAATAGAGTAAATAGGACTTCAATGATATATATATATATTAAAACTAACATTTGGATATAATGCATATCTTAATTATAAATTTTTAAATTATTATTATTATTATTATTATTATTATTATTATTATTATTATTATTATTATTATTATATTGAAGAATGGCGCAATTTAAATGATTTAATTGTGGTGTTAATCAAAAAATTTTTTGATGGTATTGATACTTATATAAAACAATCAATTTTTGTTAAATTTACTAAACATAGTTTTGTTGCTTTTATTTGATTATTCAAAATTTTAAATAATGGGCTATTATAAGTCAAAATGAAATTTAAGAATATAAAATATAAATGTATAAATTTTACAAAAATGTTTAACACACTTTAAGTAAATAATATAAAATCTTAAACTTAAAATAAATTTGGTGGCAATATTTATCTTATGGGAAAGGTACCTTGTCCTTACAAGCACAAAAAACAACTTTTCTCAATAGCTTGTAAAACTTAGTTTTAATTTTACCAATGTCCTTGTTGTCAAATGAAATCTTATTAAAACAATTCTTGTAAGCAACACTGCTCATATCAAGAGGCTTTTATCTCAATCATAATTTTGATGGGTGCCTTTGTTATTGGGCGAAATCTCTCTAAAACAGCTCTCATCAGTAACCCTCTCTTTCACCAAAACCCCGTTCATAATTTTAATTTGTTTAAATTATAATAAATAAAACTTTTCTATTAATCCCATTCAAAAATACTTTATTTTAATCCCTTTATGGCATCTTACTTAAATTAAAAACTAAATAATCAAAATCAAATTATTTTATAGAATTGTCTGTTTTTCAATTTAAATAATTTAATTATAGTGTCTTTGAAATTGGGGGTTTTCATGATATTCATATTCATATATATTATATAATCTATTTCAAAATAATTATCGCCAGCTATTAATATTAGTTCTTTAATTTTAACACATGAAATCTCATCAGAACATCTCCCATCAGCAACCCTCTGAATACAGTTTCACCAAAATGGCGCTCTAAATTTTTTTAAAATTATAAAAAAATTTCCTATTATTTTTCCTTGAATAAATATTTCTTGAAAGAATTTTTAGAAAAAAAAAATTAAATTTTATTGTTAATCACATTCAAAAATATTTTATTGTATTATTGGGTGATTTACTTAAATTAAAAACGAAAATAATCAAAATCAATGTAACTTTCACAAATTAAATTGGACTTAGCTGTTTCTTTTTAAAAATAAAAACTAACATTTGGATGCAACACGGAATTATGATTATAAATTATTATTATCTTATAGAATTATGCTATTTTAAATTTAGATCATTTAATTATAGTGCTAATCAAATATGTTTCTTTCATGGTATCAATACTCATATTGTCATATATTTATATTATATAACCTATTTCATAACATAAATAGTTAAAAAAATTGGTGGCAATGTTTATCCATTAAAAAAAATTGAGGTTGTTATAATTTTGACATAATTTTGACAAATGAATCTTGCCAAAATAATTTTATCAACCTTTTAATTTTGACACATGGAATTTTACTAAAACATCTTCTGTTAGCTCTCCCAACACAAATTTTTTTTTTAAATTATAAAATATAAAACTTTCCTATTATTCATGCGTGACTAAATATTTTTTGAAAGAATTTTTAAAAAATAAACTTTTACTATTAATGATATTCAAAAATATTTTGTGTTGATGTTTGGTGTCTTATTTAAGTTAAAATTTAATAATTAAAATTAAATATAACTTTTATAAATGAAATAGGACTTAAAATTTTTTTAAAATAATGACTAACAACCATGTGTTAAATTATGATTATAAATTATTATTATCTTATATAATTTTCTTTTTTTCAATTTGAATAATTTAATTACAGTGGCCATCAAATTTGGTATTTCATGGTATCAATATTAATATATTTATATTATATAACCTATTTCAAAACATAAATATTTAAAAACAATTAATGGCAATGTTTATCCGTTAAAATTACTAAAACTCCCGTCATCAACTTTGAATGTCATTGTCATTGTTATAATTTTGACAACTAAAAATAACTATAGTCGGTTGCATAACTCTGGTCATCAACTCTTTAATTTTGACACGCTGAATCTTAGCAAAACATCTCCCCTGAGTAATTCTCATAACACAAAGTTTCACTAAAATTATGCTATGAACTTTTTTAAATAAAAATAAAATAAAAAATTTCCTGTTATTTATTCATGAATAAATATTTCCCGAAAGAATGTTTTGAAAACAATTTACTATTAAAGACATTAAAATTTGTTTTTACTTAAATCAAAGCTAAAATAATTAAAATTAAATATAATTTTAATAAACTAAATAAGACTTATGTTTTTTTAAAATAAAAACTAACATTTGGATAAAACCCTTTTTGGTATCGATACTTATATATTTATATTATATAATCTATTTCAAAATATAAATATTTAAAAAAACTTGGGGATAATGTATATTCGTTAAAATAACAAAACTCTTAGATTCACTTACCACCTTTCGTTATTACTATAACTTGGTTATAATTTTGACACGTGGAATCTCACTAAAACAACGCCTTGTCGGCACGGCAACTCTCATAGTCATCCAACCCTTTAATTTTACCACATGGAATCTCGCCAGAACATCTCTCATTAGCATCTTTATTTAACTTTGACACGTGTAGCATCTTCATTTAACTTTGACACGTGTAATCTTGCCAGAACATTTCTCGTCAACAGCTATCCAAACCACAGTTTAATAAAACAGATTCTAAATTTTAGTTTTTAAATTATTAAAAAAAATTTATTTTCTATTATTTTTCTGTCAATAAATATTTTCTATAAACATTTTTTAGAAATTATTTAAACACATAAAAATAGGTTAGAAAATGATAATAAATTTAAAACTCGTTACACAATCGGGTAATCTGAAAATCATATTTTCAACATCATGCTCAATATTTTTATAAAATAAGCTCATAATAAAAAATGATAATTTATTAAATAAAAATAACATTTAAAACAATTAGTTTTTAAACAATTATTAATTTATTTAATTTCATGCCCACTATTTGCGCTGGGTGCCAGCCTGGTCTCTACAGACCTCTATATAAATCTCTTTCTTCTTCTTTCTGTCGCTCACTGAAACCTCTCTCGCTCTCTCTCGTTCTCTTGTGCATTGGTGTCCGTGTTCAATGGCGGAGGAGACGCAGCCAAAGCCCGCAAAGCCCACCGAGGAGGTCGTAGCGGTGCCACCAGCGCTGGAGGAGATTTCTGAACCGACGCATGCTCAGAAGGAGGAGCCGGCTGGAGAATCGGCGCAGGTGGTGATCGAACAGTCGATGTCATTCAAGGAAGAGAGCAACGACGTTGCTGACCTTAAAGACTCTGAGAAGGCGGCCCTTGAGGAGCTCAAGCAGCTCGTCCATGCTGCGCTCGCCGCCAACGAGTTCGCTCCGCCACCGCCACCGCCACCGCCACCGCCAGCCGCCCTCAAGGAGAAGGCCAAGGCTGAAGGTCCCGCTGAGGTAGTGGAAGAGAAGACCCTCGAAGCCATTGAAGAAACCGTCGTCCCCGCCGTTTCTTCGTCGGCTGTGGATCCGGCAGCACCGACTGCCATTGAGGAGAAGAGCGCAGAGGCTATCGAGGAAACCACCATCCCCTTCTATGCGCCGCCCAGCGTCGACAAGATCGACGCAAATCCTGATCCGGCTCCTGGACAAGTGGAAGGTGCTCCGGCTCCGGCTCCTGTCATCACCGGAACCGCATCGGAAGAGGTGTTCATCTGGGGCGTGCCGCTGGTGGGTGACGAGAAGAGTGACATTGTTCTGCTGAAATTCCTGCGAGCTCGTGACTTCAAGGCCAAGGATGCCCTTGCCATGATCAAGAACACTGTGATTTGGAGGAAAACTTTTGGGATTGAATCTCTCCTTGATGAAAATCTTGAATTCCCGGAAATGGAGAAAGTTGTGTTCATGCATGGTTTTGATAAAGAGGGGCATCCTGTTTGCTACAATGCCTATGGGGAGTTTCAGGATAAGGACTTGTATGCGAAGGCATTTGGGGATGATGAGAAAAGGATGAAGTTTTTGAAGTGGAGAATTCAGTTCCTGGAGAAGGGGATCAGGCAACAATTGGATTTTAGTCCTGGTAAGGTGTGCACCATGGTGCAGGTCACTGATTTGAAGAATTCTCCCGGGCCGGCAAAGCGAGAGCTCCGGCAGGCTACCAACCAAGCACTGGCCTTGCTTCAGGACAATTTCCCTGAGTTTGTGGCCAAGCAGGTATAAACTTGATTGCGTTTTTTATTGTGATTAATTGAGTTGTTTGCAATTTATGGTAGTTTATGATTATCTGAAGTTAGTATTGAATGCATTTGGTCATATAAATGAAGAAGTCGCATTAAATGAGTTTGGGTATGATAAATGAATTTGTTTGATTGATAGCGAAGAGTTTTTTTAAATTCTTATTTTTGTGTTACCTTGAATTAGAGTTTATGCTTTCTGAGTAATGAAGTCAGTGTCCTGTATTTATGGAAACAATCCGCCGATTTTGGTTTTTTATTTTCATTTGGGTGCATTATAAAACTGATTTTGGTTTTGAATTTTCATATAAGTGCAGTGATGTTTTTCATGGGCAGGAAATGAATTTGTTGTCTGTATTGAATGTCATTTGAATGATCAAGGAACTTGTCGTTTTGCGATTTGACTTGGTGTTTTTCATGGGTACTAGATGATTTTGAACTCTTTATCGAATTCATTTGAATGATTCGGCGACTTGTCCTTTTGAGATATGACTTTGCACTTGCCATGGGTGATGAATTTATTTTCCTTATTGAGTTCATTTAAATAATTGGGCAACTTGTCGTTTTGAGATTTAACATTGAGTTTTCATTGGTGGGAGATGTATTTGTTTTCTTTTTTGAATTCTCTTGAATGATTAGCAACTTGTCGTTTCGAGATTTGACATTCTGTGTTTTGTAAGTGGAAAACGAATTTGTTTTCTTTAGTAAATTCATTTGAATGGTAAACCAATTTGTCGTTTTGAGATTCGACATTGATGTCTTGCAGATATGGGTGAATTATTTATTTCTTATTCTATTTGACTGATAAAATACCTTGTCACTTGAGATTTGGAGTTGAGTTTTTCATTGGTGGGAGATAAATTTATCATTGTTGAGTTTTATTTTGCTTGTGACGTTATTAATTATCTATCACAACTTATGAAGATTACTGCTCTGAAAGTGAGTTTTTTTTTTTCTTAAAAATTCTGGGCCAGTAACTAAATTTGGTTTGAATGCCTGCAATTGACTTGGGTTTACTAGAATGCGCTTGGATTGATAAAAATTCAGGCATGGTTTTTTACTGCACTGATTTTGATGGATGAGTTGTTATTTGGCTTTATCCTGTGTTCAATTATATTAATTTTATGTTCACCTGGACTCGTTGCTTGTCGCAGCTAAATTATAGGTTCATGGGCAAAACCTATGAATTTGATGCTGAACTTGCTATATTTTGAATGATTAAATTAGGCTTTTATGAAGTAAAATGGGAAGATAGTAGATTGATACAGTACTCTTTAGTTGGTTTGAAGTTCAACATTGAATGTTGTTCCCATTTGGTTGAATTTGATTGCATACTCATGTTACTTCACATATCATGATTTTGTTCTTCACGGACATACATCTCTTAGACATGTATAATAATAACCTTGGGATCCTTATTAGGTATTCATCCATGTTCCATGGTGGTACTTGGCATTCAATAGGATGATCAGCCCATTCTTGACTCAGAGGACGAAGAGCAAGTTTGTTTTTGCTGGGCCATCGAAATCTGCTGAAACCCTGTTCAAGTCTGTAAACAATTCTTAGTTCCTTTGTCCATCTAAAATTTCCTAGAATTATGTCAAGAGTTCTTTGAATTTAACTATTCACCATGATGGTGCAGATATATAGCTCCTGAACAAGTCCCAGTTCAATATGGAGGCCTCAGCAAGGAAAAGAATCCAGATTTCACCACTGCTGATGCTGTTACTGAGATGACCATCAAACCATCTTCTAAACAAACTGTTGAAATACCTGTTAGTGAGGTAACAAGATTTATTTGCCCCTTCTGATCCTCTGTAAAGAATCTTATTTGGTCTTCTGTTGGATTACTTCCTGACACTGAGATGAAATACTACCCAAGCAGGCATGCACCCTTGTTTGGGAGATTCGTGTGCTCGGTTGGGATGTTACATATGTCGAGGAGTTTGTCCCTAGTGCCGAGGATAGCTACACTGTGATCGTGCGGAAGGCCAGGAAAATGAGTGCTACTGATGAGCCTGTTATCAAGAACACCTTCAAGATCGGAGATCCTGGCAAAATTGTCCTGACCATCAACAACACCACCTCCAAGAGGAAGCTGCTTCTCTATAGATACAAAATCAAGACCACCACCAAAGCCACCTGAAACCAGACCTCTTTATGAGCTGCTTCCTGAATAAGTAGAATCAGTTTTCTTCTAGTTCATTGAAGGTTGACATTTGTTTGTTCTTTATTTCATGTGTTAATTATATTATTTTCTTTGAAGTCAGTTGTTAATCTTTGTTTGAGAGACATGGTTCTTGAGAGTTTGGTTCTTACTGTTACCCTGTAAATTCTCTTTGTACATTTCATCCTTTGTGGAGTTTCTTATTTCGTTTGTTTCCATAGACAAGTACTGCAAATTTAGCATGTGATGCTCCCTTTGCTTTTTATCTGCAAGCTTTCTTTTTGTGCAGAATTGCAGGAATAAACCAATGTATGGCAGATAAAATGGGACCAGAAGAAAAAAGACATGCATCTGGATTCTGACATGCATGAGTGCTGTTTCAGTAGCACTGGATTTTTTTCATGTGAGATGTGCTTTAAAACTCTTTGAATATTTGCCTGCCTGTTTTTAAGGTTCTGTGACTGGCATCAAAAGACTGTTTGGTTCCTTCTCTGGCCAGGACTGTTTGCCCTGGATTCTTTTTATTATTTTAATTACTTCTTCAGGCTGAACACGTTAGTTGTGTCTGTTTTAATGGCTTTAATATTAGTATTTTTGTGGTGGGACATGGGCATGAGTTTAAAGTCCGCGGTTTTGACCTAGTGCTTGCCATCCTACGGAAAAAGCATGAATTGATGCTAACTCATTCCTTTCAATTGTTTTTGTAAAGCACCTATATGCCTTTAGCCAGTTGGAAAAGGACTATTAGGTTTTTATAAAATTTCCAGTGTCCAATAAAGTTTTATTTTTATATTACAAGTATTTCACTTATCCTTAATTTTGGAAATTTATTATTTTACTTACGTTTTATATGGCTTCATTTTTTTTATCTTTCTTGACAAGTCATTGTGGTCAATCAAATTCACTCTGGTTAACCCAAACCTTTTATCGCTGATTAAAAGCACGTAGGCTGATGATAAATTCTCAGCTTATGTGTACCTTTTTGACACATGGCTTGTCTATATTCATTAAAAAATTTATTTTAACCTAATTATCGTAGCATGGGTGAGTTCAGCCTAATTTTTAGACTTATGTGCTAACTCGCCCTACCTTCAAGGAGTTAGCACATGCAGAGCTCGCCAACAACTCACCCATTCTAACATCCAATTTGTCATTAATAAAGTATTTCAATTTCTTTATTGCCCTACTAACATTCAATGGGTAGCGGTCAAACAAATTCTACGTTACTTATGTTATACGCCATATGATGAGATCCACTTCACTCATCTCTCTTACAATAAATGCATATTATGATGCTGATTGTATTGGTTGTCCCGATAACCAACTCTCGACCTCTAGTTACTACATTTTTCTCGGTCCAAATATCATATCTTGAAGTGCTGAAAAGCACCACCAGTTGCTCTATCCGGTACTAAAACTAAATATAAAAGCATTGCATTTACTGTTGCTGAACTTTGTTGGATTCAATCATTACTTGGTGAAATTGGTCTTTCCCATTCACTCCTATTCTCTGGATGTGATAATCTTGATGCCACTTGTCTCATTGCCGATCCCTGTTTCACATGCTTGAAGTAAACACATAGAGATTACCATTCATTTTGTTCGGGATCTCATTGCTAAGAAGACTCATTATTCGACATATCTTTGGCTTGTCTCAACTTGCTTATGCTCTTGCAAAGGTATTATCTATGGCAGCTTTTTGTCAACTTCAAGACAAGCTCAGAGTGACTCACTCATTAGCTTGAGAGGGGAGGTAGGTCACATCATATTCTATGACGCATTATTTGTGGATCAATCAATCATGTATTCTTTGATATAATTTGAGAATTAATTACATATTAAATATATGTATTTTCCATAAAATTAGCAATTGTAATATTCTGATTTATTTATCTTCCTACTCTAGATAGTAGACTCTTGTATAAATAGGGCAAATAGTTGTATTACCATACACACAACAATCAATGAAAAATATTCTTTTACATTTACATTGTCTTCTTTGTCAGGAAAGTTTCTTACAAGGATGTTTTACCCAAAGTTTGAATAAAATCCGACACGGTATCTTACAAGGATGCTTTACCTAAAGTTTGAATAAAATCCGACGCAATATCGGCATCCAATTGGCTCGCGCTAGCTCTTCGTTTTCACACTCTCTTCACAAATTTTGGCATAGCTTTTTGAATGTTGGCATAGCTTTTTGTTTTTTTGTTAATTTTGAATGTTGGTCCTTTTATTCTTCGGGTCCCCACTAAATGGGGCAACACCCCAACATGACCTTATGGAAGGACTGCAACAATATCACATATTTAGGAGAATTCCAAATTCTCATGTTACATGGAAATATAGAACCCAGTGGAGTCAAATTTTTGGAAAAATTTAATAAAAATTCATGAACCAAATGATCCTCTTACATATCCATCAAACTAGCTCTAAAGTCTTATAAAAACCAAATTCCCTGTGAGGGTAAGAGTGGAGGTCCCAGGATGCCCCTATGATACTAGCTGAATTGTATGATTGTTTATATTTTTTCCCAAAAAAAAAAAATTATTTATACACCTTCACAAAAGTTTTTACACTTAGGGGCTGTTTGACTTTGATGTAAAAACTCCACTTACATGTAAGTGGACTTACATCTCACTCACATTTTGCAATTATCAAAAATTTCATTTGTAAGTTGAAATACAAAAAGTAAGTGGTATCCACTCACCACTATTTTATCTTAAATATAATTATAAAAAATATTTAATAAATTAAATTATCATTAAAATTAACTATAAAAATATTTTTAAGTAATAAAATTTAAAAAATATTAAATTTAAAATATTTAATATTTTAAAAAATATTTTTATCATTAAAATACTTTTAAATAAATAATTAATTAATTATTATGAAAACTATTAAATAATTAGAACTAATACTAACATGATTAGTAGTATTAACATGATTACAAAAATAATTATTTATGTTTTATTTAATTTAATATTGTATTTTAAAATATCAATTCTTATTTAATTTATATAGAAAAATTATTTTAATGTCACATACTTAAATTCCATTGCATTTTTTAAATTTAATAAATCACCACCGAATTAATTAAAATTTTAAATTAATATTAATCCGTTAATATAATCAATAGTTTTTAGGGATAAAATTTAAGCATATTATATAATTAAAAATTAGTGTTAACAATAATAATATTAAATCATTAGTGTTAACAATATGTGATAGGAATACCATTTCACTTACATGGTAATGATACTTAGCTTAATTGTCAAACCAATTAAAAAGTATATATTTATAAATTCCCAAAAAAAAAAAAAAAATATATTTTCACTTACACCTTACACAAGTAAATTTACTTACAACAAAAAAACCCCTTATTAAAAATTCATAGTAACCAAAGAATTAATAGCTAAGAAGTATGGGCTCCGTTGTGAAAAGCATTGATGTAAAAATGTCAAAACGTTGAGTTCAAATTTCAATGGATACAGTTGTGATGATGAGTTTTCAATTATGAGTTAGATGATCAATTTTTTTATCCGTCCGCATGACTCTAATTTTACTATATCTGTTGCATTTATAAAAAAATTCAAAAAAAAAATTTATAAACCCAAGCATAAAGTAGAAGACATGCATGACATGTGTCAAGCTACAAAAAGTTTTCAGTCAAAATATAAATAAAATATCATAATATTTAATATCAAATGTTTATAATATAGTAGATTAAATTAGATTATACAACTTTTAAAAAAAAAGATAGATTATTTTTTAAGGATAAATTAAAGCATTTTATAATGAGAAAATCAATGAATAATTTTTGAAAATTTAAATTAGGTGTGTTGTTTTTTAAAATTTAAATAAGAATATAATTTGTTAAGTTCAAACATTATTATTAAAATCATTTACGATTATTATGTTTCGGATGTGAACATTATTACTCCTATCATCTATTGCGTCCAACTCTCCCATGTATAGCATGGGCGTAACACTAGTTTTTATATATACACCTTATAAAAGCTCACATTTGTGTGTATAATACTTTGAAGATGTATATTTTCACATGCTTATAAAAATTTCTATTTATGTATACACTCAAAAATTTCAATTTGAATTTTTAGCGCAACTACTCTTTATTTGCTTCTATATCTATCTTTATTTAAGGATTTCGTCTTTCAACTATCCTTTTTGCTTCAATGTTTAGTTTTCTTTTTCTTTGGCAACGATGATAAGTGCTTTTAAAAGAATAGACTATATAGATGTGCACTAGTTAGTGTAGCTTGACAATTCCTTAAGAATTTTATATGTGAAGTAAGTTAACACACGAGACAATAACGATTTGTTATATATGTTTAATATAATATATCATGGATGGTAGAAAATACGGCTTTTTTTTACAAAAGACTCGATAAAAAGTGAATTAACAGCACTGTATAGTATTTTTATAATATTATATACTGTTTGCACAGCATCAAGATCAAAGGATTTCGATCCTTAAACTACCCATTCACCATTCTAATGAGATACTATTACATTATTAGTGGTTTTCTTGTTCACGGTTTTCTAATATGACAAAATGGTCTCTTGTTCTTCGAGGTAACTTTTCTCCTTGCATCACCGTATCTCTTCATGCTTTATTGAAACTCTTTATTTATGGCTTTTTTTTCCCTGTAAGTTGAAGTTTATTTTTTGTTTCATGGTCTTGTCTTTCATCATAAGAAAAACAATGGGTCATGATGATTAATTTTTATTTGGGAAATACCCTTACTATTTTGAAGCTATGGTAATGTAAAAAAAAAAAAAAAAAAACAGAAATGCTGTGAACTAAAAACATCATGGGTCTGACTACCAGGACAGCCTTAGTTTCCCTGCAGCCCAAATGAAGATGAAATCAAGCCTTGAGAAATGCAATTTCAATTTCAATATTACTGACTAATACTGTCGATGCATTTTTTAACCCATGGTTGACGTCTCTGTGCATGATTTGTGATAATAAAAGTTGGGTATCATGTTAATGTTTTTACTTTTTAATGGTCTTTTAACTATGAAAAATGGTCGATTTTTACCAAAATGGGTCCCATGTAAAATCATGATAATTTTTTTAAATTATTTTATGTAATAATAAACTACATTATAAGAAAATCAATAATTATAATAAATAAAATATTAATCTAAAAAACTATAGAAATTTGAGATTTTTTAAATCTATTGTTTAATTACTTGTGGTGCATAAAAAATTAGTGATGGTATAATAATATGTGAATAGGATAATATTAAATAAAATTTTAAACTATAATTTTTTACAAAAATGAATTATGGGATGTTATAAGACCAAATTTATTGAGTATTGATGTTATTATATATTAAATTTTTATAGTTTGAAATACACATAAAATTTTCAAGATTATAATTATGTAGGTAGAATAATAGTAAATAAAAATTTAAAATATAATTATTTAATAAAAACATGAATAAAGGGGCCTAAAGAATTGTGAGACCATGATATAAAGCTAAATTTATTACATATTGATATTATCATAAATTAAGTTTTATAGTTTACTATAGTTAAAATTTTTAAAATTATAACTATGTGATAAAATAATAGTAATAAAAATTTTAAATATAAATAAAAAAATGGATTGTGGAATCTTAGAATATTATGGGGCTCTATTATACAGTCAAATTTATTGGATAGCAATAATATTATAAATTAAAATTTTATAGTTTAAAACACAATTAAGATTTTCATAAATTAAAACAATATGGATGGGATAATAATAATAATGAAAATACTAAACCTTGATCCTCTATGTTTAGGGTCGGATCTGATAAAAAATTGAGAATTCAGTGGTGTTAAATGGAAAAAAGTTCTCTAAACAATTTCTGTACAAATATAGAACCCATTGGAGATGAAGAAAAAAAAAGAGAAGTTAAGAACCTTCCATAGTGCTGATTTTGCCTTTCATTTCATGACACTCTTCAGTTTCATGATTTGATTCCCATATATATTCCCATATATATATATATGAAGAACAAAACCAGGCATGTCGTCAAGATGTAATATGTACTTCATTTTGCAATAACTTTATTGACAAGAATTGCATACATTACAGTCGTATGATTACACTACAATTTACTAGTCCTTTCAAGTCAGAATTTGTGCTGATCATAGTCATTGAACTCTTACAATTGAATATTTATTTACATCTATGTTCAAGTATTTATCAGAAAATCCACACCTGGAATGTAACCTTCTGCTTTCATTTGTTTTAGCAACTCTCTCAACGTTGCATATATTTCATCAGTTTGCGGATGTGAGTAATCGCCTGCTACGAACTCATGAGCTTTGTTATGCAGTTGAATCCAACTCTTTCCGGGTTCCTTCTTGACCCCATTGTCTCTCATCAATTGCCGCACTTCCATGACACTCTCCCAGTGCCCAAAAGATGCATACAAGTTCGAAAGCAAAACATAAGCTGCCGAATCACTAGGATCAAGAATCATTATCTTCTCCATGGATCTCTTCCCTCTCTCGATATCACCGTGAACCCTGCATGCGCTTAGCAGCGTTTTCCATACGAGAGCATTCGGTTTGTAAGGCATTCTTTCTATGAAGTCTTCAGCTTCTTGTAATCTTCCCGCTCTCCCAAGAACATCAACCATGCATGCACAGTGATCAAATCCAGGATTGATCCCATAATTAGCTTCCATTAACTTGAAGTATTTTTCAGCTTCTCTGCTCTTGCCTGTGTAACTGCAAGCACTTAATATGGTGATGAATGTCTTTTCATTTGGTGTTACTCCGCTATCCTCCATCTGCTCAAAGAGTTGAAATGCCTCTTGACAGTAGCCGCACTGAACATAAGCTCCTATCATTGCTGTCCATGATATCACATTCTTGGTTGTAAGTTTGGAGAAGACCTTTTCTGCTTCCTTCTCTCTTCCGGCTCTACTATACATTGTTATCAATGCATTGGCTACAGCTGCATCCATTTTTTGTTCTGATTTCAGGATCAGAGAATGCACCTGCCTTCCATGTTCTACCGTGATGGTATTTGCACATGCTGACAGAATACTTGCAAACGTGAAATTATCTGGTTCGAAGTTTTCTTCTCTCATCACGGAGAGGAGCTTCAGAACTTCATCTACATAACCGTTTTGAGCAAACCCAGAAATCAGTGAGTTCCATGTAACAAGGTCTTTATCTACAATTGCATCAAAGACCCTCTTAGCATCGGATGTGGCTGTGAATTTGGAGTACATGCCAATGAGTGCACTTCCTACAAATGCATTTGGTGTCATGCCAATCTTGACCAAATTGGAATGTACTCCTCTTCCAGTATTGCGCCAAGCCAATTCACCACAGGCAGCCAGAGCAGCAACAAAGCTGAATTCATCTGGTTCAAAGCCCAAAACCAACATTTGTACATACAGAGCCAATGTTTGCTCAAATTGCTCATTTTGGAGGTGAGCATGGACAATGGAGTTCCAAGAGATGATATCAGCTTCCAATACACACTTAAAAGCTTGCCACGAATCAGAAATCTCACCATGTTTGGCATACATGGTAATGAGGCTGTTTCCTATCAATGTATCCATATGCAGTCCCATTTTAATAGCAAGGCCATGGAGCTGCCTCCCAGTGTTTACAGACCATTGGCTTTCTGCTGCAGCTGTGAGGAGAATAGACACAGTATATGCATCTGCAAGAATCCCACTGTTGGCCATTTGCCGATAAAGCTCGAGACCTTCATTTTCCATTCCATTCATTAAACATGCAGATATGACAGAATTCCATGCAACAGTATTCCTGTCCTCCATCATCTTGAATACTTGATAAGCATCCCGCGGGTTCGAACATCGGGCATAAGCATCAAGAAGAGTGCTTCCTACAACGACGTTTCCTCCTAACCCTCTTTTGATGACCTGAGCATGAATTTCTTCGACACCAGGAACCCCTATATTAGCTAACAAGCTACCAAAGGTGTAGTCATCCGGTGGTAATCCTTCCATCAGCATTTCAACAAACAGGTCCATAGCTTCCATGACACCAACCCCATTTTGAGTGTTTGCGGCTATAATAGAATTCCACGAGACTGCATCCTTCTCCGCCATGCTCTCAAACACCAATTCAGCATCTCTTGTTCTGCAAAACTTCGAGTACATGCCGATCAACGCATTTCCCAATGCAATGCAAGATAAGAAACCCATTTTCAGCATATAGCTATGCATCTGCCGGCCATGCTC
Source organism: Dioscorea dumetorum (assembly GCA_902712375.1). Classification (NCBI taxonomy): domain Eukaryota; kingdom Viridiplantae; phylum Streptophyta; class Magnoliopsida; order Dioscoreales; family Dioscoreaceae; genus Dioscorea; species Dioscorea dumetorum. The sequence continues at coordinate 1,266,838 of CACTHL010000579.1, read as the reverse complement.
GACATTCCTTGAACCAGCAGCTGCACGCAGAGCACCGAGCAAGGTCGGATTATTTGGCCGCTGTCCAGCTTCAATCATATCACAAAAGAGGTCAAGAGCATCAAGGTAGCATTCATTGGAACAATAGCCAGAAATCAACACATTCCAAGACACCACATTTCTCTCAGGCATATCATCGAATACCTTCCGGGCGATCTCAATTTGGCCACATTTGGCGTACAGATTGATGAATTGGTTGTCGAGGAAGAGGTCAGGTTCATACCCAATGCGCGCCATGTGCGCGCGGAGGTGGTTTGCTTCATGGAGAGCTTTGGTTGAGATACAAGTGGAAATGATTGAGCTGAAGAAAGCTTGGTGTTCTTGAGCTTGTTTTCCTTCTAAACTGTACTGTTCTAAGGACTTGATGGTAGATTGCAGTGAAGATTTGCTAATGGGAATGGAAGAAGAATGAGTTGGTTTTGGAGTGGGAGAGATGCTTGGCGGAGAAGGAGATGGGTTGAAGATGATGGGAGAAGAAGCCATTGTTGATGGCTGAGTGAGTCTTCAATAGTTTGTGTTTATGCTCGGGTAAAACTTTGGGTAGAGTACTGTACTTTGCTTTTTTTTTCATTTTGGGTACTGCATTTTAATTTGTTTTTTTTGTCACCCGACACTGATTTTATTTTACCAGAAAGGTACTCTTCATATTCCGGTGATTTTAATCCTACGTGACCACCGGAAAGACACGTGGCTGATGATTTCGCAACCTTTAATCCAACTTAGATGTGAGGGTTTGTACTTAGGCCACATCATCACCCACCTCATATCTGTTTTCCATGATTCCGAAAACCTTCTCACTTTCCCTTTTTCTTCATCTCTTTGTTTAGGCTAACAAAATGAGATGCAACAAACCACAAACCTTTCTCAATTGTGAAAGAAGAACCTAATTTCAGCAGTTAGTGGTAACCGTGCAGTCGAAGGCGACATCATAAACAAGAGAGAGCAGTAACTGGTGAAAACATGGCTGATATTTGGCATATTAGGTCAGCATACAACGATGTGCCGACTTTTGGTAAGTTCTTTCATTATTTTTGTCTCCTCAATGTTTCTGGCTATGTAATGCAGTAGATCGCCAAAGTTTAGAAGAGAATATATCTAGGGTTTGATGAGGGTTTTCAAGTTGAGGGTTTTCTTTGTTCAATTTAAATTGGTGGTGTAAAATCATGTGCTTCTATTGTGATCTATGTTGTATTTTCGATATATGTTCTATTCCCAATGTCTATTGTGAGAATAAAATAAAGTGGTCCCTTGCTCATTGTTATAAGTGGTCCCTTTGAATGTAGTGGTCCTTTGCTCATTGTTATAAGTGTTCTATTAGTATGTTCTGATGTTTCATTATTTTATCTTGGTGTCTATTAATTTTTTCTATTAACCTATATTTAGCAGACATCAACAACTGTTCATTTCACAAAGTAATAGCTTGTTGATGTCTATTAAATTTTTTTTATTAACCTACATTTAAGTTGATGAATAATAGAATAATGCTTTCAATGTTTATTCTATTTATGTATGCATTTTTTTTACTGATTGTATATCCATTATGGTCAGTTTACAATGTTGAGAGCTAGCTAGGTCTTGGATTTTTTTTTTTATCAATTCATGTGTTGGGTTATTGATTGTGACTGTGCTCTAATTATGTTTTTCTGCCGTGCCAACTCATGAATATTTTACATTGCAAATATTTTGTGGAGTTAGTGATATTGACAACTGGAGAAGTTATAGATTTGTGAACTATGTTGATTATTGTTCAGCAGATTATATTTCAAAACTTGAAATTGTTGATATGGCTAAGGGGTTAAAATTAGATGTAGAAGGTGCCACATTTTGGTCCAAGGACATTTTGAGTCAGGGAATTGGGTTGTCTGAAATAAAACATGATTTAGATGCATTGTCAATGGCAATGGTTGTGGATGGGAGTAGGGTTGCAAAGTTATATGTTAAGTTGGCCAGGAATTATGTCGCATGCAGTAGTGATGCTGTGGAACAAAAAGATGATGAGGATGAGAAAGAAGGTGAGGGAAGTGAGTTAAATGATTCTGAGTATAGCTTGTATAGTGACAGAGAGGACCTACCCATAGTTACAACTGATGGAGATAATGGGGTACCTATGCCTGAGGTTAATGCACAGGATGTAGTTGGAAGAGAAGAAAATGATGATGAGGATGATTTCATTCTAAATATGCTGCATCTGGTGAATTGGAATCATGTTCATCAACTGATGAAGATGAATTAGATCCTGTTAAATCCTAGGTATGTTGAGTTCAATGAACAAATTGAAATGAAAGATCATCAATTCAAAATTGGCATGAAGTTTGGGAGTTTCAATCAGTTCAAAGAGGCAGTTAAGAACTATGGGATTAAGAATCGATATGTAATGAATTTCAAACACAATAACAGGAAGAGATGTAAGGCATTTTGAAAGAAAGGATGTCCTTTTTATTTATGGACCTCTCCAATGTATAAGGATAAAAATACTATCCAAATAAAATTTGGGAATTTAAAGCATGAATGCACAAGGAATCACAACATAAGACTTCTCAATGCTCAATGGATAGCACAACACTATTTAGAGCAATTTAGGTCAGATCCTTCATGGAATCTTGCTGGCATTATGCAAGCTGTTAGAACAAACCAGGAAGTGGACATTAGCAGATTGAAGGCTTGGAGGGCCAAAAACATTGCAGCAAGGTATTTTGCTTGTTACTCTTAATATGTATGTAGTTTATAATTTTTCAGGACGTAATTGTTTTAAATTTTTTCCCTTTATGTGTTTTTGGTGTTGGGTTAGGATGCTTGATGGTGATGAGCACACTTAAATGACAAGGTTGTATGATTACAGACTTGAGTTGCTTAGAACACATCCAGGGTCCACCATTAAATTCAAATGCAATGAAGGTATATTCCAGTCCTTGTATGTGTGCTTGTCACCACTTAGGGCAGGATTTCTTGTAGGGTGCAGACCTATTATTTATGTGGATGGATGTTTTCTTAAGGGGCATTATGGTGGTCAATTATTGTCAACAGTTGGGATAAATGCAAATTATTGCATCTATCCAATAGCTTGGGCTGTAGTGGAGAGGGAGAACTATCAGAATTGGATCTGGTTTTTGGAATTGCTTGCTGAGGATCTGGAGATACATAAATATCATGGCTGGGCATTCATGAGTGATAGATAAAAAGTAAGTTTTTACATCTAGTCTTAATTTTCAATTCTGCTTGTTTGTACATATATAATAATCACTAACTGATATTTGTTTGGTATTGTTTTGTGTGTTTCCAATTTTTTCCATCTTCTTCCTACTTTGTTTTTGTTTTGTTTGTTGGTGGTGGTGTTTCAAAACATGTACACATAGGGACTTCAAAATGCAATACAAGAGTTATTCCCCAACAGTGAACATGGGTATTGTGTAAGACACATTCACATAAATTTCAGAAAAAAAATTCAGAGGAAAGGGCCTTAAAGATCAATTATGGGTTTGTGCAAGAGCTAGCTATCTACCTGCCTATAACCTAACTATGGATGTCCTTAAAGACATGTCCTTAGAAGCACATAATGTTATGAAGAACATTAGCCCATGCCATTGGAGTAGGTCACACTTTAGGACTGAGATTAAGTGTGATATATTGTTAAATAACCTTTGTGAGTGCTTCAATAGCCAAATCCTTCAAGCTAGGACCAAGGGCATAATTACCATGAATGAAATGATTAGAACTCAATTAATGATTAGGATTCAAAAAAGAAGAGATGCTATGCAAAGATGTATAACTAATCACTGTCCCAAAATCATTAGAAAGTTGGAGAGATCAAAACAACTTAGTTGGGGATGTAAAACCACATGGTCTGGGGGTGATAAATATCATGTGGTGGGAAATGATGGTCAATTTATTGTTGACAATAAAGAGAGATCATGCACATGTTGAAGGTGGCAATTAACAGGAGTTCCTTGTTGCCATGCTATCTCAACCCTTTACTACAACAAAAACAAACCAGAAGAATTCTTGGATGACTGCTATAGAAAAAGTACATTCTTAGCAATTTATAGCCACATCTTGAACCCAACTCAAGATAGCAATTGTTGGCCCAAGAGTGATCAGCCACCAATGATACCACTAGCACCTACAAACAAAAACAGAGGGAGAAAACCATTGCTTAGGAGAAGGGAGGTACATGAGAAGCGTACAGGTTTCAAGTAAAGAGAAAAGCATGGCTCCCACCAGGTCCCTGATTATGTAGTTGGTTTGCAGGTGCTTATGGACAATGTTATAATTTTGTAAAGTGTGTAGGCCATTAGTAGAACCTTCTGTACTTCATAACTTTTAAATGGTCCTTGTTGTATTTTTTGGGATGTCATTATGGCTGTATATGTATCACATTTTTGTGATCAAACACTTTGCTGTATTTTTTTGGATGTCATTCTGCACTTACCATGTGATCAAACGTTCTGCTGTCAGAAATGAATTATTGACTTTTGGTTCAATGAGGATGCGAAATTCATTTCTTCCAATTTTTAGATGATGAATGCACAAATACTCCACAAATATTTACTACAAAAATACTCCCATAACATATCAACTAGTGAGTTCATATTCATGTGTAATTCAAAAAGATTCCCAAAACATACTTCCAATAATATTTATTGCAATAATTCTTCCAGGTTCATGTAAGATATTTCCAAATCACATTAACATGTTTTAGATAATTGGCTGAATACAATCATTGATTAGGAAAACATTCGTTACCATTACTCATTGTTAAAAAATTATGAACACCTATTAAATCATGATGTAAAAACATCCATTGAATGAGAAAAACACTCGTACATACATTAAAACATTCACAAGCTGGAAATGTACATAATTGGAAAAGTGCTTCCATTAAATCAACATATGTATAAAATTGGAAATTTAAACATCCACCATACATTCATTAATTACAATCACTAAAAAACTCATTTCATATAGTCAAAACTAGGGGTTTGAAGCCCTTTTTTATATTACACATCCATTAAATCAGGACATGTATAAAATTGAAACTCCAATGGCATCTTCCATAAAACTGAAACTAGGGTTTTGAAGCCCCCTTTCTCTTTGCAGTCCACCATGGGGAGAAGCCGTCTATGAACAACTTTGTCGGAGAAGAAATCTCTTGTGACTGAGCTTCCTTTCTATTGAGCGAAGAAAAGCATTCTTGATCTCTTGGAAGGAGGACAGTGGAGATAGAAGGGATGATGAATAGAAAAATAACATGAGGTGGATGATGATGTGGCCTCAGCACAAACCCTCACATCCAAGTTGGATTAAAGGCTGCCAAATCATCAGGCACGTGTCTTTTCGGTGGCCACGTAGGATTAAAATCACTGAAATCTAAAGAGTACCCTTCTGGTGAAATAAAATCAGTGTCGGGTGACCAAAAAGAAACAAATCAAAATGCAGTACCCAAAATGAAAAAAGGCAAAAGTATATACTCTACCCAAATTTTTACCCGTTTATGCTCTTGGGAAATTGCTTGGATACCATTGTAAAATTTAATAATTACTATTATACTTTTATAAAGTTCATATCTATTCATAAATCTCTATAAAATATTTTTATTTTTCATATATGTTTTTTAAGTTCAAAATTGACTCATAAATTGAAACTCCTGAATCGAAATATCTAAGCTAAGGCTATATTTCTAAAGTTTCCACATATATTGATGCTCGTGAGCCATTATGCTCAAGTGGATTTTTAAATGCATTAAAGTTCACAAATGTATCCAAACATTGTTTGAGATTACTTTAAGATTAGGTTATGTGATCATACTTACGAAAAATATTAGCCGAGGAAATGGGCTTAGCAATGGAATCTGATTGATAGTTACACAAATACGTCCAAACATTTTAAAATCCTAGAATTATTATGACAGTGCATAATACTAAATGACCATTTGTCATGTGCAGAAAGGCAATTTTTTGTTAGAATTCCATATGCCACGATTATAAATAAAAGCCAAAACCAAACACTTGATATAGTGGGTTTATTCTTACCAAGGCTAGTATTTTCACATGGGCAATTTATGTGGCACCAAGATAATTTCTGCTTTAAAATTAAAAATTTTGATACTTAATGATGCCGGAAGAAATACAAATAAAACCAAGAATGTCGTATATAAATAATTTTTTTGATAGCATATAAATGAGTTGTCTCTAATTTTATTTTTTGCATGGCTATATTTTTTAGTATGAGCATATATATATACAAAAAAAAAATGTATATTTGCAGTCACTAATCTTCTGCTATTTATAGATTTTGATGCCCTCCAAGAACATACATTATTTAATAAATGTTACATTTGCTATTTTGTAGATTATTAATAATAAGTTTGAAGGATATATTACAATGGAACCCTATGAGCCATAACCAGCGATAGAACTCATAATCACAAGAATATAGGATTGTTATATCCCAACTTCACCGGAAATTCTTAATATGGCATACTTAGCAATAGATGCAAAGGTAATGAAGACATATTATCCCATTAATATAAAACAAATTCCTTTCAAAAAAATTTTAAAAATTAATTGAAGCAATGGCTTTGTTGGGGTGATGCAATTCATATCCAAATCAAAGAAAATGATTGCGCAAACTTTTGAAACAAGCAGATTGAGAGCAGTGTATCACATATCAAAGTTTTAAGTCATTAAAGAGCGTAGCTCTTAAAAATCTATCAACCATGAGATAGAGAATTTGCCATTTTTTTTTTTACATCTAACACATTACTGAAGCTAATCCATGATCCTATGTACTATCTAAGATATTATTTTCAATATTTGAATCAAGAGAAGATGACGACATATACAAAATATGATAAATATTTGATTGGTAAAAATAAAATTTCCACTTTTTTATTAAGTTTACAAGCAAAACTAGAATTTACAATATTTTATCAATGTTGCTAACAAACACATTTGTTTACAAAAATTGTAGATGTACTAGATGCTTTAACTTCCATATGATCAATTACAACTGTTTTGATAACATAATTTGACAAAATAGTTCAGAAAAGAGACATTTTCATTAAAGAGCTAAGGTAATCAATATTAAAAAACTTCAATTACAATTTTTTTAATCACATATACTTACATAATATTTCAAATATTTGTGAGTTCAAAAACAAAAAAAAGTGGTCAAGAGCTTAGGATAACTCTATGGAAATCCTATTTTTCTCAATTAAATGTTGAGGAACTACTCCAAATCCAACCAAAGGTTGTCGTTATTGCTAGAACTGTATTAAAAACATTCCAAGACAAGTCCAAAATCCTTACTATACTGAAAAAACACAAACAAGTCTTGCTAATATTTCAAATTGCTTTACAAGAATAATTTATTTGGCTTCTACTTCTGTGAAAAACTCTACGTAAATTTAGACATACCTGAAATAAGAGCTATCCAACAATAGTAAGTCAAACATTAAACAATTCCGACACTTAAAATAACAAGTCTTCATTGAATTTTTAATTAATAAAATTCAACTATAAACCAAAACAGGCAAGGATCACAAGACCAACAAGTTCAACTGACTCCTACACAAAATCAAGGGCCTACATTGCAACAAAGGATTGACCAAACTGAACAATTGGTATAAGTAAGATAAGCATGCTTTCAAATTTAACATTTAAACAATAATTATATATAAATACACTTAATTACTTTGAAACTAAAATTCAATATTTTTGAAATTTTTGTTAAGCGACAATGTTCAAATGTGACATATCAGTTCAGAAAGTTGACACATCTTGAGGATGGTTTTACTACTCTTGCAATGTTCGCCACAAAAAACTTACTAAGTTGAATGATAGTTATTCTTGCTACCATTATTGTGATAACGATAATAATTGTGATTAACATACCTTTCTCAAAAAATTAAACTTAATTTAAACAATTGTGATAACCATTTTAACAAAATGATTCTGTAAAAAGATGAACCTGCCAATGTTGTGCAAGACGAAACTAGAGATACGGAAATAATTGCGTTTGATAAACATGCCAAATCAATGACAAACATAAATCTTGCTCTAATGAACAATACAAAACAAATCTCCGAAACAAAAATTCAAATAGAATTAACAATGTAATCAACAAGAAGTTTACCCTAACCATTGGTCCCTAGCAATAAGCAATTACAAATGATGTCCTCACCTATAGAATTTACAGATTGGGACCTATTGTTTCACATGGAGAGAACTCTGCTCAAACAAAAACTGCACAACTAGCACTAGAAGGGCCAAGTAAGCTCCATGAATCAAAAAAGAAGAATCAAGCAACAAATATGAAATGGGTGAAATAGTAAAGTCATCATCACAACTTTAAATACTAACAGATTCATTCTCAGCAGAATCCCCAATAAAGAAGCACAAAAGCACTTCTCTATAATGAACAGAAAAACATTCTATGATGCATGTATCTATAATGTTTTCATAAATGATTTCTGCAAGTATCCATTTTGTTTTTCAACAGGTTATAGACATATGTATTATATTCTGACAGTTGAGTTAAGTTTAAGGATATACATTTATAGATGGATGTTGGCTTTGAGTGGCAAGAAGATGAGATCTAGGGGAATATCCAGAACTAGTTTATTACAGTATTTAAGATTTTCCAAAGCTCTCAGAAAAAGGTAAGCAAGATGTTTCTATTCTTTTAATATTTTCTTTATTTGAAAGTCTTATTTTTTTTTTTAGACCCTGCTTTGTTTTGGAAGAATTTGATTGATTTTTACAAAAAATGCAGTAACCCAAGATGATATTTTAGTGTGTCTTCCCTTTTTCTATTGATAGAATTAGTTGTTCTCATGAAAAATATTCAAACATTTTTCACAGGAAAAAAAAAAACAATAATCTAAATCTAAAATTCAAGAATACATGTTCTTGGTTTATCTTTACATAGATTGTTAGTTTGAAATATTAATGAATACTACAACATAGACAAAAAAACAAGGAAAACAACTTAAACTATGGAACTTCAAGCACATCAATTGGGAATTATCCGAAATAGAAATAATTCATTTCTCATAGCCAAAAGGACATGTAGCAAATCAGTTTAACAAAATCCTTCCTTTCATCAAAAGCATTACAAATAATTAAGCCAGCAACCAAACAATCCACATGAGTAATTGTTTAATATACAAAAAGCAACATAACCAATGATTGTTCTATTGGAAGTTCACTCTGATAGTTGACTTAACAAAAGCAATATAACCAATGATCATTATATTTGTTTTGAGATTTTCTTCTTATTTTAACATATCATAATTCAAAACAAAACACTAACTATCTTAAATCCCACAGATTTAGGATGAATCCAAAGCTTGGCAAAGAGTAATTAAGAGGGCGAGAGCTCCAGAAACTAAATGCTTTCCTTTACACATAACAATCATTTTTTAAGTTAGTAATGGATGGATATTTCACAAATGGAGAAGCAAAAAACATTGTAATATATAGATGATGTAATGACATATGTAATAATTGTTGTTTCATATAAATATAAAATCAAATAGATCCCTGCAAAAGTCTGTCATTTTTATAAAACATATAACTGAAAACAAAATCTTAAGCCTTGACATTCTCACCAGTTGGTCAATGAAAATATGCTCAATAATTATTATGGTTGTCCAACTTTTACCATGTTGGAGAATTGTTTTTTCTTTTTTGATAAAATTATATATATATATATATATATATATATACAAAAAGGAAAAGTGGGTATATTTAAAAGAAGCAATTACAAAACCATGTCTTTAATAATTCCACATGTGTACATCAAGTGGACAGTGAAGGTGAAACTCATTTCCTATAATTATACATAATACTAAAAATTCTCACCAGCTTATGTTGGATCCAAAGCTTGGGGAGACTAACGAAGAGGGGGAAAAAACTCAACAGATCAAACCCTCAAGCTTTCTTTTTAGTTGTATAGTATAACAATCATTGTTCAAGTCAGTAATTGATTAATATTTAATGAATTAAGAAGTAAAAAATATATACGTAGAATTTATAACATGTTGAAATAGATACTGTAATAGTATATTTAATAATTATTATTTAATATAAATATTTTTTTCAGATACACCCTTGCGAAAGTCTATGATTTTTATAAATCTAAGAAAAACTGTATATTTTTTGCATGTACATCCATAGAATATTAACGTTTATGCTGGAAGATATGTAATTTCTTTTTTTTTTTTTTAATTTCGTAGTATATACAATAATTATTCAACCACATAACTCATGAATATTTTTGAGGAATGAGAAAGTAAAGCAGTAGTTTGAGATGCCAAAATATATAATGTGATAATGTAATGAAATGGAGAAAATAAAATGCCGCAAATTTGTTTAATAAAACTCTTCCATTCATGGAAAGACATTATATATAATTAAAGCATCGAACAAACATTTCATATGAGTAATTAATTTGCATATAGAGAAAATTTTCACCCCATAATATACAAAAGCTGTCATGCCCTGAATCCAGCTCACCAGACTTGATGCGTCGACAAACGGCTATATACCCACAAGGCCGAGACCAAGTGAGCACACAAGGCCGCAATATTTGTCTCACAAACATAAAGCATAACAAAACACCGATTTCACAAAACAAAAGAATTCAAGTGATACAATAACCAGGTTTACAACTATGGTCCAAGGAAACTAGAAGTGCAAGATTCAAAGTTTTAACAAATAACAAATTTCAGGTTCACCACATGGAGAACTATTTCTATGTTAACCACCTGGTGTTCTCTCAACGGTCCCTGCTAAGCTATCTACCATACTCCTGATGTGAAAAGGATAGAACAATTATTTTTGAGCTTAATAGCTCAGTAATTAAGCAACCACTAGAAACAAAAATATATAGATTACAAAAACTCAATAATTTCAAAAACATACTTAAGTGTGATGTTGTACAATAAATATCATAAATAAAACTCTGACTTTAGAATATTTCAGACAAACATAATTTTTCAAATGAACGAGTATATATGTCCCCAAAATAACTAATGCCAAAAACAAAACAACATAAGATATATTTAAACTCGGTGACCCTAGTCAGATTGTCAAAGTTCATTTATTTATTCTCGGTGATCTGAGCCAGATTATTAGAGGCCGTTATTCTCCACAGATGGAACAGTGTGAAACTATAGAATTTTATCAAAGTCAGAGGTTCATGTCAACATGCCGGGATGCACAATGAATTAGTTCCTTACCCTACAAGCACCCTAAAACCAAACCCACAATTAACTATATATATATATATATATATATATATATATATATAACTCTCACTCCATCCATCATAACTTCAAATCTAACCATCCATTAAACCAGAACCGAAGAATAGCTGTACATATCCATCGAACCCCTAAACTACTGAAAGAATCGCCCATTTAGAAAAAAATTCATGAACGAAATCACTTTACAAGGTAATTTGATTTACCAATGCCTTGCCTACAAGATCACCCACTTAAATGAAAACCATGGCTCAAATCAATTGAAATCATGTCCAATTTATTTTGATTTAAGCAATGACAAATGATAAATCACCATACAATCCAAAGATGAAAAATGGAAGAACATGAATTCTACCGCTTAATATTAGATCCGAGAAAGAGGATACTCACCTCCAAAGTAGTAGTGAACAAAGATTTTGATGGTGAGATCCTTTCTTCTCCTCGCCGCCGGCACCTCACGAAATCAAGAAGTGAAAGATAAGGCTAGGTCTAGGATTTAAATTAAAATAGTAAGATGGGGTGTTCACTGCTGGGTTTCAAGGCTTTCTCACCACATGGGGATAAGATATGGAGGTAAGCAAAAGAACCCATAAATTTTAAAAATTAAAAAAAAAATAAAATTCGACTGCTGAGATTAACTGGTGGGTTTTACAAAAACAACCCAATAATTATTATATTTGAAGCTTTCACTCATGATAGTTTAACATACAAAACAGCATAGGCAATGGTCATTACATTCATACTTAATTTTTTTTTTCAGTTTTAATATACCACAACAGCGCAATGCCTCCACAAATTAAATGCTCTAGCTTTCTCATTACTTATATGCCATAACAATAATTGTTCAAGTCAATAATTGATGAATATTTCATTTATTAAAAAGCAGAGAGCATATAAAATTAAATATTTTTTTAACATAGACCCTTGCAATAGTTTATGATAAATATTTCATAAATTAAGAATCAAGAACACATTTAGTACTCAAAATTCTCACCGATCTATGTTGTACCCAAAGCTTGTTAGAGAGTAATTGAGAGAGGAAGAACTCAATAGATTAAATGCTCGAGCTGTCTCTTTAGTTGTATAACATATCAATCATGGTTTAAGTCAGTAATTGATGAATATTTTATGAATTAAGAAATAAGAAGCAAGAAACATATACATAATATTTTTGATATGTTAAAATAAATCATGTAATTATATATTTAATTTATTATTGTCTACTGTAAATATTTTTTTTAACATACATCCTTGTAGAAATCTATGTTACCCTCCGGCAAGCTTATATATGTTCTTGTTTCTTAATTTGTGAAATATTCATCATAAACTTCTGTAAGGGTTTATGTTAAAAAATATTTAATTTTATATATTTTCTATTTCTTAATTAATGAAATGTTCATCCATTATTGATTTGAACAATGATTGTTATGGTATATAAATCAAGAGAAAGCTTGAGCATTTAATTTGTTGAGGCATTGCTCTCTTGTGGCATATTAAAACTCAAAAAAATTAAGTAAAATATAATGACCACCGCCTATGTTTTTTGTATGTCAAATTATTATGAGTGAAAATTTCAAATTTAACAATCATTGCCAATATTGCCTTTGTATGATAAACTATTATAGGGTGAAAACTTTCCCTGTATTAATGCAAATTAATAACTCATATGAAATGTTTTGTTTGATGCTTTAGTTATATATATCTTGTTACATGAGTAGAAGGGTTTTGTTAAACAGATTTGTGACGCGTTATTATTTCCATATTATTTCATTATTAAATTAAATATTTCATTCTTGAAAAAATATCCATAAATTAGTAAGTTGAACAACTATTCCCCCCAAAAAAAAAATTATATATCTTCCAACATAAACATTAATATTCTATGGATATACTTGCAAAACAATATAGTTTTCTTAGATTTATAAAAATTGTAGACTTTTGAAAGGGTGTGTGTGAAAAAGTATTTATATTAAACAATACTTACTAAAAACATTATGACAATACCTATTTCAACCTGTTAGAAATTTTATGTATATGTTTTTTGCTGCTTAATTTATGAAATATTAATCAATTTTTGATTTGAACAATGATTGTTGAGTTCTTTTCTGTCGATTATAATCTCTGCCAAGCTTTGGATCCAGCAGAGACGGGTGAGACTTTTGAGTATTATGTATGTATGTAGGGATTTTTACTTGTATACCCCTGTAAAATAATGAATTTGCTTAAATACCCTCATAAAAATAATATTTGCTTGTATACCACTACAAATCAATTATATTTGCTTATATGCCCCTATGGCTAAGTTGACTCTTAATGGTGTTAAATCAATGGATGCAATAAGAGTAAATTACTAAAATGAGTTTGCTTATATACCCCTCTAAATTTGTTTTTCTTATTTTGTAGACATTACTCATTTTATTCACCAAATGACCATTATGGGTTTGTTAATATACCCATCAAATTTTTTGATTATATTTTATAGACTTTAAATTATTTAAATTATAGATAACCAATGTATACTTTTATATACGCTTTAATTATTTTTAAAAATTATTAAAAATCATGAAGTTTTGAGTAAATTCATATTTTTCTGGTTTTTACAAACATCTCTAAAAAATTTTGCATTATCACATGCTCTTTACAAACACAATCTAAACATAGGTAAAAATTACAGCTTGTAACAATATATAATAAATAATTTCATACACCTACTCAAACTATAATCACCTATGAAATTTATAAAAAAGAAGTCCAATAATTTTTTTGAACATCCATCCAATCAAGTTTTTTACCATCAAGTTCTCTCAAGCACATCAAATTGTTTGAACAAACAAGTTCCCCATAAAATTTAAAACAAATTACATCCAACACCAACTTTTTTAACATCAACTAAAATAATACATATGTTCTTTAATGCAAAAAAAACATTAAACTTCTAAAAAACAACAATCTCCAAATAACACAAATAACAACCTCAAACCCCATTATCAACATCAACCTGAAAAATGGAGATGAATTTGCAATTAGAATTTAAAAATAAATGAAATCATTATAGGAAAGACAACATAAAAAAAGAATGAAACTCATAATCAATAACTAACAAAAAATGAGAAAATGAAGATATACATGTTTAAGTATCAATTGTAGAACATCCAACTCATTGGTTTTAATCCTCCCTTCTAATTTTTCTAGGCCTCCCACTTCTTTTTACTGTTGGTGGCACATAAACATGGTATCCTCCCGTTGATCTTGATCTTCCCCTAAAATAAATATTTTTTTTGTTAAAAATGAGTTTGACATGAATGTATTGAAGCCCCTAACTAAATATTTTTTTGCATGATCCACACCTTTTGCATTTGTGCCTATCTTTCTTGACTTCATCAAAACCTTTAATCCTATTTTTCCTAGGTCTACCAGCTGGCCTCCTTGAGATAGATGGTAGTAGAGACTCACCATCACTAGTAGTGACCCATTCATTCATATCAGGCATAGGTGCAACCTCCATTCGATAGGTTGCTTTATATTTGTCTATTGAAAAATAATCATCAACATAATCTTCCCACTTTACTCCTTTGATGGAATGGATAAAAGCAAGGGCATGCATACATGGTATACCTGATACTTGCCATCTTCTGCATGTGCATTTTCTCTCATTGAGCACCACTTCACATCTATTGTCTTTATATGATATTTCTGCCTTAAAGTCAGTGCTTCTTCTGACATGATATTCAGTTAAACACATACTTGATTCCCTGACATTTTTTACTACAAATGGAACAACTTTCCACTTCGATCTAGCTGCCAAAGTCAGTGCTTCTTCTGCTTACTTAGTGGATTCTATTGACCTATGGCATGCTAGATTGGGACATGTGAACTTCTCGTATATTAAGAAAATGAAAGAATTGGGCTTAATTCATAACATGGCAGATTCAAATCAAATTGACAAATGGGAAATATGTGTTGAATCTAAATCAACCAAAAAAAGTTATAAGTCAATTAAAAGAGAATCTGAAATACTAAGCCTAATTCATTCAGATCTAGGTGATTTGAAACATTCTATTATTAGAGGAGGAAAGAAATATTACATTACTTTTGTTGATGATTTCTCTAGATATACTGTTTTATATTTGCTTAGATCAAAAGATGAAGCATGCGAAATGTTCATAAAATACAAAACTGAAGTTGAAAATCAGTTGAATAAGAAAATCAAGAGATTTAGATCAGATAGAGGAAGAGAATATGAAGATAGTGCTTTGAAAATCTTTTGTGAAAACCATGGAATAATTCATGAAACTACTCCTCCATATTCACCTGCTTCTAATGGAATAGCTGAAAGGAAAAATAGAGCTCTTAAGGATATGATGAATGCCATGCTAATTAGTTCAGGTGCTCCTAATAATTTATGGAGATAAGGTATTTTATCTGCATGTCATATTCAAAATAGAATACCTTTTAAGAAAAATGGTAAAACTCCTTTTGAATTATGGAAAGGGTATGCACCTAACAAGTACCTCAAGGTTTGGGGTTGCTTGGCAAAAGTTCTATTACCTGATCCTAAAAAGAGAAAAATTGGTTCCAAAACTTTTGATTGCATGTTGATTGGATATACTTTGAATTGTGCTGCATATAGATTCTTGGTTGTAAAAAGTGACATTATATAACCCAACTCTATTGTAGAATCTAAAAAATGCAGATTTTTTCGAGCATATTTTTCTTTTGAAATCACATGTTGATAACATTGCTCCTACACCTCATATTACTCCTAATTCTGATTTTACAAATATTGATGATTCTGAAATTGAATTAAGAAGGAGTAAAAGGACAAGAAAATCAAATAGTTTTGGAAATGATTTTATTACTTTTCTTGTGGAAGATGATCCTCAATCTTATTCTCCAGCTATCACCTCTCTTGATGCTGTGTTTTGGAAAGAGGCCATCAATAGTGAATTAGATTCGATTCTTGCTAATCATACTTGGGAATTAGTGGACCTACCTCCTGGTTCAAGAACTATAGATTGCAAATGGATCTTTAAGAAAAAGCTTAAACCAGATGGGTCTATTGATAAATACAAGGCAAGATTAGTAGCTAAAGGATATTCTCAGTCGAAAGATTTTGATTACTTTGACACTTATGCTCCAGTTGCTAGAATTTCTTCTTTTCGAATTTTGATTGCATTAGCTGCTGTTAACAATTTGAACTTTCCATTGTATGAAACGATTTGCCAATTATCAACATATGCCATTAGGATGAAATTCTATGACCATGCTGAAAGGCAAGAAAATTGAGTACAGTTGGCAACACTTTCTAAATAAAGTATACATGAAAGGATATACAAACTTCAAATAGTTACACACCGAAAATTAAAGAAACTTCGGATTAAAAACATTATCAACATCACAAAAATGAAGCAACTAAGGCATGGTGGATTTTCTTTCAATAAGCTAGAGAAGTATGCTAGTTATTATACCTGATGTGAAGCTTGAGTAGCTTGAATGAATCTCCTGCACATCAAAATGAGAAGAGAAATAATATCTCATTTTTAAGTTTGTGATGAAGAAGTGCATGTTAATGAATAGACTAATAAAGGGAGTTTCGATAGCTTGCCTGAGAAATGTTTCTATGGTAGGCACGGATAAGCGAAATCCTATATGTTATAAAAGTTAGATATAACAAACAATAACAACATGAAATATCAAAAAATAAAAAAAAGTTACAAAAACAAAGAAAAATTGACATCTGAAACCATAAATCTAGAGGAAATAGACTCAACCAACCTGGTCGTCTTGCAGCTCTAAACCCTGATTGACCAAGAATAAAAGATCACAGAAAAGAGGGAAAAAGGGCATATTAGATTCAACTTCAACAGCTGGAAAACTAAGAAACTGAGAGAGCGGCCGGGAAGAAAGGATGGAGAAGCCCTCAGATCGCCATTAACAAGCTAGCAGCGATGGAAGAGATCATCCAACGGGGCTGGTGAATGACGAAGATGGCATGGCTTGATAGAAGGGTTCTCGTTTCGAAGAAAATGGGAAAGAAAGATGTTAAGGGTAATTGGGTAATTTTGTTAAGTTAGGTTAAGTGGGAACCATGGTTAATTTCATAAACTTTAACGATAGCTAACTGTAACTAACGGCAGGGATGTATAAGTTAAAAAATTAGTTTTATGGGGGTATGCAAGCAAATAGTGTTTTTATGGGGGTATTTAAGCAATTTCATGGTTTTGCAGTGGTACGCAAGCAATTTACACTATGTAGGGTAATTATGGGAAATGAATTTCACATTCACCATCCACTTGATGCAAACATGTGGAATTATTAAGTACATGGTATATATATATATATTATAATAAATAATTAGAACCCTTTGTTGGTCAGCCCTTCACCCAGTCCCACACCACTTCTCTCAAAGAAAGCACCAAATATTGCACACAACGGAGGACCCACAATCACAAAAGGCCGCCCTAATAGAGTGGAGCTACTCCTCACATATATGCACATGAACACTCAATTTATTAGGCAATATGGTACTAAATCAAGAGTTGCAACATTGCAGGACTTTTCCCCGCTCAGAACCATCTATTGGTCAGCCCTTTTACCCAGTCCCACACCACCTCTCTCAATGAAAGCACTAAGGGCGTGTTTGTTTCACTTCATTTTGGGCTGAAATGGCTAAAGTGGAGACTTCCAGCCCATTTTCTTGTGTTTGTTTAACCGATTTTGGGACCGAAGTGGGTGATTAGACACTTCCAACCCAGTCCCACTTCCCCATTTAGGGCGTGTTTGGTTCGGAAGTGGTTCACAGAAGTACCGAAATATGTCACTTCAGTGGAAGTGTAAACTTCATTTGGAAGTGTGCAGTTTCGTGTGTTTGGTTATAAGGGGAAGTGTCAAATCAATAACCACTTCCAATGTTTGGTTGGTAGAAGTGAAAAAGTAGAAATTGGGACTTCGTGTTTGTTTGGGATGGAAGTGGGGTTATGATAACCACTTCATGAGGGAGGTGAGATTACCTCCTCTATGGGGGGGTGGGGGGTGTATTATGAGTGCGTGTATTATAATATTTAAAATTTTATTTTTAATTCCTATAGATACAATATTATCTGTTCATATACATAGTTTTTTTACAATTTTTTGCGAGTGTTGAAATTATATATAGTCGAGTTGTTTTTAAAATTTGCCTAAGCGAAAATTGGTAACTTGTTAATGCCGACAATCACTTAAATTAGGCGACATTATGCTTGCCAATTACTTGCTCCAAATTGGTGCAAATTAATTTATTAATTATCACTGCCACAACAGATAAAAAATACCATACATTTGAAGTTTGTATACATATGTTACGTGACCCCTCCATTGATATATAAATATATATTTCACGGTCTACCTATTGTGAAGTCAAGCACTTGTCATGGTTGTAATTATAAGTTTTGATTGATTACTTACCTAACGAACATATGTCATGACATGGTCATGAAACCTCATTCCAGATCTTACAACCTAATTTATTATCCGACTAACGAATCAACTACAACACCACTCAAGTTGCAATGCTTTTAAAAAAGCGAAAGAAGCACAAAGATTTTTTATTGTAACATTTAATTGTACAACATAAAGTCTTAGTAAGAACATAAAAGATAATAATGTCCATCCTACTCAAAAATTATACATTTTAATAAGCTCAAACAACTTGCAAAAATAAACAACAATTTCTCTTTACTGTAACTTCAATCAAAGGTCATACAATCTTTAAAAGAGCGATGTTGCTTTGACAACAGACCCTATCCAATAATCATCAACATCCAAAATACATCATAAAGTGAATGTAATAGAAATCCCTTCACTTCTATAGGATTGGGAGAAGGAGACAGAAGCTCATGACTAAAATTGTGTTGCCTACTTCAACCTCTTCTCCAACTTTCCGCGCTTTCTCCCCAGTCTCCTTATGCGCTTCTTCATTCATTGGATGATGCTGCAAGAACTAGAAATTCAACCCAATTTTGAATACCACAAAGCAAAAGATTCTACCAAACATTTTGAAAGCAAAGGCTATCAATCATAGACATCAAATGATAGAAAAAATACATCGACTGAAAAAAATTAAAACCACACTTCCAGCTTTCAATGTCTTTCCCTACCTGTACATTTTCATAAATAGTTACCAGTTGATAGTACAAAAGCATGCCTCGTTAGGTAGAATCTTGCCCATATGAAGACACCTTCTTTGGCTCAGGTAATACAAGAATAGTCTAATTTGAGCACCGTCATTGGCATATACAGATCCCATGGTTTCCACATAAAACAATTGTAAAAGACGCAAACAAAGCCAATCAAGTACAGATACCAAAAAAATAACAAAAAAAAAAAACAAAGCTGCAATGGTTGCATCAAATGCCGTCCCAATTACCTCGCCACACTTGTAATAATATCAGATGGGAAAAAACCTGCGCACTCAAAAAAATAAGGAAAACACTGAGCACACAAAACATAAGATTACCAAACAAGCACAATGGTAAACATCCATAAAAACACATGGCATAAATTTAGCAAAGGCACAAATGGGATGTAATATGGCTGCAATAACAGGGTAGCCATCCACCCTCCTATTGCCCGCCAATTCTCCCATTTGCCCTACTTCAAACTCATTGGATCATGCCTCAGTGCATTTATCATGTTTCAGCTTCCATCGTTTGTTTGGGGTGCCACGCTTGTTACCAACAAGCTTCGAACAACCAGTATCATTCACACGATCATGCCCTTCCATCTTGCTTAAAAAATACAACGAGGGCATAAGTCACACAATTCAAATGAAGAATAGAGTTAAAAGAAAAATCATATGGAGGTTCATTCGTATAAAGGAAAACTACAAAGATAAAAATATGTAATGTAGTCATTGCATATGGCAAGTACATAACCATATGTGTTATGTTAGACACATATAACTATTATAACAAACCCACATATCATTCGCTATTCTATCCCTTAGCTGCGCTTATTGCTTATTCTCCTCACGTTGTTCCCGTTGTGAACGACTTTGTGTTGATATTAATAGTTCTTGTAGTGTGCTTCCTTTATTCAATATTGTATCGGTCGGGTCGACATCGGCAATGTAGTTATTGAGAATGCAACAACCAAGCACTAACCTTACCTAAGTTTTGAATGGAAAAAAAGGATACAATGTTAGGACCTTGAACTTATTCTTCAATACGGCAAATGCGCGCTCAACCTTCGATCTCAACATGGAGTGCCTAAGATTGAATAATTCTTTTGGGTTTATCGGAGGTCTTCCACTATGTTCCTTTAGGTGATATCTAACGCGAGATATGGTGCTATGAATCCATTCATAGTTGTAAATCCGGCATCTACCAAGTAATATTTTCCTACAACACATGATAATTTTTAATCAGGGTTCTTATAACGTTGAAAATATGCTATGAATTATTTCCCCACCTTCTATTATTTTGAAACCTTCGGGTTGTGGTCGTGAGATTGCATCTCTTAGGATTGTAAAATCATTCGCTGATCCTTCCCAACCCGCTAGAATGTAGGTGAACTTTAGATCGGGGTTCACAACCACAAGCACAATTTGGGTTGGCCCTTTTCAGCCATGGAACCGTGGTAATTCATGCGGAGGGATAGAAGCATTGATGTGTGTCCCATCCAGTAGCCCTATGCAATCCTACATGGCCGGAGGAAATGGAAGATAACAATGACTATTTCACGAAAGTTTCATGAAATTTATTACAATCTGTGGTTTAATTAAGTGGGATCTTACTTTGAAAAAAATGTACTAATTTGGGTTGCTCTCAATTTCCAGATGGCAGATGTTCATGGGAGAATGCACAAAGTCATCACGAATGGCACATATGGTGCGGAGGACGTTGTTAAAGTAACGGCTAATAGTTTTCCCGGACCAAAAAAACTTAACGCGTATGGTGTGATTCTTTGTGTTGTGACCAACTTTGTGCAAAAATATTGCTAGTTGTTCCTCTACGGGCATATGTTTGCTATTTACAAGTAGATGCATGTCATGTATGACGGATGCGAGATGGAGAAACGGTTCTACGTCCATCCTAAGGTGGCTGGCACAATAATCTCGACCACTCCTTAAAATACACTCCATGTGTTTCTTCCTAGTTAGGTCTCAAAACAAGGAGGGTTCTCTACGTCTTGTATGCCTAGTTAAGTGAGTTTCTTCAAGCAAATAAGCAATGATGACGATGATAGTTGTGAAGGCTGCTGTCAAAGGTCTCGATCGGGTGTTAAGTGCCCAATTATCCATCTACATGTTGAATGAGTAAGTTATGATCATCGAGGATGCTGTCAAATCAAAGGTCTAGCATATGCCTTTCCACCCATGATAAATTCTACCTAAACGTACGTCCAGCAAGGACAACACAAGAGCATGCACAAATTATAACTGTATAACATGCACAAAAGCATAAAAGTTTGCCTATTAACAATACATAATTACTAGTACTTGCTGAGAGAAACAACTCATCAAAATAGAGACCCTTAAACTAAGCACAGTAATATGATAGGGAGAACAATAACTAAGAATAGATCAAAGCATAACGTTATTATGCAAAATATTATAGTGAAAGTTAGCACCAAATAGAAATATATATTTAGTGAGGAGGAAAAATACAAAAAAAAAAAAGAAAGCATCAAGTAAGGTTATGGACAACATCACCTGTAGAAAAATGGGTAGAAACAGTCAAACTTACCACAGTAATCTCACAAACCAGATCGAGTAAATGGAGAACTATAACAAGGACCAAAATTAAAACAGAAGCAACACAAAACATCTTCATAAACAATCCATAATACGGGGGAAAATTAAACAGATAAACAGGCAAAAAACACAGTTGTAGGCATTCATGTTTTGCTTAAAAACCAAAGAGCGGAGTACAAGTTAACATTAGGAAGATGTCAGCATAACAAAGGCAATCCAAAACAGATAGCAACTCAAATTGAAAAGAATCCAGCAAATAACAAATTGGAAAGAACATATAAAATCTATTACCAACATGAAATCTTGCAGATCATCACAAAGGGGGAGCAATCAGGCAATTTCATGGCAAAAAAAAAAGTGCAGAGATGGCTGAAAAAATAAACACCAACAAATCTCAGAAACCAACTCTAAGACAGCATTTGTCAAAGGAGTAATATCCCAAAAAAAGCAAACCAAATCAAGTAAATGAAGAACTATAACAAGGACCAAAATTAAAACAGAAGCAACACAAAACATCTTCATAAACAATCCAAAACTTCGGGGAAAATTAAACAGATAAACAGGCAAAAGAACATAGTTGTAGGCATGCATGTTTTGCTTAAAAACCAAAGAGTGGAGTACAAGTTAACATTAGGAAGATGTCAGCATAACAAAGGTAAACCAAAACAGATAGCAACTCAAATTGAAAAGAATCCAACAAATAACAAATTGAAAAGAACAGATAAAATCTATTACCAACATGAAATCTTGCAGATCATCACAAAAAATTGCGGAAAAGAAAAATAAAACCCGCATCAGCTGAGCCAGATCAGTAAGGGATATCAAAACATAAAAGGGGAGCAATTAGGTAATTTCATGGCAAAAAGATGGCCAAAAAAATAAACACCAACAAATCTCACAAACCAGATCGAAGCTCAAATTTGGCGAAGTAGCAATAGCCGAAAAAGGAAACCCATACCTGAAATCCAACATGAAGAAATTAAAAGTAACATACAAAAAAATTGCAAGATAAAAACCAGAACAAGGAGAGACACCTGCAGATCGTCACAAAAAAAATTGTAAAAAAAAAATCCAAAACAAAAACACACAAACAGAGATAGGTTCGAGATACCTCCCCTTGAGAGACAAGGGGAGAGGTCTGGAGAGATCTAACACTAAAGTGAGGCGATGGCGGACATCGGCGATGACGGAAACGATGGAGGAGAAGAGAGAAGCTACAAGAAAAAACCTAGGTTGGGCAGCTGAAGTGGGTGACCATAACTTTGATGGAACACTTCACTTAAAAGGGAAAAGAAGAGGTGAAGTCCACTTCAGCTTTTTTTTTTTGCTGAAGTTAAATGGGGATCACTCACTTCGGTCCCAATTTGTAGATATTGCATATATGTGTTTCTTTTCGGTATTTTTGCAACAAAATCATTTGTTTAATTTATAGTTAGCTTTTATTATTGTGATACTTGCAAATACTTTGTAATTACAAATTTAGATACTTTCTATTATCTACATTGATTTTTATTATGCTAGGATTCAAATTATGATCTAATTATCCTTTTAGATTTTTTGCTTGGTCATCATCTTATTCCAAATTTTTTATAAAGGCTTTTTTTATCACAGTTTCTAATGCCTAAGGCCAATCAAGTCTAGTCAAGAAACTTGCTTTATAACATGTAATCAGTAAGTCAGAGACTGCAAGTAATAAAATAAAATTGATAGAGATTATACATTCTGAAAGAACGCAAAATAAAAATAAAAGCTAAAACAGTGATGTAGTCGGAGATATTAATAAGCAAATGCTTAATCATATTCATTTACATTTTGTTGTTCAAAGCAATAGTGAGATTGTCATTGTCACCATATAGTAGTTCGATTCTGGTGAACTTGATACTTTTAAGGGTCGGTTGAATAATAGCCAATCTTCCAATTTGAATGAGGTCTATTCTAACCCTGGAACTTCAACATGTAAATCAAGATATGTGTTTGGAGATTCAATGCATTATGTAATAATAGATATTAACTTGAATGATTCGAACAATTGTAATGGCAACCTTTCTTCCAATCAGCTTCATGTAGATGAATGTCTTGTTGTTACAAACAATTAATATAAAAGTAAGTTCTCTCATTTTTTTTTAAAATGTTAATCCTATCTAAATTATTGTTAATGTTTTACAATTTACATGTTTCTGACAAGAACATTCTTTCAACCTTCATATTTTGGTGGCCTAGAATTTAAATGCTCTTTTCCCAATGCAGCTATGTGATATCATGAAATGCTTGACATTTATAAATTGACTTCTACCCCTAGATTTAACATTTGCTCCAAAGAAAGGACTCGTATGGCTTCCATCTAATCCATCTAATAAACCAAGGCCACATTTTTAAAAGAATTACATGATGCTCATAGTGGATCAAGAAGTTCACAATTTAAAGAACAAATTCGAGTGTACAATTCACCTTTCCAATTTACGTGATTTTGTGGTATAGTTGATAACAATATTAATTAGACAATCAAACTTTATGTATTCAAGTTTTCAAGACCAAAAATCATAGATCTTTACTTCCAATGGCCAACCAAAGACCTAAATTTGCATAGCTTTATACGGTTTAATCATATAGGTATCGGTGGGTGTATGTGGATTAGTTTTTACTCAAAACTCTTACGCAAGCACACACACAGGCACACACACATACACACACAATGCAAAACAATCAAGAGAAAAAGACACAAGAATTGGTTATTTAGGTCGACACACAAATTTTCCTACATTTATGTGTGAGTCTGGAGATAAAATCCACTAAAAGAGGGGAATAAACATGAGTATAAAGTTACCACTCATCATCACAAAGGTAGACAAGATTCCTCGCTGGATTACCCAATGGCAACTCTCACTACGGTGGCTTATACTAAATTTCAGAGTTAAAAAAAGAGAGCTTAGGACTAAAGCATGCAAGGTAACTTTGGTGATAATTTCAAAGTAGCAATTAATTAATTAACTAGTCAACAAATAACTCACATTAAATAATCAATCAAATTAATCATTCCATCACTACTTATATTAATAAAAGAAGAGCATTGAATTCACTGGAGTAAAATTTTCATATTGTGGTTAATTAGTTTAACACAGTCAACCAAAGACCATGTGATGTTAACATTAACCAAACGTTGACCAATTAAATTATTATATAATGCTTTGGTCTAAATTTAAATTAAACTATGACCATAAGTGATAATTAATTAACTTTCTTTTATTTCTTTTTTTTTTAACATATGTGACAATCCATTTATCAAGAGTGTGAAATTTTTTAAATATACTACATGCCCTCATCATGTGAGCCGGGATTTCAACTTATTATTTTCCTATCTGCACACAAGAGATTTAGTGCCAATAAACTAAACTATTATTGGCTTTTTTCATTATTAAATTAAAACAAAATACTAACATTATATGTATACATGACTCATCATTCTAGGACGTCCCTAATAAACAGTGATCTCTGTATTTCCTTAGATGATATATTGCCATATATATAAATATATATGGACTTGTCATCCAAATACATTCCTGATAAACAGTAATATTTATATTTTATTATATCATTTATTGCTATATATATATACACACGTAAATGAGGTGGTGCGTCTGGGGTGAACAGTAATTTTTGTATTTATATATAAATAATGAATAGTAATATTTATTTATTTATTTATTTGTTTATGAGTCATTGAGTTGGCTAGTTGGAGTCTTATTTGATGCCACCTTTAAATATGAGCCCCATGTTTATAAGTAGTGGAAGAGAGAATTGGTATGAGTGGCAACATGACTTGCTTGTCTAAAGATGACTTGATATATATTCAAACACTTTATTGCTTTGTGGGGAACACACAGTATCACATCATTTTAACCAAAGCAATGTGATAAATTTATATATATATATATATATATATATATATATAATTTAATATTAATAATTTTTTATGTAGAAATTTTATTTTAAAATATAAATGAGACACTTAAAAGAGGAGAAGCTTGAATTATTAATTGATTTTGATCTTCAAAAGAAGTGAAATATCAATTCTCACAAAGAGATTTCTTTTAGGGAAAATTACTGTTCACCCATCGGAAATTTCAAAACAGGCCAAAAACCCCCTCCTATTTTTGCACACCCCGGACAGCCCCTCCGTTATAGTTTGGTTCCCTTCTACCCCCCGTCCGTCACATGAAATGGGTCCGTGTTACGAAAATCCATTTTTGCCCCTGCAAATGGTGGGAAAAAAACCCGCCCGATCACATCATGTCATGTCTGGCTTTTATGCATACATATGTGAGTTTTTTCCCCCTTTATGGTTTCTTGTTCGCTTAGAGAGCTTAGAAGGCGAATTACATAATTTTGTTCTTGTTCTCTTTTTCCTTCTGCTAAGTCGATATTATGGACAGTTTTTGTGCCATTGCTAGATACAACGGGGAGGGACGAGTGCTAACGTTCACCGCGTCAACTGAATGGGCGTCAGTGTTAGGTGAGATTTGTGAGCGCTGGGGTCTCGATGTTTGTCTCGCGAGGGTGAAGTTCATCACACCCGATGGACATAATACGGTTTGCCCAATAGAGAACGAGGTGGACTTCCAGCGCATGTGTCATGTGTTCTCCATCCTCAAAGGCGGTGTAGTCGATATGGTTGTCGAGACGGATGACGTGCCACGGCAGCCTTCTGAAAACGAGTTATTGTCGTGGTAATGCGTTGCTCTAAAACAATTATGCAGTTGTATGTCAGTTAGTGTTTAACACTACCATTATCTGTATTAAAGAATGAATTATCCGTTTAAATTGGGCGTCTCCGATTAATTTATCATGTTTCTGTGTAAACTATCATACACCGTTTGCATTATTACATCTATGTTTAACTATGCCTGTTAACGTGTAAATATTAACTTAGGCGTTTAAATAAGTGGACTTTATGCTTAAATTCTGATCGTTTGCGTTTGAACTGAAGTGCTGGCAGGAATTCGGAATCTGGGAGCGCTTCTGTCCCACCACATGGCGACCCGGATGGTGTCGCATGCCTGCCATCGTCGTCAGATCGACATGAAGTGTTGTCGTTGGACGTCGGACAACGTTTTGATGGCGTTGAACATTTCCGAGATACACTTCGCAATTTTGCTATCAGTCGGAATTTTGATTTCAAATTCGTGAAGAACGAAAAATACCGGGTCACTGTGGAATGCGCGGCCGGTGGATGTCAATGGCGCGTTCACGCATCAAAGGAATATAATAGAAATACCTTCAGAATCAAGACAACGGACCCGACGCACACCTGCGGTGGTGGAATTGGGTCGGGGTCACACCCGAAAGCGTCCAAAAAATGGGTCAGCGCACGAGTGATTCAGAAGCTGAAGGACCGGCCCTTGTACAAGGCCATCGACATTCAGAAGGACATGTTGCGGGAGCATGGTGTCCACATTCCATACAAGCAGGCTTGGCTGGGAAAAGAGCATGCCCGGGTGATCCTCGACGGCAGCGACATCTCCAGCTACGATCTGTTGCTTTGGTACGTCCATAAGGTGGCTGAGACAAACCCCGGCAGCATCGCGTTTGTGGAAAGAGACGGTGAGCGTTTTAAACGTGCGTTCTTCTCTTTCAGCGCGTGCATTTTGGGGTTCAAGCGGGCATGCAGGCCGCTGCTGTTTGTGGATGGTACTCACCTCCTCGGAAAGTATCGGGGTACTCTCTTGGGTGCCACAGGGAAGGATGGGAACAATGGCTTCTTCCACGTCGCCTTCGCTATTGTCGACAACGAGACCGACGCCAATTGGACGTGGTTCATTTCCAAGTTAGGTGATGCTTTATACGACGAAGGAGACTACCAAGAGACAATTACATTCGTTTCGGATAGGTCAAAGGGCCTTGTGAACGCTGTTGCGAGAGTTTTCCCTTCATCCCCGCACGCGTACTGCCTTCGGCACTTGGAGGCCAATTTTATGAAAGCCAATGGCAGACTTGGGAAGGCATTGAGGGAGGAGTGCTGGTCCATATGCTTTCGTATCGCGTGGGCAACGACGGCTAAAGAATTCGATGACACCGTCAATGAACTGCGGGCCGTATCGCCCGAAGCATTTCAGTGGTTGATTCACAAATCCGACATGTCACACTGGTCGAATTATCTGTTCAAAGGTGACCGATGGGGCGAGATGTATTTGAATGTAGCTGAGTCGTTCAATGCGTGGATCAAAGAAGCTCGACACCTACCGGTGACGAAAATGGTCGACGCTATAAGGTACTCGAAGGTTAAATACATGTAACGTTTAAGCTTACCCGTTACACTTTAATGTTCGTTATCGGTGTTTAACATGCACTGTCCGCAGTTTGATATCGTCGTCGGTGTTTAACATTCACATTAACCCTTTAGTCCGGTAGAATCCTGTGTAAGATAACAAATGTAAATATCATTGTCTCGGTTTAAATACCGTCGTATATGTTTTTCTTCTTCGATCTTTAGTTTATTACTGTTCTGTTTACTCCGATGTAGTGGTGTTTAAATATTCATATATTCGCGTAAATTTCTTTAAGATTTCCGATATTCGTTGTGCAGGTACAAGCTGATGCGCATGTTATGCACTCGCCGTGAGCAAGCGAACAAATGTGATACTTTATTATGCCCGGACATACGTTCAAAGGTTGAGACGCTTGTGCATGATAGCCGAAGTCTTCACATTGCTCGCTGTCTCACTGATCGTTACGAAGTGATTGACCAGTGCAGTAACTCTGTAGACCTTACCAGTAGAACTTGCTCATGTCGCAGATGGCAAGTTTATGGCATCCCGTGCAAACACGCTTGCGCTGCGATATTGGTGACGGACAGCAATGTTCATCATTTTATTAGCGATCACTTCACCGTCGACACTTACAAGTTGGCGTATAAGGAAGCTATATTTCCCATACCCGACAATGAGAGGCCCACGGACAACAATCGAGATCTGCTTTTGCGGCCGCCTGTGATGAGAAGGCAACCTGGTCGTCCTAGACGAAGGAGGATCGAGTCGCAAGCGTTTGATGTCCGCGAGTTACATTGCAGCCGCTGCCACGCGTCCGGTCACAATCGTAGAACTTGCAATGAAAGTGTCGCCGATTAGGCTTCGTAAAAGGATAATCTTTAAAGAGCACACATTTATTTGGTTATGACGCCCTGATATTTAAACATAGAATAAACGAATTTCGTTGTACGCACTGAAGTTTTAATCGAATAAACCTAATGTTAAATGGTGACACATTTAAAGAGTCACACACAAATTGAAGCGTACGCAGTGGATGTTAAACGGGAAATATCGGTAATAAACGGTAACCAATAACGCTAAACAGGCACATCGCTTGTTGTCATTCTTTTGTATTTGAACTTCCGGAAGGAATGTAAGATAGTGACGCATAAACAGAGACGTCATATTTAAACAGATACGGCGGCGAGTTTTACACATCTTCGGCGGAATGTTTAACGGAGACGTTGTATGGTAACACAAATTGAAGCGTACTCAATGGATGTTAAATGGGAAATATCGGTAATAAACGGTAACGAATAACGCTAAAGAGGCACATCGCTTGTTGTCATTCTTCTGTATTTGAACTTCCGGAAGGAATGTAAGATAGTGACGCATAAACAGAGACGTCATATTTAAACAGATACGGCGGCGAGTTTTACACATCTTCGGCGGAATGTTTAACGGAGACGTTGTATGGTAACACAAATTGAAGCGTACGCAGTGAATGTTAAACGGGAAATATCGGTAATAAACGGTAACGAATAACGCTAAACAGGCACATCGCTTGTTGTCATTCTTTTGTATTTGAACTTCCGGAAGGAATGTAAGATAGTGACGCATAAACAGAGACGTCATATTTAAACAGATATGGCGGCGAGTTTTACACATCTTCGGCGGAATGTTTAACGGAGACGTTGTATGGTAACACAAATTGAAGCGTACGCAGTGAATGTTAAACGGGAAATATCGGTAATAAACGGTAACGAATAACGCTAAAGAGGCACATCGCTTGTTGTCATTCTTTTGTATTTGAACTTCCGGAAGGAATGTAAGATAGTGACGCATAAACAGAGACGTCATATTTAAACAGATACGGCGGCGAGTTTTACACATCTTCGGCGGAATGTTTAACGGAGACGTTGTATGGTAACACAAATTGAGGCGTACGCAGTGAATGTTAAACGGGAAATATCGGTAATAAACGGTAACGAATAACGCTAAAGAGGCACATCGCTTGTTGTCATTCTTTTGTATTTGAACTTCCGGAAGGAATGTAAGATAGTGACGCATAAACAGAGACGTCATATTTAAACAGATACGGCGGCGAGTTTTACACATCTTCGGCGGAATGTTTAATGGAGACGTTGTATGGTAACACAAATTGAAGCGTACGCAGTGAATGTTAAACGGGAAATATCGGTAATAAACGGTAACCAATAACGCTAAAGAGGCACATCGCTTGTTGTCATTCTTTTGTGTTTGAACTTCCGGAAGGAATGTAAGATAGTGACGCATAAATAGAGACGTCATATTTAAACAGATACGGCGGCGAGTTTTACACATCTTCGGCGGAATGTTTAACGGAGACGTTGTATGGTAACACAAATTAAAGCGTACGCAGTGAATGTTAAACGGGAAATATCGGTAATAAACGGTAACCAATAACGCTAAACAGGCACATCGCTTGTTATCATTCTTTTGTATTTGAACTTCCGGAAGGAATGTAAGATAGTGACGCATAAACAGAGACGTCATATTTAAACAGATACGGCGGCGAGTTTTACACATCTTCGGCGGAATGTTTAACGGAGACGTTGTATGGTAACACAAATTAAAGCGTACGCAGTGAATGTTAAACGGGAAATCTTGGTAATAAACGATAACCAATAACGTTAAACAGGCACATCGCTTGTTGTCATTCTTTTGTATTTGAACTTCGGGAATGTAAGATAGTCCGAATTAATGATGACAAGACGTCATTAGAGTGAAATCCCAGTACGAATGCTAATTCATTACCATCTCTTTCCTAATTACATTTGAATTCAAAATCCACACGTAAGCATCAATGCACGGAGTACGTTTGGCGAACTTGCGACCCCTAAACTTCTATTTAAACATTAAACGGAAATCAAAGGCACATCCACATATTACACACAGAGAAAGAAGTATGTACAAGTCCCTCCTCAACGAGCTCTGCCAGAGAACCCGCCGGCCGTCGCCGGAGTACTCAACCGTTAGGGAGGGCCCCGACCACATCCCCGCCTTCTTGGGCACGGTGTCGGTTGATGGGACCACTTACTACAGCCCTTACCCCGCGAAAACATCGAAGGACGCCCAGAACACTGCGGCCGAGGTGGCGTACAATGACCTCCGTATTCCATACCCTGGGAGGATGAATACGCGTCCCGCTGCTACCGCCGATCGACTATGTGGAGGTAAGTCATACCGTAAGACTTCTGCGTCCATGTTACGGGAAATTTATTTATTTTCTAAATTGTTAAAAGCCTTCATTGCAGGGCCTCGCACCGCAACGCCTTCAGATGCAGCGCCTTCACTCAACCGCGAGCACTCCAACAGCGAAGAGTTGGAGTGCTTTCTGGAGGCCATGCTCGTCGAGCTTGCGGAGAAGGAAGTCGTCCTCTCCGAAAAACTCGACCGACTAAGAACCCGCACGGCCCAAGTGAAGAAGCTCATCCAGGGACTGAAGGCGATATGATAATTTTTTTTCAGTTTTTAGATGTATAAATTAGTATGCCTACGCTGGTTGTAATAGAACTCCGGTTCAACTAAAAATTTTGTGAAGGAAATAAATTTGTTCCCCTGTTACGTTTTGATCTTTAAACCGATACATGTATATTTCAACATCGGCACTAAATTATAAACGTCGACGCCTGTAAAAGGGTGGGCCACAATATTTGAAAAGCGCGAGTGTTTGTAAATAGCGAGAATAGTTTTCACACAGAGTCCTCGATGTGTGAAGAAGACAATTCAAACATAAACATCGAATGTTAAGTGAAGACGCACGCTAATAAGCGGTGTCATGCAATGTTAAACGGGGAGAACCCTCGTTCTCGTTCGTCGATAGTTAACCGCAGATATCGATAGTTAAACGGTAAAGTGTAAGGGTAAGTGATGACGGTTATATTTAAACAATGATGGCGAGTTTCATAGATTAAATACCTCATTGATGTTTACAAAATAGGTTCAAAACCAGAAAATTTGCATTGGAAAATGCTTTGAAACGTCGCATGCATAAATGGAGTTGAATTTAGGCTAGTTACGGTATAACGTAGTCGATAAACTATGCAATGTGAATTTATTATTAATTACTCCAATTTAATGTTGAAATGCGAGTCAGAAAGCGTGAACGTAACCGATGCCATTTACTATATTCCATTTATTTCACCGAAAACCAATGCCTTTTTTTTTCAAATAGTTATGATTGTATGTAAGCATCAAGCCAAAACAAGATACGAGACGCGAGATATTATCCACATCCCACAACAATGTTTAAGTCACGTCTAGCAGACTTTTGCCAGATGACACGCCGGCCCTCGCCGGAGTACACCACTCTCCATGAAGGCCCCGACACCAACCCCGTCTTCCTGGCCACGGTGACGGTCGACGGGACCCCTTTCTCCGGTTCTTCATCTGCGGAAAGCGCCGAGGAGGCGCAGAACATTGCTGCCGAGGTGGCGTTCAAGCAGCTGTGCCCTTCAGGCAGCGTGGAGATTACCAAGGCCCTGGTTGCTGACGATGACGTATCCGACGCAGTGCCGCATACTGTAAGACTTGTCAGTTGAGTGTAAAAACAAAAAAAGAGCCACCTTCCATACGTAAACCTTCAACTCTTCATTGCAGGGCCTTCACGAGTCGTCGGGGATTACACCAGTGGTGAAGAGTTGGATTGGGTTTTCGAACACCTGGTCCGTGCACTAAACGCAAAACTTGAAGGAATAAAAGATCGAAAGGCACGTGTGGAAAAGCTGGTCCAAGATTTGAATGACAAGAAAAGGGGGGAGTGAGATTATGTTCGAGTTGATGTCGTTTGTAAATTGCGCCATCTAAATGGAGTTCTCTATATTTAAACGGAGTCGCCTGAATCCAAACGTAGTCATTAATATTTAAACAGATTAATCTATATTTAAACATACAAACCTAAACGGTCATTTTTATTACTCACGGCGTGACTCATTAGCCAATATTAATTACTTTCACCATTAATTATGAAAACTAAAATCAGTCGCACATCTATTTCAAATTCATGTAATTTCCGTTGCGAGAAGCGTAAGTTGCGGATATTTGTGAAGCAATTATTGTCACATCGAATCGAATAGCAAACGGAGACTCATATAATAACACGGGAACTCTAAAGAGTGAACAGCACGAACTATAATTGGCAGGCCTTTATATTTGAAAGTTAACACCGACTGCTAACCAGATACTAGTACCTTTAGCGCACAACTAATATGTTTATGTTAGGATGATGAATTACATGATAATGAATTACGCAAACTTATTTTATTGTCGATGACTGATATGTGACAATAGCGACATGAAATTTTTTTTACCGCAACGTTAAACGTTAACAATAGCGACAAGTTAAACGACGGATTCGAAAGTTAAACGTTATTCTTAATGTGAATGGTAAGTCTTAAAGTTAAACAGATACGTAAACGGATATTTTAACTTCGTTCTTCTCAGAAATGTTAACCGTTGCGGACGCATGTTAAACAGCCACGCATGAATTTTACATGGAGAACAATGTTCCTTAAGCAAATTCTAACCATTCGTGCGCGTGACAAGCACGGTTTAAATAGAGACGGACGCGAGTAAACCCTATCATGAAACGTTTAAATGGTAATATTCAACGGGAACGGTGATATTAAACCAGTAACGGCGAATGATAAACACAGATTGCCTTCTTGGCCTGATAATTCTAAATTTTAAAGGGTTACAACAACACGTAATTGGTGACACACTGAAAAAAATAAAAATTCCGTACTTGAGGACCCATAGCGCGGTTGATGAAGACAATTAAAAATTTACATATAATAGGGACCCTCACCTTTAAAAACAAACATCGCAAGTAGAATAGGGTCTCACCCGTCGAAGAATAGCCGCCATATTAAATAGGGACTGTAATATTAAACATGTAACGACAAAAGCTAAACAGAGAATACCTTGTTTAACTGCTAGCTCTGCATTTTAAACGAAGACAACAACACGTAATGGGTGACATACATTGAGAAAAGAATTCCGTGCTTACGGACCCATAGCGCAGTTGATGGAGACATTTAAAAAGTTATGTATAATAGGGTCGCTCACCTTTAAAAGCAGACAACGGAAGTAGATTACGGTCTCTTTCATTTAACGACAGCCTCCATGTTTTAAACAGGGACATAGGGAGTTAAACGCTTACCACTAATATCTAAACAAGGAGTATGTGATCAACCCGGTCCCCCTGGTGTTAAACGGTAACGGTGTATATTGCACGGAGATCCGTATTGTTAAAGTGTAACACAATATTTTAATAGTGACAGCGTCATTTTTTTACAGAAGTACTTAATTTTATAAAGCAGCGACGACCCTTAATCGGTACCATGGAATTTTAAGCAAAAAATGATTGAATATGAAAGAATAACGAACATTATTAGATGTACATTGAAATTTCTGCCATGTCGTTGGCAAAGAATGAATTGAATCAATTGAAATGAATTTCGACAAAACTGTTTTACTTCCCCACAACTGGACCCTCCCCGCGTTGCTTGATGCCGGATGCTCGTCCTTCCTTAAGTATGTGGGCAGCGTACTTCAATCGCAGATAGGGGACGTCCGTGTGCGCTATCCGCAGCTTTTCGCCGCGGAGCAATTGCTCGATAAACCGCATCACGTAGACGGCGCAGTCGACAGTGCCTTTCTTTTGACGCGGTGTGTCGTCATCGTGAACAAGCGGGTACTGTGCCGTCGCCGTCGTGCCGTACTCCATTTCGAGACAGGTGTCGAATAGTTCCCGCTGTCACAATATACAAACCGATGTTAGAATAGAAAGCATCTATGTCACTCTGATAATCGAAATCTATATCGCAGAGAGCTTACCATTGCTACCGCGTCTCTGTTGTACTCTTCACTTGGGCATGAGGTGTAATGCCTGTACTCTTTCTTGTTATTGTCGAGCACCACGACATGGAAGTGGCCATTCAAGATTATGGGAAGGATGATGATGTCAACGTCATTGACGACCTTGGTGGCATCTCCGATCATAGCCAAAGTCGTCTCATGTGCGTCTTCCACCTTCGACATAAACAACGCCAGTGGTCGAGTGATGGAGGCGCGCTTCTTATGAGGATATGGCTTTCTGTTAAGTGTGTCTTGTACGATGCACACGAAGGCGTCCAACACATCATCTGTCACCATCTCTTTCCCGTCGATCGAACAAATAGGTTGGCCCGGGTGGTGCCGACATAATCATTCCTCCGGACGACGGAACTGCGGTTAAACGGCAACACATGCGATTGATTAATAACACGTAGACGTTAAGTGGAAACAACACATACGTAAATGATAATGTATAGGGGTAAACAAGTAATATCGTTAGTTAAACGATACATTACTAGGTTATATGGTAACGACCGTAATTAAACGGAAACGCAACAACGTAAATGGGATGATCTCTATATAAACATTAACATCTACACTATCATACTTACTCGTCCATGGGGAAGTTGAGGAAAATCTTGATCGGCTCCTTCTCGAATACGTCGAGGCGCGATTGACCGGCGTATTTTTCTTCGCCGGAACGAAGTCTTTCCGCACTTCTTCATACTGCCGGTTGGCGAAGGTGACCGATTTCTTTTTTTTTCGGCGACGTTCCCTTCGCCCCCGGCAAATGACTTTATTGAGATCATCCGTAGATGCTTCTTGCTTTGCGTGGATCGCGCCCACACCGGATGTGGCAATGTGGGTCGGCCGTTCCTCCGTGGGAAGGAGCTCCTCCACAATAGAGGCAACGGTCTTCTCAACCGCGGCCAAGGCAGTCTCATCAAGGGGAAGCACACCCTCGGGTGGTTCTTCATCTTCAAAATTAGTGGCCACCACCCCGGATGCGCCGTTGTCGGCCGCGGCGGCTGCCGGCTCCACCGCGACGGGGATTTCGGAGTCTTCCACGACGCGGCATTGCCAACGGGGTCTACAATCTCCGCCACCGGGCGGTGAAGTCATCAACCGCAACCTGTCTCAACAACCGCATCGGCCGCCGGTGGTGCTGCCATTGTTTCATCCTCGGCCGGTGGTGGACACACAGGGCGGTATAGTTTTCGTCGCCTTTTGTGCAAGCCTCTTCATACGTGGCCTCGTCATATGTGGCCATCTTGGAATGGCCTTCACGACGAAGTCGTCGTCCTCAATTTCCAACGGCTCATCCCTCCCGGCGCAGTCACGTATTTGTCCAGACGGTGCGGCCCTTTCAAACGAATCAAACCTTGCCTCCAATGCCTCAACCCGAGCGACAACTGGGGGAAAGCGTTCATCATCACCTGGCATGCCCGCATAAAGGATGTAGTCACGTCGTCGGGCGATGATGACGTCGGTTGGGCTACCGCGGTCGGGGGAACTCTCGGGGATCCGGGTGACTCTCGTTGTCGCGGCCGGTGCGGGTGTTGCCAATTGGCGGGGATCTCCGCGGTGACTCCAAGATCCATCCGCCAATTGCACAACAAAAGTCCCACGCATTGGACGCAGAAACTAACATATAAAAGAAAACAATCTCGAAAATCATTCAATTTGATCCAAAACAAACGTATTTAAACATTTGACATATATACGTAAACGATATGCACACATTTAAACGATATAACAAGGTTAGCGGAAAACCCCAAGCGTTAAACACAAACTACATTTCCACACGATAAGCCTATCGTTAAACATTAACCGCTCTTTGTAAACACATTAACACCGATTTATTACCTCTTTTCCTTCGAGAGCCGACCAACTGGTTTCTATCGTCGCGTGCTTCCTAATACTTTCAGAGCAAAACCCTTTCTTGCCGGTTCCGGTCACCTCGTAAAACCGATCTTAAGGAACCCTTAATGTACCATGTGTTTACCTTCCCCCCTCGCATCCGGCTTGCACTCGAGCGGCGGCTTGTGGAACGTCCTCCATAAGCCATTTGTGCGTCGCCCGCGCCCATGCGTACCGCCCCATGCCGGGTAGATCGTCGACATAATCAACGATCCAAGTGGGCACCGAGCATGAGGTATTCGGGAAGAGGATTGTCCCCATGAGGTACGCCATCAAGAGTTTCACAAAATCCTCCTCTCCCCCTCTCGTCCAACAAGACGCTCAAGAGTGCGCCTAATGGCGTCCCCGTGTGTCTGTCGAAGCTTTTCGAAAAATATCTCCCTTCGAAAGCCGACGGTGTCTTCTTCTTCTTAAACAGGACCGCGTCTCCGTCGCAGCCGCAGACCCATAACGAGAGCCACATCCTCGGGCTCGAAGCCGAGCGGGCTCGCCCCGATCCCGAATTTATTGGTGCGGCCATCGTACCTCTGAAGGCGAATCGAGAAGGGCCCTCTCTTGGAATACGGCTTCCACCTCGGTGAATGCCGCAAACGGTGTCCTTTGGATGATCTCCCAATGTCGAGAGGTCATGTGGACTTTCAATTCGGCCAAGGTCTCCACCACCGGTGTCAAGTAGCATCTCCCGTTGACTAGGTTTACCGCCATAATCACAACACCGCAAAAATGACAACACTTGTTAAACGGATACATCAAACGCTACACGAGACAAATGTTTTACACGAAAAGCTCAACACTTAAACTAGAGGTGCAAGGCCGGGCCGTGCCGGCCCGAGCCCGGCACGGCCCAAGGACGATTTGGGCCGTGCCGGGCCAAGCCATGGCGACCGCGGCCGCGCGCCCGCGGCCCGCCATGGGCCGGGCCGGGCCGAGCACGCGGGGCCCGCCTGGCACGGCCCGCAACTAGCCGTTGCGGGCCGGCCCGGCACGGCCCGGCGGGATTTTCTTTTTATTTTTTAACCAAATTAATTTATACATTAGAAAATGACATTTTTAGCCCCTTTAACAACTATAAAACGGCTAGTTTTTAAGGGTATTTTAGACTTTAAAATATAATTACATTTTTACCCTTTTCAACAACAATAAACGGCTAGTTTACAAGGGTATTTTAGACTTTAAAATATAATTACCTTTTTACCCTTTTCAACAACAATAAACGGCTAGTTTACAAGGGTATTTTGGGAATTAAAAAAAATTAAAAAAACCTATAAATACCCACAAACATTTACATATTTCTCCACACCAAATTACTCATTCTTGTTCTAATCTCTCAAGCATTGAAGACTCCAAGCTCTCTTAATTCTCAATCTCTTCAAGTTCAAGATTTGAAGTTTGTCAAATTCGGCTCAAGCATTTCATTACTCCGGCAATTCCCTCACCTTTTCGTCAATTAATCAATTCGGAATTCTCAAGAAAAACCACGAATTAAATTTACATCATCAAGGTTGAGGTAACCCTAAACATTTTATTTTATTTTTTATAATGGCCGGCTCTCCTAATTTTCCTTTCGACACACCATTTTTTTTTAATGAAAACAATTCCGAAAATTTCGATGATTCACAACTTGAGCCTCCTACTGAACCCCCTAATATGGGACCATCTAGTAGCCGGCCTCAAACAAACAGAAAAAAAAGAACTTCGGGGGTATGGGAATTTTATGATATTGTTGAATTTCCAAACAAAGGGGCTCGTGCCGTTTGTAAAAAATGCAAAAAAGATTTTTCTTGTCAAACTTCGGGTGGAACGGGTCATTTGAAAAGGCATGCCGATAAACATGCTACTAGTCCAAATGATCCTTCCCAAACACAAATTAGTTTTACAAATTCAAGTATTGGAACTTTTGTTTTTTCTAATGAAAATGCAAGAAAATGGATTGCAAAATTTATTGTTCAAAATGAACAACCTTTTTATCTTGTTGAAAATCTCGCTTTTATAAAAATGCAAGTTAAAGGTTTTAATCCGAATTTTAAATCCGTTTCAAGGACTACTATAAGAAAATATTGTCTTATTATTTATGAAGAATATAAAGAAAAATTAATTTCCGAAATTTCTAAAGGTTTATTTAAAATTTCTCTTACTTCCGATATTTGGTCTTCTCAAAATAATTCCGATTATCTTTGTGTTACCGCTCATTATATTGATAATAATTGGACTTTGCAAAAACGTATTTTGAGTTTTATTGAATTAGAATATCAACATACCGCAAGTAATATTGCCGGTTACATTATGCGTACTATTAATGAGTACAAAATTGAAAAATTTGTATTTTCAATCTCTCTTGACAATGCTTCGGCAAATAATTGTGCCGTTGATATGTTAAAAATGCATTTAGATCTTATGTTTTCCGGAAAATTTTTTCATGTTCGTTGTATGTGCCATATATTAAATTTATGTGTTAGAGATGGTTTGAAAATTATTGATCTTCATATTCGTAGAGTTAGAGAAGCTATTTTATATGCAAAAAATCTTCTTCCCGAAGGCATGAATTCAAAAGATATTGTAGGCAAATGGGGAAAAAATATAAAAAATTTATTTCCGATGTTCCTCATAGGTGGAATTCAACTTATAATATGTTGGATTGTGCTTATGATTACAAAGATGTTCTCACAATGTATTGCCGTGAGTTTTTTCCCGACCTTGGAATAACTAATTATGATTGGGAAGTTAGTTATATGATAAAGGAGTTTTTGGAAATTTTCAATTCCGCAACTATTTTTTTTTCCGGTATTTATTATCCTACTATTTTTATGACTATTTCTCATTTATATTATATTAGTGAAATTTTTGCAAAATATAGATGTGATCCTAATTTTGCTCCCATTGTTGCTCCTATGGAATTAAAATTTAAAAAATATTTTGCAAAAATTGTCCCTCTTCCCGTTTTATCTATGTTTCTTGATCCTCGTTTTAAAATTGATGGTACTTTTTGTATGATTGATTCTTATGATGAAAACATGGGACTTGATCATTCAATTTTCAAAGATGAATATCGTTGTTTGCTTCATGATATGTATAATGAATATAACCATACATATGGAAATCGATGAGCTTCTACTTTTGCCGGAGATTTTGAAAAATCTTCTTCACTTTCCAAAACTAAATCTCCGGCCGATCTTATAAATATGATTAGAAGAAAATCTACAAGTGGTTCTTCTTCTTCTTCTTCTTCTTCTAATACTAGATCTTTGCATGAATTAAATCTTTTTTTAAATAATAATTTTAATGATTTTCTTACTACCGAAGAAATTAATAATTTTAATATTTGCTCGTGGTGGAAACAACAAGAACATAACTATCCTGTGCTAGCCGCCATGGCACGTGATCTACTAACTCCACCGATGTCTACAGTAGCGTCGGAGTCTTGTTTTAGTGCAGGAAAAAGGGTACTCGATGATAAGAGGAGCCGCATGAACCAAGCAACAGTGCAAATGTGCATATGTCTGAAGGATTGGCTAGAAGCAGAAGATAGATTACAAGAATACCAAATGCATGAAGAAAGTAGTGATACTGGAGAGGGCCTTACACCATCCGAGCGTTCAACTTCAACCCGTGTTGATGAAGAAATAGATTAATCAAATAAAGTTCCAAGCTTGTAATTTTCTAAATTGTTGTTATAGTTTTTTAAATAAATGTCAAAAATTTTTCTATATCTATTTGTAATTTATTTTTAGTTTATCTTTATTTTTTCTATGTAATCTTATAATATTATGTTAAATTTGAAAAAATTATCTTTTCTTGTATAATTGTATTCATGTAAATTTACTATATTTAGATTTTTTTTAAAAAAATATTTTCTTAATTTTTAGTATTTTTAAAGTATTTTTAATAAATTTTATAATATTTTTAAAAAATATGGGCCGGCCCGGCCCGGCCCGGCCCAGCCCAGATGGCCTGGGCCGTGCTTTGGGCTGGGCCGACCCCCCATGAAAGGTGGGCCGTGCCGGCCCGGCACGGTTGCAATCCGGGCCGGGCCGGCCCATCTTGCACCTTTAACTTAAACAGAGAGATGCACCGTTAAACGGAGACAAACTCTTTTAAACACGAACTCATTTCATCACACGGAAATCTCTTTTACAAACTGCAACCATATCAAATGGAAGGGGAAACGCACATTGTAAACATTACACAAACAACAACAACCGATATCTCTTTCAATGATCGTGTGCACAGCCGAAAACCCTAAACCCTAACCCTAAACCCTAAAACCCTAACCCTAAACCAAAACCCAAAACCCAAAACCCTAAACCCTAGCAACCCCAGCCGAGAAATTCCCCCGCACACTAGAACCACGCAAAACAAAACCGACGAATATCTCTGTGTAACAGAGTACTTCATATAAAAGCCTTGCTTTAGACACAGCTTCTACCATACCTTGAGCTGCAAACTGATGGAAGTGCAGGATACTTGCGCACGGTGGACTGAAGTTACAGAGGATGTCGAAGCAGAGAGAGCTTCGGAGAGGGAAAAGCTGAAGAAAGTTAAGCAAAGAAGAAAAACGAACACTGCTCTCTGCTTCTCTTGGGATTCCCATTACGAAAAACCCTCCACTTCCTCTCTAACCGGCTTAATGATTGCACCACGATTTCCCATGCAAGGTAGGGGCAATTCCGTCCGTGAATTTGAAAAGTAACTCCGTTAACCACCGTTTCATTCTTTGGGGGTTTGAAAATCATTGTCTTTAAAAGGAAGGGGTTTTTATGGATTTGGAAA
Source organism: Dioscorea dumetorum (assembly GCA_902712375.1). Lineage (NCBI taxonomy): Eukaryota > Viridiplantae > Streptophyta > Magnoliopsida > Dioscoreales > Dioscoreaceae > Dioscorea > Dioscorea dumetorum. Next base: position 1,224,996 of record CACTHL010000579.1, on the reverse strand, counting down.
TTAACGGGGTGTTTTTGGCCATTTCCCAAACTTTGGGGGTGTTTTTCGCCATTACCACAATTAATAACTATCCAAAAAATCTAATATATATTAAATTAAATAACCATACTGATCAAATAATTCACAACATTTTTACATAAATTAGTTTTTTTAGAAAATACATATTTTAATTTCTTAACTCTATCAATTTTATTTTAATAAAATACATATTTTAATTTCTTATTCTTTTTATAAAATACACATTTTTATAAAATACATTTTTGTATAAAATTAATAAAGTCCCTAATGTTTATTTATCTCCTTTCTTAACTCCATCAAATAACAAGCAAGAATTTTGGTGAATTCTGGGGGGTGATTGTAAATAGCCAGCTAGCTATATGACCATCATCGAGATAGTAAAAGAGAGAGGGAGAGGGGAGAGGGGAGAGGGGAGAGGGAGAAGCCGCCGTGATCTCTCTTTCCAATCCAAGGTGTGATTTTCTTTCTTTAATTCTTCCCCAGTTCCTCTAATCAGTTTTTCATCTTCTTTGCTATTCATTGATGTATAGATGTTTGCGAGTAATCAATTTAAGGGTTTCACCTCGATCCTCATTTTTCGTTTTAGGGTTTCGATTTGTTTCATTGATTGTCGATCTGAAGGAGCTAGGTCATATTTTCATCAATTTAGTCACTAGTTGCTGTTAATTTGATAACTCGATTCCCCATCCCCTCAGCCGCCGTCCCGGTGCACCTTCGCCGGAATCTCTCCTTATCTCCGAAGTTCGCGTCCCCATATCGACGTGGAATATGAGTGACCTCCGGGGCAGTGCCTTTCGATCTTGGTTTCATAGGTCAGCATGAAGTTGCATCCCAATTTCCATTCCTTCTATAATTGCTACTAAATTATTACTCTCTGGATGTTTGGAACCTTGTCTCTTTGTCAGTAGCTCTCTCAAAATCTCAGCTTTTAGGTCACCGGATTAGTAAAGGCATTTGCAAATTATACCATTGTATAAAAACTTCCTGAAAAAGATTTGATTCTGTTCAATATATATATATATATATATTACCAATATCACTGGGATATAATTTATAGATACCTGGCGAAAAGATCTTCATCCATCATGGTTCAGAGTATGTTTGTTTCATGCTTGAAAAAAGATATCATCTTGTCAGATTTGATTGCTATTGATTATAGTATAAGATAATTTTCATGTTACAGCTTGGAATAAATAATATTTTCGTTTAATCTTTTTCAGTAATCATTAACTTAACGCTGTTGTATTGAATTTTATTTCCTCCGCATAGGAAATAATTGGGCATGTTAACGTTGCAACTTGCAGGTATTTTTTCTTCTATAGGTTCTGGCTGCAATGTCGTTGTTTTGGGTTAAAAGGTGCGTCTTTCTTTATCTATCTATATTGTTTTTTTTATATTCCAGAGTTGGTGGTTGTTGGCACTGATCTTATGGTGCTGTTTATACTTTGAGCATAACAGGGAAGTTGCAAAAAGGGCACTAGCTACCATTTGCTCTTCAAATTATCTGAGTAAAAGGAACTTCTGTGACACTGCTGCTGTTGGAGTCTCCCCCAGTATTGAGCGTGGCATGGTGATTTCTATTTATAATTTAACTTCAGGCTGGAATTTCGTTCAATGATGTGCTCCTGAGCAGTTGACAGGGTTCAATAGTGACTGAGTTTTTTCTTTAAGGGTAGTTTGATACAGTTTTGTCCCAACTTGACATGTTAATTGCTAGATATAGCTCATGGTATTATTTTCTCTTGATTGTGAGGGTAGTGTTCTTGAACTTGTTTCTTAGGCGGTGAATTTGATCTCTTCTGAGGCTTTTTACAACTCATACATGCTTACCTGATGACATGGTTTATATCTCTAATATCTCAATTGGTTATTTCCTTGGGTGTAGTGCATTTGTATGTATTTCTTAATTGTTTGAATGATGTATTAATCTTCTTCACCTGGCATCCTGCTTTCTGCGGTATTATCTCTTGCTGGAAAAGTTTTTGACTTTAGTTAGACTTTTGAAAATCAACTACCAGCTAGAAACTTTCTTCCCTCAATATCATTAATTCCTGGAAAAATTATGATGTTAGACTTTTGATAACCAACTACCAGTTCAATTCAAAATCAGATCCATTTAGCCCACTATCATAGTTTTGCTAGTCTAGCATATTTCATCGGTCTTTCCAAAGGCTCCTTTAGTGTGTAAATCTCATAGGTTTTTCCTTTTTCTACAAAATGGTGGGCAATCTTGTTATTTGTATTTTTTGTAAATAAGACAAATATAAATACAGAGGAAAAAAGGATCTGGAAAATTTGGTATGGTAACTCCATCAATGGATAATGTCTTTGCAGAGTGGAACTTCCTCCAAAATTTATCCTTAAAAAGAGTTTAATGCTTGCAAACCTAGAGCATGTCTGTCTTAAGAGTCAATTCTCCTACTTGTCTTTATCTGTGGCATCTTAGTTCTTCACTATTTAGTCTCAATTAGCCCCACTTGCATATTCCCTATTACCGTTCCCCTCATCTGGCACTTCCCTAGTTTATTAGTGTATTTAGTAGTCTTAACTTTGGCACACCCATATCATGTACTTAATCCCTCCCCTATATCTGGACAAAGGAAGTATTGAACTTTCCAGGGTTCAAAATATGGTTATGTTGCCAAGCAGAAATGTTACATCTCAAATTTGTTTGTTAGTTGGGATCTATGATGAGAGCCTTATTTCTAGAAATCAGGTGCCAATAGTGAGTAACATGTTCTTATGGCTTTCATGAACCATCGGCATTGAATGAATCCTCCATTTTAGGTTGAATTCATGGCACCATCACTGGGACTTATAACCGCAGTTTATTGTTGTTCTATCTTGGATCCTTCTTTTTAGTGCATCTAATGAGATACCAGGGCATAATGTGCCCTGAAGCCTTCCCAGGAAGAATTCTTTCTCAACTTCTAAAATTTTCATCATTTGGCTTTGACAACTGTACATTTATTGACAACACCATAAAATATAGTGCCCCAAATCTCTCCCTGGAATAATTCTTCAGCTTTATTGGTTCCCACAGTTTCTGATATTTTATTCTTTGTTCTGTTTCCACAATTTCAACCTTCTTTTAATTCTTCAAGCATCAATATCATCTAGTGTTATCTTATGTTCTTTTGACTTATTACTTTACAGGATTATGAAGAGAAGGTTGGTATGACAAATAAGGTTGACAAACATGATATTGCAATTGTTGGTGGAGGCATGGTTGGCCTGGCTTTTGCTTGTGCATTGTGTAGGTATTATAGTGATGCTTCTTTGTAGCCATAAAATATTTGAGTTATATTTGTGTGAGAAAGGCTTCTTTCTAATCAGTGTCAAATTTGTATCTTTAAATTTGGAAACAATAAGCTGCCGAAACTTGACTTTCATTCTTTTGACCTCCAGAGATTAAGTCCTTTATGAAAAAAACCATGTTTTTGGTGCTTTTAGTCTGGAATGATGTAATATTTAGTTTGTGCCTGAAAGCTTAACTAGATTAATTGCACCACATGTTTTCTCCAATACGACTAAAGTTGAATGTACGATTTCATATTAATAGAGATTAAACTTACACTTAAAATCCCAATAACTAGATATGTCTGTGTTTTTAGGTATTTTATTTCTCTGTGTTTTTATATTGCAGCAAGTATGCCTTTGACAAAACAATTATCAATAGCTATTATTGATAGCAATCCTGCTTTAAGCTCAAGACAGTGCTTTAACAAGAATGCTATGCCTGATCCAAGAGTTAGCACGGTGACTCCTTCAACAATATCACTTTTCAAAGGTAATTATGTATGTATTTTTACCTGCTTCAGAAAAAAAATTTTAGTTCATTATCCCCATTAACGTTTTTCTTATGAAATATTTTCTCATATCCCCCACAATCAAATACTAAATCTGCTATTACATTGCTACCTGTAAATTTCATTAGATTGACTGACACTATAATGTTCATGGATATTATTTAAAGGTTGTATAGAAACTCCTTTATTGCCTCCTTTTTAGATATTATAATTATCTAGCTAAATTAATCTGTCCATCGAATATATTGGAACATAAAGTATATTATTTATTGTTATTTATGCTTGGAGGGAGTATTTTCAATGTTGTTTATCTTTTCTCTTTATTGTGCAGAGGTTGGTGCTTGGGAGCATGTTGAGCAACAACGACATGCATTTTTTAATAAAATGCAGGTGATCCTTAGATTCCCGTTTTCCCTTTTTAGTGTTTGGGATGATTAATTCAACCAATATTCTCTTCTAATCCAATAGAAACATACTTGAGCGAGTAAATCAATTTAATATCTGATGACTGGGTATTTTCTTGTGGTGACTTATCCATGTTCTATTTCTTCCGTGGCTTCATATGTCAGTGGAGCTCATCTGATGTTTATCGGTCCATCCAATTCTTCTCTGGTTGCATAGTTTCCTTCTTTACACCAGTTGAAAATCTGCAACTGAGTATTTTTCCAATCGTTTTAAATATCTTTGCATCATCCAACCAGATCTCCAACTTTCTTTGATGTACTCAATTCCATCTATGGTCCTCAAATTCACCCACCTCAATGTGTTGACCCATGATCGATTGATTTATCATGCCTAAGGGCGTAGGTAATAACAAGGAAAATTCTTCAACCATGTCCTTTCTTGCAGAAGAGAAGTTGATATTTGGGACTTTAACTTTTGGAGCAGAATAGTTTAAATGCTGGATGGACAAGTTTTGGGAAGGGAATTGTGGGAACAATAAATTCAATTTAAGACATTTCTTAGTTGCATCATATTCCTCTTCTTTTTATATTGTCAACGCATTTTTTTACTGTATCAGTCAGAATTACACTTCCCAAAAATTTCACTCTTAACTCATCTTATCTGGACATCATGACTGAGTTCCTTTTTCATTTCATGGATTTCCTTCATTTATATTCTCTAGTAAACCTGAAAAGCTGGTGAATAATTAAAAATTGAAGCTGCCCTCTGGTCTTATTGAGCTCATTTTGTTTCATGCCCTGTGGCCTGAATTGGTACATCCAGTTATATAATTCTTGGATAATCTTTTCTTGCATGCATAACATTTTTTATATTGCAATTACTGAAACCTTATTGTTCTTGTTGTTATGATGGTAGATGTTTATGTTCTGTTATTCTTATGATTGGCTCACAAACATATCTATTACAGGTATGGGATTATACTGGTCTAGGATACACTAGGTATAATGCCAGAGATGTAGGGAAAGATTGTCTCGGGTATGCCCACACTTTTTGACGCATGTATTATTTGTTCTTTTCATTAATTAATTTTGTTAGACTAATTATTCTCTTAATACTTCTTCTGATGTAGATGTGTGGTGGAGAATAAGGTGCTGGCTAATTCACTATTGTTATGCTTACAGGTGATAGTTATATATATATATAGTTTGAATTTAGAATCTAACTGCTCGTTTTTTGTGCTAGAATTTTTATTTCCTGTAGGATTTATGTATCTAGTTCATGTAAGTGGGTGTTTAGCATGTATGTCTTCTGCTTAACCATCAGTCAGTGTAGGGCTTACTATGAGAATATCATCCAGTACTCCATTAGTTGTTTCCAATTTATATTGTGCACATTTAAATATAAGTAATTATTCTATGCAACTCTCAAGTTCTTAGGAGTTATATTATGGCAGAATGCAGATATCCAGAAGACTATTTACCCTGCCAGATTGACCTCAATGGTGTTCTCGTCACCAAGTTCATCTGCAAGAAATGCTGCTGGACAAGAATATGACAGGGACATGTCAGGGACATCACCTGCAAATGAAAATGAAGATAAGAAATGTAAAAATCAGTTTGTGAAGCTGGACTTGAGTGATTCAAAGAGCATATATGCAAAATTAGTGGTAAATTTCAGCTCCAAATTTCATGAAGCCCCATTCACCCCTTCCATCAATCTTAATTTAGGATTGTGCAGGTTGGAGCTGATGGTGCCAAGTCACGTGTCAGGGAGATTGCAGGATTGAAGACGACCGGATGGAAATACCCTCAAAGTGCAATAATCTGCACAGTTGAGCATGCCGTGGAAAACCATTGTGCATGGCAGAGATTCCTGCCATCTGGGCCTATTGCACTCCTGCCAATCGGCGACAACTTTAGCAACATTGTGTGGACAATGAGACCGGAAGAGTCGGCAGAACATAAATTAATGAGCTCTGATGATTTTGTGAAGGCAGTCAACCATGCTTTGGATTCTGGCTATGGTGGTCATCCCCAATCAAATTTTCTTGATGGTTACATCGACAAGTTTTCTTCCTTGACAGGACTAGGAGCAGAATCCGTGAAAGAACCATTTCAAGTACCGCCTAGAATCACTAATGTGGTCTCCGAAAAAATGGCATTTCCGTTGTCGGTTATGCATGCTCATGATTATGCTTCAAAAAGAGTCGTCCTTGTTGGTGATGCCGCACACACTGTCCATCCTCTTGCTGGACAAGGTGTTAATTTAGGATTTGGAGATGCATCTACACTTGCCAAGGTTATTGCTGAAGGCCTCTCAGTTGGGACCGGCATAGGAGAGGTATTCTACTTTAATTATTACTGATATTTGAAGACATACTCGAAGCTTTTTGATTGTATATTGTGCCAATGTATAAGGAATTATCTTACTGATCACATTGCCCCATTGTTTAGATCTCTTTGTTGAAGAAATATGAGAGGGACAGGAAGGCGGCTAATGTTACCATGATGGCAATCCTTGATGGCTTTCAGAAAGCTTTCTCAGTCGATCTTGGACCGATCAACATCTTAAGAGCCGCTGCATTCCATGGAGCTCAGTATATTACCCCACTTAAACGGAATATTATCTCATATGCAATGGGTGAGCAGAAATGGCCCCTTTTCTCATGAAATCATATTGACATGAAAATCTAGCAGTGACTGAATGTCCATGCTTTCTTAGCTGTTGGTTAAGTAATAAGAGAAAGTTCAGATGTTTATGGCACTTCCTCAAAGTTGGCAATGAAGTTTTGTACTTTTTTCAGCAAGTTCTAAAATTATACAAGGTGGATGTTGGTCCTCAATGATCTCCAAGACTGTTTTCCTGTTTGCAAGATATTTTTTTTTGAAGAAAAGAACCCAGAGGCTGAATTCCTGTTTGCTAGATATTGACCCACCTATTTTTTTAAGGGTGCATTTGGTTCGCAGAATGGACGCATTATCCAAATGGCTTTGGGAATAAAAGTAGGAATGGAAATGAAGAATTAGAAAAAATAGAAGGGTAATTTATTATAAATGAAAAAAGTAAATGAGAAACTAGTGGTTAAATTATGTTTATGCTCTTAATATAAATAGATAATTATTATTTATAAAATAGTGAGTTATGTTTACTAATAATAATTTTTTAATAAAATATTTTGTGTTATTCATGTTATTTATTATAATTAAATAACTAAATTAATCAAAATATATCATTATCGTTTCCCATAATTATTCAATTTAATTATTATAATTAACAGTTAACTAAATAAATTTTGTATTTATAAAACACTTTAAAAATCATTATTAATTTTTAATTATTATAACTACATTTTTAAATTGAATATCTTAATTTAATCATTATTAAAGTTAATTATTATAATTAATTAAATAAATTAATAAATTTTAATAAAAATAAGTAAGGGGTAAAATGTGGACTTTCCAAGATGGCAATGGCCATTACTCTCTTAGGAGGGGTCACATTACCCCTCAAGTAATAAATGGCCCCATCATCTTGGGGAAGTCATTACTTGCATCCAAACACAACTAAAGAAGCTCGCGCTCTAAACTAGTTTTAGTGAAATGATACCAAAAAAGATAGATTTCTCTTAGACTGTGTTTGATTGGCAACATAAAAAATTGGTGGAAAAAAACTTTTTCCATGGAAAACGAATAAATAGACGTTTGATTGGCATTATTTTTTAGCTAGAAAATAAAAACTTTTCTATGAAAAATTTTGATTTTGTTGTTTGATTGGTTGTATTTTCATATAATCCCTTCTATTTTCTCTAGAAAAATTTTCCTATGATTAAGGCTGGAAAAAATTTTCCTTGTTTTGAGAAAAATAGGGTCATATGACAACATCCATGGAAAAAATTTTTATGGAAAATTTGGGCAAACAAACAACCTTTTGGCTGGAAAATGACCCATGGAAAATTTTTCCATAGAAAATTTGGGCAATCAAACACAACCTTTAATGTTTTTTACATACACAAAAAAACATAAGGCTGTGTTTGATTGGCAACATAGAAAATGAGTGGAAAATAAAATTTTTCCATAGAAAATCTTTCCATAGAAAACTTTTCCTTGGAAAATGAAAAATACCCGTTTGATTGGCACTGTTTTCTAGCTAGAAAATCAAAATTTTATTGTAAAATGAAAAAATTAGCCCTCCCATGTTATTTTTTCACATAACCCTTACATTTTCCATGGAAAACTTTTCCCATGGTGGAGGTAGGAAAAGTTTTCTCTTGTTTTGATGGAAAATAGATCATATGACAACATAAGAGGAAAACTTTTTCATGGAAAATTTGGGCAAACAAACAATCTAAGCTGGAAAATAACCTATGAAAAATTTTTCCATGGAGAAAAAGTGCAATCAAACACAACTAAATTCAAAATTATTTGTTTAAATAACCCGGGTCTATCATTTGAACTAACCAGGAGGGTGAAGTGTCATTTTTGTACTTAAATAATGAATATATAAAGGAATTAATATAAAGTATAATTATAATGACTCTTTATAATTATGCAAATAACCCCTGAAATATTCTTATAATCATGAATTATATGCAAATACTCCCTATGTCACATTATAAGTGTACATTTCTAGAAGCTTTTTATGTCCCAACTTATATCCATCTATCCAAAGTAAATGTGAATTTACAAATTTAACTTTATTTACATTGTTCTTAATTATTATTGCATTAAATGCACAACCTTAGTAAATGGAGTGAAAATTAGACAAAATAGAAAAAATGATATAAATATTTATTAAATTTTTAATTTTAATTTTTCTTTTTTGAAACGGTTATAGTGAACACTTAAAAGGGGAATGGGAAAGTAGCTTTCTAAACCTTGCAAATATCCCGTAAATCACTTTAAAAAATTTTTATAGATTATTTTTTTGAAACAATATGTTCAAACTACCACATACATCCATCTTATTTACTATATTAGGAAATAGTCAAATTCTCGAGAAGATGTATGAGATACAAATGCTTTAAGGCTGTGTGCTTGGTTCGTGGTAATGTGAAAATATTATCGAGAATTTGGCAGTATTATGTTCAAATTACTATATTTGATTACTGTAGAAGTAGTAATGTTAATGGTAATTTGAGATTATAAATAATGAAATATTATCAAATAAGGTGGTAATCTGATTACAACCAAAATAGGTGTCCATACAGATTACCAGGTTAGTGAACACTATTTTAACGTGAATCTTGAATAGTTTCAATGTGACCAGGAAGGGCCTTGGCTTTGACCTGGACACTAAGGGCCCTGCTTTTTTAACAATACACTCTGCAGACCCTGCAAATATCAAATCAAGTTTTTTTTTTTTTTCATATTTTAATAACTGTATTGACAGAATTGTCATCACTTACTGGTTTTTGGGTTTTGGTGGGACATAGCATGCCAAAACTTTTGAAAGCATTCATTTTTTTATTGAGAAAAAATGTAAAGACAGGCGGGGCAGGGCGAAAGCAAAATCCGTGTAATGGTTGTGGTACTAAGAAATAAAAAAAAATTACCATCCTTACTTTCAGCGGACAAATCATAGTGGATAAGCTGTAAGGGTTGATGACCTTACACTTGGTCAGCGGGCGTACATTTCAACATAGGCCAAGCCACGAGGGTGCACAACCGCGTGGATTGGGTAGCGTGCGGTTAGCGCAAAGCGTGTTATGTCGTGACCAAGAGCGGGCGGAATATCCCCCACGATCATGTGCTGAGATCGTGAGGCCCGCGCGCGCTGGACCGTGGGTGTGCACATGACTGATGAGCGTGTGGGGCAGGCGCACCCATACAAAGAGTCAAGTGTTGCAGACTTAGATTATTTAGAGTGTGGATCTCTAGCAAGTCTAGGCGGTGCGAGACACTTGATCAGGCCGGAAGACCTAGATGCTGATTTCGGATTTGACAAGGCTTTACGCAGCCGTATGCAAGTGGGCACGCGATCGGGAGCGTGGCCAAGCCAGGGGCAAGGATGGCACGTGGTATTACTGCGCGTGATCGGTACTGCTACGTGCTGTGACCAAGGGCGGCTGGTTGCATATGTTGCATGTCAGGTGCCGCACGACCGAAGGTGATCGGTTGAAGCCGTGACAATAGCCTTGTTTGATGAAGTTACTACCTTAAATGGTCCTCCTATTATAGTCGTAGTGCCTTTCTCGTCCCTTTATTATAATTTTGACCACTAAGAGTCCATCCTTTTTTCGATTGACAAATGTTAGTCCCTTCCCCTACTAGCCGGCAGATTTTCCGTCCAAGTTGCTAACATGGCATTAAATTTAATTAAACCCAATTAGCTTGTCCACCCGACAACTTGCCACCGCATCCAGCGCCCCCCTCGCCTATGTCCATGTTTTCCACCTCCTCCCATGCAACCACCGATGTTCCATCCTTGTCCATCAACACCTCCTCCACCGCGGCTTCAGTGCAACCCTGAAAAATGACAATAACTGGAAGCCATAGAAGAAGTAGAAGGAAATTATTAGAGTTATAAATAAAAAACGTACCTGACTGGTGTGGTTAAAGTACCCACCGCTTCATGGTATGTGGGGTAAGGAACATTTTGTACGGGAACACAGTGAAAGGGGTAGAAATTCTTCTAATTTAACTTAATATAATTCTTCTAATTTAACAAAGAATCGTATTTCCTATTTTACCACGTCTGCGTGGTTACTTTGCCCACTTTATGTGGTACACTTAACGATCAGAAACTGCAAAGTATTTTATTACTAATTACTAAAATTTAATTAGATATTTATTCAAACCTTAATCATAATTGACATGGAACACTACTAAGTCTGCCATCTGAAAACTAAAAGAAATTTATTTTTTAAAAATTATAAAAACATATATTGATAAAGAAGACATTTATTTTCTAGAGAAGTTACATGGCTTTCGAAGTTCTGGCAATTTCCGGCTACCGGAGAATATGTACAAGGGTTTGTTGCAAGAGCTCTACCAAAAGAGGTGCCGGTGCTTGCCAGAGTACACCACCATAAAGGACAGCCCCAACCACGACCCCCGTTTCGTGGCTTCGATCTGCGTTGATGGCGTCCCATTCATTTGCTTGGAACCTTCAAAGAGTGCAAAGGAGGCCCAGAATTCCATCACTGAGCTCACGTTCAAGCAACTTAGTGCTACCCACCGACCTTGAGCAGATTCCCTTATTTTCTTTTTCATTTTGTGTGATTGATTCTAATTGGTTTATTTCATGTTTTTTGCTTGATTTAAAATAATTGGATGAGAATTTTCTTCCGTTCTACCAATGAATATTTTTATTCAGAACATGAGGTAAGTCATGAGCATCTATTCATCTAAAAGAAACCACATACCACATCAGCATGGTAACGTTACCACATTTACGGGGTTAGGTTTTCCACCACTTTTGGATTCAAAATAAAAGTTAAAATTTTTAAAAAATGCTTGGCATTCCCGACCCAACACAGCTGATTCCACATAATTTCTAAAATTAAAACCCTAATTTTTAAAATCAAAACCCTTTTGAAAAGCTACTTCAAACACCACGCAGGCGTGGCTACTTGCTCTTGTCAGGTTTTGTTTTATCTCTTTTGCATAGTTGAATCCTTTCATTTTAAAGATCAGGCATAAGTTCTCAGAATTGGTTGCGAACATGCTGCTGTGTTTTCAAATTGTTCGTAACTAGCTGTGTATTTCTAACTGTTTGTCCTTGATAAATTTTCTCTTTGGCTTGACCCTAAAAAAAAATCCTAGAAATGTTGTAACTGAACATGCTACTTCGAAAACTATTGCCTTAAACTGACTCTTGTGTTTTCAAATGAAATCATAACCATTGTGTTTTTTTGGACTAATAGCAAGTGTTTTCTAGACTCTTGTGTTCTCTCAGCACGCTAGAATGGTTTGCACAAGTAAGCAAAAAAGCGTAAGTCATAGACTGTTGTAACAAAGAATTTGTTGAAACATTAACACACACACTTGACCAAATTCTCTTTGATTATTTTTGCAGTTTAGCTTGCAAATTTGTGGGTAACGGAAAAAGCTTAGAAGACCTGATTGTTAATGGCCATGCAAAACAAAAGCTCAATGGAACCTGATTTGATAATTTGCTATTACTCTCTCCTCCCAATCCAATAATCCAACAAATCTCCTAACAGCAGTCGTAGATACATATAATATTAAAAAGAGATGCCTAATACTAGGAGACTAATTTATTTTTTAAATTAGGTGACGTCTTAAGAGTTATGCCAATTCCAATAGATGGTAGGCCTGTTGTTGAAACAGATGAGGATGGCCATGCATTATGTTAAGAATATCTTGGCACGGATGTACTTATGAGTGGGCGTACTGGTGGGATTGCACTTAAATGGCTTAGAGATTATTGTAATTCTCTTAAAGACTGCACTCTTGAAGGACAAGACCTTAATTTCTATATCGGATGTTAGTTCTTTACCTAATAGGGTTGATTATAGTCCCTGCAGCATCACATGTACTTGCTTCCTTATATCTTTTATTTTTGACGAATATAGAGGAGATTGGAAGTTATGCATGGGTGTGACACTATTAGTGAATCTGCACCACAATCTTGAAAACCACATCAAATATCATGCTGGTATATATGCTAGCATTCATTTCCTAATGATGAGGATAGCCTTAATATTTATAGTTTCATTTGTTTAGTAGTAGTTTTTCACCTTATATCATATGGATTAACTTTTTCCCCCCTTTACTTGTAGGTGTTTATGTTGGAGCATATTCCCAAGGTTGCATGTTATATACTTCACCCTGCGGAAGGAGATAATCCTCCTATGAAATTCCTGCTCATGGTTAGCTTGCACGAGAAGCTTAAAAAGTTAATCAAGAAACGAGATCGGTAAAGCATTGAGTTATTTAAAAATTGTTTCAATGAATTACAAGAAGATGATGTAAGTCAAGGGTTGCCTCATTATTTTTTCAAATGACTTTCTCTTTATTCTAATTTTCATGTTTGGATGTTTCAATGCAAATTGAATAAAAACCTTATGATAGGTTACCCAAAGATTTTTTTACTTGGGCCATATGCTGAACAACTTCCCTTGTTGCTTGCTTTCACATCGTTGTTGTGTATGGAAAGGGTTGTCCTTCATGATCAAAGAGTGTCAAGTGGAGGACAACTCTTTTTGTCTGATAAGTTATTCAAGCTTTAGCTGAGTGACGCTCATACGCAACATGATGCTGGAACTAAAAACAAAAGTAGGCAAGGACAGAAACAAAACTAGCCTATTGTACATAGTGAGTTTGTCAATGCATGGAATGATCGTTGGCAACACTTGTACACTGACACAAATGATGCAGGAAATTAAATTAGACTGACTGGATTTACTGACTGGATTAATATAAGAAGTTAAAAACAAACACAATATGCTAACTGGATTTATTGACTGGGTTTCCAGTCAGTCTAATTTAATTGTGCCAAAACACAAACACAATATAAGGAGCTATTTACTGACTAGATTAATATAAAAAGTTAAAAACAAATACAATATACTAACTGGATTTATTGACTGGGTTTCTAGTCAGTCTAATTTAATTGTGCTAAAAAACAAACACAATATAAGGAGCTATTTACTGACTGGATTAGTATCAATTTTCCGTATTGTATCTCAACCAACAAAGTATTTGTTGGTTATATTGCTTATACACAGCCCATACTTTTTCTAGCACTTTGACATATATATGGGTTTTTGTTTTATGTCTTCTGCAGTAAGAATTATCCTCCATAATTGAAATTAACTCATTTCCAAAAATAGTGCCTTATAAAAAATTGGTGATAACAAATCTTTGTCAGAGATTTATGAACTAGATGTTACCCAAATGAAGAAAAACTGGTCGCAATATTGTTTCAAAAAATTAATTACCATGTCCAATTTATGCCTCCATTGTTCTCTTGTTAAAACTATAAACACTAAAAACTGAAATATCCTTAAAAGATTAATTCAAGCTATAGAGGGAAAAAATGAAAAGTTCAAGAACATGTATTACCTGGTCTTGGATTACCATATAGAAACTACATAGTTTTCAAAACAAAACTTTAGAAACTCTTTAACAAACAGTCACGGTTTCATAGTTGCTGCAAAAACAAACAATGATAGATAATCAATTTAAAACAAATATATTAATATGTTGAATAAAAATGCCAAAGACATTTGGTACATTTATATTCAACGTGAGCAAGCACTCCATTTACATCAAGGATGAGAAGTTCTTTTAATGAGTCAACTTTAGTGAGCACTCCCTTGCTCGGATTTTCTGCAAAAGGATATAAACAAACAGAATATAGCCATCATGATAAAAACATCATTGCCACTAACTATGACTCAGGTTTGAATCATTGGTATGCATAAGAAAAGGAAAAAAAAAGTACATTTTTTGCCTACCCAAGAGGTATTCCTTTAGGGAAAAAAGGAAAATCCATTTAACAAAAAAATGCATACCAAGCTGTGAGGTTGATCCGCTGCCATAAATTAATGAAAATGATTACATGAGAAAAAATTTAAGAGCTTATGGTAGATGCACTTAGCTAAAAATGTTGAAGCCTCTACAACATGAGTAAGTTGATATTTTTACCGTTTGGCACTCTGAAATTCGTGATTTTCTTCCACGATGAAGATCACCAACAATATCATCTTGTGTAAAGATGAATCTCTGAAGTTTTGGAGGGATATTCAAGGGTCAAAATTTACCCGAACTCACAATGTTTTTCTCATCAACTTCATTATGTTTTCTTTCTCATCGAGCATGCATCGGAGGAGTGCACTGCATGCTCTCTACACAAATATATACACAAAAAAGAAGATCATCTACTTGGTGATAAAAAAAATCAATTAAATGGTTGTCCTGAAAAAAATCAACTTACCTCTCCCTTCAACTTCTTTTTCTTCTATAAGACATGTTTCTTGTACAGGAACCACTTCACCCATATCTTCTGATGCCTGTGTTCCAATATAAGTAGAGTAAGTTGCAACATAAAATTCTTCATCCACCTCTATGCAGCTTGTGTTACAACATGCGTATTATAAGTTACAATATTACCTCTCCTGCAGTCTATGTCTCTTCTTCACCTTTTCTAGGAACCACTTCATTAATATCTTCTGATGCCTGTGTTCCAACATAAGTAGAGTTTTGATGGTTGCAACATAAACTGCTTCGTCCACCTCTTCTACAGCTTGCATTACAACATTATTACATAAAGTTACAACATTGCCTCTTGCGCTGCTACCCTGACAAAAGCCTCCTCAGGCCTATCCTCAGTTACACAAGGAACATCTTCATCCGCAGAGTTTCCTATTGCCTGTGTTACAACTTTAGTACAGCAAGTTGCAACATGGACAACTTCACTCACATCTCATGCAATCTCCGTCTCTTCTTTACCTTGTCCAGGAACCACTTCATCCATACCTTCTGATACAAGTGTCCTAATATAAGCAGAGTAAGTTGCAACATAAAATGCTTCATCAATCACCATGCAGCTTGTGTCATAACATGCGTTTAATAAGTTACAATATTACCTCTCGTGTAGCTACACCTCATGCAACCTCCTTAGCTATATCTTATGTTGCCTATGTTACAACTTGAGTATCATCAGTTGCAACATAAACTGTGTCATCCACCTCTTCTACACCTGTGACATTTCAATAAAAAAAATCAATAATTATTGGAATGTAATTCGAGTAAGCATATAAGTTGCTATATCATTCATGGATTACCTGGGTCATTTGTGTCAGTGTACAAGTGTTGCCAACGATCATTCCACGCATTAACAAACTCACTATATACAACATGCCAGTTTTGTTTATGTCTTTGCCTACTTTTGTTTTTAGTTACGGCATCATACTATGCATGAGCGTCAAGCAGCAGAAGTTTGAATAACTTATCAGACAAAAGGAGTTGTCTTCCACATGACACTGTTTGTATAAAAAACAATTATAAATATCAAAGATCAAATAATTCAAATCTCAAGATCAGCCGAGAGCAAGGATCTCGAGGCGATCTAAAGTATTCAAATCTTAAGATCAGCCGAGACCACGGATCTCGAGATGATCTAAAATATTCAAATCACAAGATCAGCTGAGAGCACAGATCTTGAGGCGATCTAAATATTCAAGTCTCAAGATTAGCCGACTGCACAGATCTTGAGGCAATCTAAAATATTCAAATCCCAAAATCAGTTGAGGGCACAGATCCAGAGGTGATCTAAATTACACAAATCACAAGATCAGCCGAGAGCACAGATCTCGAGGTGATCTAAATATTTAAATATCAAGATCAACCAAGAGCACAGATCTCCAGGTGATCTAAACTTCAAGATTAGCCAAGATCACAGATCTCGAGGTGATCTAAAAATTCAAATCTTAGCTGAGAGCATGGATCTCGATGCGATCTAAAATACACAAATCCAAGATCTGCCGAAAGTGCGGATCTCAAGGTGATCTAAAATACACAAATCCCAAGATCAGCCAAGAGCATAGATCATGTGGCGCTCTAAAATATTCAAATCTCAAGATCAGCCGAGAGAACAGATCTCGTGGCGATCTAAATATTCAAATTTCAAAATTAACCAAGAACACATATCTCGAGACAATTTAAGATACTCAAATTCTAAGATCAACTATGAATACAAATCACGAAGCAAAAAAATATATATATATAAAAATTAAATCAGATATAGAAAATATAAATAATAATAAATAATAAATAAAATAAAGTATAATTGTTTATGTAATATATATATATATATAATGCTGTGAAAACGTGGGATGGTGGGACTTTTGAATGGAAAGTGGAACCATGCATGGAGACGTTAATATTTGAAAGAGTGTATCAACTAGAACTGCAATTACTTAATATATTGAAGAACAAAAGCTCACAGAAAGATAACAAGATGATGCTAGTGATACTTTACTCCTTGACCTTCTTACAGACAAAACATATATATTTATAGAAGAAGAAGTTAACCTTAGCAAAGTAAGCATACTTGCTGACATGGAAAGTAAAACACGTAATAGAAACCATAATGGGGATGTAACTAGACAAAAGCATATACTTCAGCGAGAGACGACTTTTCAACCCTTTCATGTACACAGGAGCATGCTCAATGAAGGGTCAACGCTGAGTAGCTTCAATCATCAGACGTGGGAACATGCACAGTTCCACCAGTTAAGCACCATGATGCAAGGCGTTTGTCGGGGGAGTTAAAAAAAAATGCTTTAAAAGAATAGAAGGAGAAAGAACCAGGGGGGAGAAAAATTAGAAAAAACAAAGAGAGATTGAAGGGAAACAAAAAAGAAGAAGAAGAAGGTTTCTCTCTATAATTTTCCTTCCTTTCTCCTGTTATATATATATATATATAATAAGAAAGGTTGCTGCTCCTCGCTGTTGTTGTTGTCACCGCTCGTCACCGACACGCCATCGTTGCCGATCGTCCACCGCTCGTCGCCGACGCCATGTGAGGGTGGAATATCCCTCGCTGGTCGCGGAGATATATATATATATATATACATAAACAAAAGCCTCGCCGGGTTGTGGCTGTCGCCGCTAGTCACCACCGTTGCCTTCACCACCGTCCTCGCCCATCTACCGCCGAGGTTGACACCAGCGAGGGTGGAATATCCGTCGCTCGTCGCCGCCGTCGCTAATCATCCACCACTCGTCGCCGATGCCATGCGAGAATGAAATACTCCTCGCTTGCCTCCCAATTCCTGTCATTGACTCAGATCACATGCAAAAGATTGCTAATCATGGAGTGTTTGAATGGAAGCTCTTTGAGAAAATTAGGGTGGGAGTATGTTAATCCTGATAGATTGCAGCTGAAAACAAGATAGAAAAAAGATTGGAAGAGAGATTAAAAAAAAAGTCATCGTTGTGCCTATCACCACCGTTGCCGTTGTCGTTCATCGTCACCGCTACCGAGGCTAGCGAGGGTGAAATATCTCTTGCTTGTCTCCACACTGTCCATAGCCGAGGAGAAATAAAAGTGTCAACGCTCTGTTTGCCGCCTGAGTTTGAGCAATGGCGATAGACATAGAAGAAGAACCTATTATCCTTCAAGCTATCGAGCTCTGAAGTTCAATTTGTGATGAAAAATTCAAAATCCAGAATAGTATGAAGGAGTTGGAACTGCAAGTTCAGGATCTCCAACAACAATATGCAGTGATAAGACTGGACTTTCTTCCACCTCTCTGGGCAACCATCTCGTTGGCATATGAGCTCAGATCTTACTCTTTGTGCACGATCATTGGCCTGTAGTTCTCCGGAGATGTCCTTCCTCTCCGATTCCCCTTCCAATTGATGGGTTTGAAGGCTCTAGAACTTCGACAATGTCATAAATCTGTGTATCTAGATAAGTTCTCAAGGAAGACATAAGATATAACTGTGAGTGAAAGCAGAAGTTGTTTCCAATCCAATTATCACCTGTGTGAGGTGCTGATCAGTTACTTGTAATTAAAAGTGAAGGGAAGGCAAAAAGTGAAAGACCTAGCTCCCAGCATAGGCAGAAAGAAAGTAAGTAAATCTATCTTTCTGCCGCTTTCCAACTGATGCAGACTTTCTTCTCCATGCTACCCTAGCGACTTCTCCATTTTCTCATCTATGGCCGTTGTTGTTTCATCATCCTCCCTCTATTCCCTGGCCTTATGAGTGTGGATGCATTTACTGATACTTATGGCATAAATTATGGACACATTGCTGATAAATAGCAATCGCTCTTTTTGGTGCTATTAAAAACATGTATAGTGCCCTAAAAAAAAAACTTCAGTTAGAGAACCTTATTGAATTTTTGATATCACATCGTCAGGTACTTTTAAAGAGAGTGTGCTCATATACTTGAAGTCCATATTGGATTTCATTTCAAAGACTGGCTTATGATAGTGATCCTGATCACATTGACGTCAATTATGCATTCTTTGAACAAAATGCTCGACTTATAACTGCATGTAAGAACAAATTACCAACTACAGAAGAAGCATTTGCAAAGATTATTGAGCATATCCAAGCATCCAAAGGGTGGTCATCTGTTGAAGTCTTCACTGAGAGTGGAGAAAATGTGACAATGAAGGATTCATTGGAGGAAGTATACAACATCCCAACTGCAGGCTATGTGCATAGGTGTGGGTTTATAAACAAACAGCTCACAGTATATCATGTTTCTTTCCATGCTTGTGCCAAACTAAAGAATAATGAGACAATGGGAACTCTTCTTGATATGCTAAAGATAGATGGGTACTCTTATGATGCATTCACTGTGATACAAGCCATGAGGTGTTATTGTCATTGTGATGATATTGATTCTGGAGTTAAAACTTTCAATGAGTACACAATCGCAAAACCACCAACTGATTCAAGGCTAAGGCCTGACCAGAAATACTTGGAAAATGGGGAGTATGAGATGGTGAATGCTGAGAAATTGAAGCTGGAATAGTGACAGCGTCAGATAAGAAAGATGTAGGTGGTTTGCTAAAGGTGAAAGTACTGACTCCTACTGATACATGAGTGATTATTGGGAAGCAAGGGAGCAAGGCAAGTGGGGAGGTTGCCTTGATATTTTTGGTCAAGTCCCCAATGATCAAATGATTGACTTACTAGCTTCCGATCAAATTTGAACCAAGGGAAATGTTGTACCTTGTGGAGGGTGTGTCAGAGCTAGCCATAGTACCTTGAATAAAGGAGTGAAAGTGGAGATAGTTTGCTAGCAGTGGGTGGGATAAAAAAAAAGAGCAATACCTGATCCTTGGGATATTAAATATCATGAAAAGGAACATAGAGAAAGGGAATAAAAAAAATGAAAGACAAGAAAATTGAAAAG
This sequence comes from Dioscorea dumetorum, assembly GCA_902712375.1. Classification (NCBI taxonomy): domain Eukaryota; kingdom Viridiplantae; phylum Streptophyta; class Magnoliopsida; order Dioscoreales; family Dioscoreaceae; genus Dioscorea; species Dioscorea dumetorum. The sequence goes on along the minus strand of CACTHL010000579.1, from coordinate 1,204,918 downwards.
GAGAAGGAACTTGAACATGGTGGATAGGGAGCACACTAAGTTTGCAATTCTTATAAATATACATATGATGAGAAGGGTTTGTTGTCTGATACAATGAAAGCAAACTAAAGCAATAGCATGTGGAACGATGAAAATACCCATTTTAAGGCGGCAATGAAATATATATCTCAAGACTGCAATGAGGCATGCAATGCGGTGATGAGGCACAGACAGCAATATAAATATACATAAGTAATATAATATAATATATATATATATATATGGAAATTATAATTTTCCAGTATGTATATGAAATAAATAAGGAAATTTATATTTTGCAATATTTTGCCTTTAATCGGAGGTTTCTAAGATTTGAATCTGGGGTAATTAATAATAGAGGTTTGCCTCTATTAGGAATGGAAGAGTCCACAAAAATAAAATAAAAAAAATATATTTGTGATTCGATATATCGCCCGGTGTCTCTTCACCGACACGACGCCATGGCGCATATTTTCGATCCCACAGACACTACTGGATCATGAAGGACAACTCTTTCCATACACAACAACGATGTGAAAGCAAGCTCCATGAGAAGTTGTTCAGCATATGGCCCAAGCAAAAAATCTTTGGGTAGCCATTATAAGGTTTTTATTCAATTTGCATTGAAACATCCAAACATAAAAATTAGAAAAAAGAGAAAGTCATTTGAAAAAATAATGAGGCAACCCTTGACTTACATCATCTTCTCGAAATTCATTGAAATAATTTTTAAAAAACTCAATGCTTTTCCGATCTCGTTTCTTGATTAACCTTTTAAGCTTCTTGTGCAAGCTAACCATCAGCGGGAATTCCATAGGAGGATTATCTTTTTCCACAGGGTGAAGCATATAATATGCAACCTTGGGAATATGCTCCAACATAAACACCTACCAGTAAAGGGGAAACAAATGTTAATCCATATGATATAAGGTGAAAAACTACCATTAAACAAATGAAACTATAAATATTAAGGCTATCCTCACAGTTAGGAAATAAACATTGGTGTATATACCATTTTAATATTTGATGTGGGTTTCAAGATTACGGGGCAGGCCCCATGCATAACTTCCAATCTCTTCTATATTCGTCAAAAATAAAAGATAGAAGAAAGCTCTCTAAGGCATTTAAATGCAATCCCACTTGCACACCCACTCATAAGTACATCCGTGCCAAGATATTCTTGATATAATGCATGGCCATCCTCATCCATTCAACAACAGGCCTACCATCTATTGGAATTGGCATAACTCTTAAGGCGTCACCTAATTTAAAAAATAAATTAGAGTCTCCTAGTCTTAAGCACCTCTTTTTAATATTATATGTATCTACGGCTGCTGTTAGGAGATTTGTCGGATTATCGAATTGGGAGGAGAGTAGCAGTAAATTATCAAATCAGGTTCCCTTGAGCTTTTGTTTTGCATGGTCATTAACAATCAGGTCTTCTAGGCTTTTTTCGTTATCCACAAATTTGCAAGCTAAACTACAAAAATAATCAAAGAGAGTTTAGTCAAGTGTGTGTTAATGTTTCAACAAATTCTGTGTTACAACAGTCTATAACTTACTCTTTTTGCTTACTTGTGCGAACCATTCTAGCTTACTGAGAGAACACAAGAGTCCAGAAAACACTTGTGACTAGTCTAGAAAACACAAGGGTTATGATTTCATTGGAAAACACAAGAGGTAGTTCAAGGCATATAGTTTCTGAAGTAGCATGTTCACTTACAACATTTCTCGGATCTTTTTCTAGGGTCAAGCCAACGAAAAAATTTATTAAGGACAAACAGTTAGAAATACATAGCTAGTTACGAACAAATTGAAAACACAACAGCATGTTCGCAACCAATTCTGAGAACTTACGTTTGATTTTTAAAATGAAAGGATTCAACTAAGCAAAAGAGATAAATGAAAACCTGACGAGAGCAAGTACCCAAGCCTGCGTGGTTTTTGAGTAGCTTATCAAAAGGGTTTTGATTTTAGAAATTAATTCGGAATCAGCTGTGTTGGGCCAGGAATGCCAAGCATTTTTTAAAACTTTTAACTTATATTTTGAATCCATAAGTGGTGGGTAACCTAACCCAGTAAATGTGGTAAGGCTACCATGCTGACGTGGTATGTGGTTTCTTTTAGATGAATAGATGCTCATGACTTACCTCATGTTCATGAATAAAAACATTCATTGGTAGAACAGAAGAAAATTTCCATCCAATTATTTTAAATCAAGCAAAAGACATGAAATAAACCAATTAGAATCAATCACACAAAATGAAAAAGAAAATAAGTGAATCTGCTTAAGGTCGGTGGGTAGCACTAAGCTGCTTGAACGTGAGCTCAGCGATGGAATTCTGGGCCTTCTTTGCACTCTTTGAAGGTTCCAAGCAAATGAATGGGACGCCATCAATGGTGATCGAAGCCAAGAAATGGGGGTCGTGGTCGGGGCCGTCCTTTATGGTGGTGTACTCCGGCAAGCACCGGCACCTCTTTTGGTAGAGCTCTTGCAGCAAACCCTTTTACATATTCTCCGGTAGCCGGAAATTGCCAGAACTTCGAAAGCCATGTAACTTCTCTGGAAAATAAATGTCTTCTTTATCAATATATGTTTTTATAATTTTTAAAAAATAAATTGCTTTTAGTTTTCAGATGGCAGACTTAGCAGTGTTCCATGTCGTTTATGATTAAGTTTTGAATGAATATCTAATTAAATTTTAGTGATTAGTAATAAAATACTTTGCAGTTTCTGATCGTTAAGTGTACCACGCAAAGTGGGCAAAGTAACCACGCAGACGTCGTAAAGTAGGAAATATGATTCTTCGTTAAATTAGAAGAATTCGATTAAGTTAAATTAGAAGAATTTCTAACCATTTTCGTTGTATTCTCGTACATAATGTTTTTTACCCCACATACCACAAAGCGGTTGGTAATCTAACCACACCAGTCGGATAATTTAGTAATACCCTTTTTTATTTATAACTCCAATAATCTCCTTCTACTTCTTCTCTGGCCTCAAGTTGCCTATCATCATTTAGGGCTGCAGTGAGGCCGCGGTGGAGAAGGTGCTGGTGCACGGAGATGGAACATCGGTGGTTGCATGGGAGGAGGTGGAAAACATGGACGTCGGTGAGAGCGACGCTGGATGCAGTGGTAAGTTGTCGGGTGGACAAGCTAATTGGGTTTAATCAAATTTAATGCCATGTTAGCAACTTGGAGGGAAAATCTGACGGCTAGTAGGGGGAGGGACTAACATTTGTCAATCGAAAAATAGATAGACTCTTAGTGGACAAATTATAATAAAGGGACAAGAAAGGCACTTCGACTAGAATAAAAGGACCATTTAAGGTATTAACCTCATCAAACAAGGCTATCCACTATGATTTGTCCCCTAAAAGTAGGAATGGCAATTTTGTTTCATTTCTCAGTACCACAACCACCACGCGGATTTTGTTCTCGCACCTCTTTGCCCTGCACCGCTAGGCTTTACATTTTTTCCCAATAAAAAAATGAATGCTTTCCAAAGTTTTGGCGTGCTATTTCACACCAAAACCCAAAAACCAGTAAGTGACCGCAATTCCGTCAATGCAGTTAATAAAATATAAAAAAGTCTGATTTGATGTCTGCAGGGTCTACAGAGTGAACTGTCAAAAAAATAGGATCCTCAGTGTCCACGTCAAAGTCAAGGCCCTTCCTAGTACATTGAAACTATTTGAGGTCCATACGTTTAATTAAAAGTTTCAAAGTTTTATATGTATGGGTATTTAAATAAATTTAACATATTACTGAGACGATTACCAGTAATATAAGTTATCAACAAAATATAATAATCCTACATTACCACAATATTCCGGGGCATATAATATTCTCGATCTCATTGCTATGGTAATCTCACTATTATGGTAATATATCATTACTACGAACCAAACGGCCTGAGTGTTGTTGCAAAGGTGGCTTGCTAATTAATTAAAAATCATTTATGTTTATCTCTACTAATATGCAGAAAAGCCCCTAAAGCCTTTCTGATTCTATTTCCCGCCAATCCACGCTCGCAAGAACTCACAGAGAGAGAGAGAGAGAGAGAAGCGGAAAGGAGGTACTTTTGTCTCTGCTCCAATGGAGAAGAGCTCCGCCGTCAACGACGATCACCTCCGCTTGGACCTCGCCGACTCCCTTCGCCTTAGCGGCGACTCCATCCGGATGCCATTCTTCGGCCGCCGGAGATCCGGCAACACCTGGGTCGTCTCCCTCTTCCTCGTCGTCCAACTCGTCGTCTTCATCTCCACCATGCTGATCAACGATTGCCCTCGCCGTTCCTCCGGTGATTGCCTTCTCCGATCCCTTGGCCGCTTTTCCTTCCAGCCACTCCATGAGAACCCTCTCCTTGGGCCCTCCGCTTCCACGTTCGTCTCGTCCTTCTATATTTCTCCGATTCTTGGGATTTCTTTCTTTGATTTTTGCTATTTATTAGTCTTTTCATTGATCATGCTTTTGGTGGGATTGATTGGTGCTGCATTACTTTGATTGGATTTCAATTAGGTTGCTTCAATTCTTCTGATTTAGGGTATCTTTTTCTTGAAATTAATTGCTTAAATTTTACAATTTTTATCTTCTTGTTTCTGTATCCTTTGATAGTACTGCGCTCTGTAGCTAATCATCCTCTTGGGGCTTTTAAATGTGATATCTTTTTAATCTTTTATGATGAGCATTAGAAATAGCAGAAGAATTTTGTTATATAATGAAATGAGTCAAAATTTGTTTGTCGCATCAACTATTTTGGGGAATCATGCGAAAGTGTAAACCATCCAAGGCTTTTTTTGAAAAAAAAAATATATTGTTTTGCAAAGCAATGTGGTATTGAGTGATGAAATGTTTTGTCAACTAGTTTATGATCGAATTGGATACTAATTTTATA